>CM064567.1:2959732-3144732 GCA_032716605.1 Paralithodes platypus
GTTTTATTGTCCGACCTTTTAGCCCGGTGTGTGTGGTGAGGTTTAGCTCCATTAGTTTTCATATTTTAACCCTCTCCGGCATATGACGCAATTTTAAGCCTATTAGGGATACTTTAAAGCCTTTGTTACCATCAGGGGTATTTAAAAACCTTTAGTTTAGTTACTTCAACCTCTGCAGTTGTCTTTGAGTTAGCTGTGGGCAGAAAACTAATTTTGGAAAGGTAATTATAAGAGTGAGAGAACTATTTCTTATTGCTAATCTGGCAACCTCTGCGTTATATGAGTCTGAAGGGGTTAAGACGTTCGCCCCATTAGTTTGGCAATTGTAAGACATTTCACCCCATTTCTCTGTCAATATTAAGACTTCTCGTGCCATTTTGGGGTCGATTTTCTTCCTGGCGAGCCTGAAATTATGGAGGAACCGGCCTTTGGCCGGGAAATTTTTCTACCGAAAAATGTACAAATTTATCTAGAAAGGGGATCTTGGGGATATTTTTATAGCTTGATGGAGGTCTTGGGAGGAAAGTAAAAAATAAATATATAATGAATCAATAAACATACAGACCAATAAATCCACTGTTATTGGTGTAGGAAGCGGACTAACAGTTTTATTGTCCAACCTTTTAGCCTGGCGGTGGGAGGGTTGTGGCTCCCTCATGTTTAGCCCCATTAGTTTTCAGATGTTAAGACGTTCGCTCCATTAGTTTGGCGATTTTTAGAGTTTTGGTGGCATTAAGATGTCGAATTTGTCCTGGCGAGCGATAACGAGCCAGTAATATTTTTACCGAAAAATGTAAAAAATTAGCGGTATCTTGAATGGAGGTCTAGGGGGGTTTGTTGGTTTTTAATCTTCATTGAAGTCTTGCAAGGACAGGGGGGGCGGGGGGGGGGGGGGGGGGGAGGATTCCACCATAGATTCCCTCATGGTTAAGGGGAGATATGGCGCTTTTCTAGACCACCTTCTCCCTCATCTTTAGCCCCATTATTTTGGCGATTTTATGAACTTTCGCCCCATTTCTGTCAATGTTAAGACCTTTCCTGCCATTTAGGTGTCGATGTTTTCCTGGCGAGCGATAGCGAGCCTGTAATTTAAGAGGAACCGGCCTTCGGCCGGGAAATTTTTCTACCGAAAAATGTACAAATTTATCTTGAAAGGAGGTCTAGGGGGTGTCTTTTTAAGCTTGATGGAGGTCTAGCGAAGAAACTAGAAAAATAATAAATAAATTAAAAACTCTACCAAAAAGTGAAGGATCTGCCCTTAAAGAGTCTGCGGCCTTTTCGGTCTGAGGCCGTTCTGGCTCTGGTCGGTTAAGAGCGGGGGTCGTTAAGGGCAGATTTACACTCTAGGGATTTTTTCTGGGTCCCTTTTTCCCTCATGTTTAGCCCCATTGCTTTTTAAGATTTTAAGATGTTCGCCCGATTAGTTTCGCGATTTTAATTATATACCTTTGCCCCATTTCTGTCAATTTTAAGACCTTTCATGCCATTTAGGTGTACATTTTTTCCTGGCGAGCGATAGTGAGCCTGTAATTTAAGAGAAATCGGCCTTCGGCCGGGACATTTTTCTACCAAAAAATGTACAAATTTATTGCAAAAGGAGGTCTAGGGGGTGCAATTTTAAGCTTGATGGAGGTCTAGGGAAACTAAAAACCTCCCCTTAATGTCGGCTGCACTCAAGAGTTGCTACGGATCGTTAACAGGAAACTTTATTTGGTCCAACTTAAAGGTGGAATCACGGTTAACATTTTATATATACCGTACTTTTTAACCTGCAACTTTACTTTTTCTGGCACAAAATCGTGAGTGTTTGTACATGTTTATACAGAATGGTATCGGCATCTATAGTTTTAGCTATGGGGGGGGGGGGGACCAAAAAAACTACCCATCTTCCCTTAAGTTTAGGTACGAAAGGACTGGTCACAGAGGACACTTGTGTACAATCGCGTTAATAAGTGATGTCTCAGCACCAAGTATGTTTTGATCAATAATTGGTATCATCAATATCTAAGCTTCATTTCTTCATATCGAGTGAAATATACAAACATGTTCCTACACTTACCCCCCCTATTCAACATCTGACAGACATTAATACAGCACAGAGCAAGCCAAACGTAATGACAGCTAGGACATGACTTATTAGCGCGACCGTACGTTCTAACTGCCCTCGGGGTCCGTGGTAGCCAAAGTCAGCCGGTTGACTATTTAGGATAAGATAAATTAGCGAGTAAATAATTCAGTGACGTGACTACAAACCTATAATAACTGAACCCACACACTGTCACTGATAATAGTGTTTAATACAAACACCCAACAGTTTCTGCTCATCTTAAGGGGGGTGACCTGCTTTTTGTCTCTCCTTTTCTCTCTTTCTCTGGCTTTTATCCATTCGGCCCCATTCAGCCAACTGTTGTAAGACGTTTATCCCCATCCAGGTGTCAATTTCTTCCTGGTGAGCGATACCGAACAAGCATTGTATGGAGAAATCCGGCTTCGCCGGAAACATTTTTCTATCGAGAAATTTACAAATTTAGCCAGCTGTCAAAAACATTAAACAAAATATGGTGGCTCGCTACCGCTCGCCAGGAAAAATTCGAAACCTGGATGGGAGTAAACGTCTTAAAACAGTAGGATGAATGGGGCCGAATAGATACAAGCCAGAGAAAGAGAGAAAAAAAGCAGGTCACCCCCCTTAAGATGAGCAGAAACTGTCAGGTGTTTGTATTAACAACTATTATCAGTGTGTGTGTGGGGGTTATCAGTGTGGGGGTTATCAGTGTGGGGTGGAATGCTACTGGGATATCAAAAGAGATAAAATAGATCAATAGTTTATACTGTATATGCTAAATGTGTAAATAGCCTACAGATAGAAAGATAGATAGATATACATATATCAAGTTCAATATACTGTATACACTGATGCTGTGGGTGCTAAACAAAATATTGAGTCTGTTATGTAAACTATGCGTGTGTGTAAGTCATTAAGGGGAGGTTTTTAGTTCGTTCCCTAGAATTCCATCAAGTTTAAAATTTTACCCCCTAGACCCCCTTTCAAGATAAATTTGTACATTTTTCGGTAGAAAAATTTCCCGGCCAAAGGCCGGTTCCTCTTAAATTACAGTCTCGCTATCGCTCGCCAGGATAAAATCGACACCTAAATGGCACGAAAGGTCTTAAAATTGACAGAAATTGGGCAAAGGTTCCTAAAATCACCAAACTAATCGGGCGAACATCTTAGAATATCAAAAGCAATGGGACTAAACATGAGAGAAAGGAGTCTAGAAAAAAATCCCTCAAGTGGAAATCTCCCCTTAAACTGGCTTCTTTATTTGGCTATTATTAATTAGGGAAAACATTACATTTTACCGCTGAGTGACAAATTAGCGAGATGGGAAAAGAAAACGGGATTGTGGAGAGTTCGGTACGTACAGGCACGGTCAAAAATGAGTGTACAGTTTGCCGCACAAGTCCTGTGAAATCGTATTTTGGCAGCGTCAGACACACCTCCCAAATCCCCATCCCTCACTCTACCTCCTTCCTTCCACCCCACCTTTCCTCCCTCTCTTCCACTGTTCGACTCATAGTATCTCACGGTTATGAAGTAGGTGTGTTGTGAATCACTTAAACCACTTGCTTTCATTTCATTATATTGATACCCTAGCCGTAAATTAATATACCGTTTCGCTAACGTTGTTCAATGTTATACAATGAATACAGTTCAAATGGCGTTGTCCAATGTAATTTATCCTTAATGAGTGAGAGAGATATTCAGACCACACAGACCTTGCGGTGCCAACTAGTTGGTCCGGCCTTAATACTATTAGACAGGGACAGTTTATAGTGGAAGAATAGGACAGTCAAGTAGAAGGCTCTCTCCCCACCCTCCGGCTAAAAAGCCGTACCGGAAAATAGGATTAAGTGTAACGTTATGGGTCAGGAATTGCCCACAAGGAAAGTTTGTATAGAGTATAGAAAGAAATTAGTTTGAAAGGGAAATTACACATGCCTACTGATTAATTCATATTTATCCAATCTCCATCAGATGATCGTCCAGTCTTTTCTTAAACGTAGCAATTGAATTACTGTCGACCGCCTCCTTTGTATTCACTCTTAGCCACACTGTATGTGAAGAAATGTTGTGTCACATCTAAGGATGCTTTCTCTAATTAATTTTATTCCATTACCTCGGGTTGCAGCATTGTTATTAATCGTGAACAATGCACTGATATCTATTCTGTCAAATCCTTTAAGTTTCTTAACACACTCGAGAAATTGGCCTCACAACCTCCCTTTCTTTAGCGAGAACACATTTTTGTTTTAATCTTTCATAATATAGCTTGGTTTTCAGTTGCTCTACGCTGCACACATTCGAGTTTTTTAATGTTTTTCTTGAAATACGGGGAACCGAACTGAACGCCATATTCAAGATTGGGTCCAACAACGAGAGAGAGAGAGAGTGTGTGTGAGAGAGTGTGTGTCCTGAAATGTGTCCTCATAAATTGTTTTTTTTATGTTTGTTTATGTATACTCGGTTATGTTTGTGTTTATGTATACTCGGTTATGTTTGTGTTTATGTATACTCGGTTATGTTTGTTTATGTATACTCGGTTATGTTTGTGTGTATGTATACTCGGTTATGTTTGTGTGTATGTATACTCGGTTATGTTTGTTTATGTATACTCGGTTATGTTTGTGTGTATGTATACTCGGTTATGTTTGTGTGTATGTATACTAGTATACTCGGTTATGTTTGTGTTTATGTATACTCGGTTATGTTTGTGTGTATGTATACTCGGTTATGTTTGTGTGTATGTATACTCGGTTATGTTTGTGTTTATGTATACTCGGTTATGTTTGTTTATGTATACTCGGTTATGTTTGTGTATGTATACTCGGTTATGTTTGTGTGTATGTATACTCGGTTATGTTTGTGTGTGTATGTATACTCGGTTATGTTTGTGTTTATGTATACTCGGTTATGTTTGTGTGTATGTATACTCGGTTATGTTTGTGTGTATGTATACTCGGTTATGTTTGTGTGTATGTATACTCGGTTATGTTTGTGTTTATGTATACTCGGTTATGTTTGTTTATGTATACTCGGTTATGTTTGTGTGTATGTATACTCGGTTATGTTTGTGTGTATGTATACTCGGTTATGTTTGTGTTTATGTATACTCGGTTATGTTTGTGTTTATGTATACTCGGTTATGTTTGTTTATGTATACTCGGTTATGTTTGTGTGTATGTATACTCGGTTATGTTTGTGTGTGTATGTATACTCGGTTATGTTTGTGTTTATGTATACTCGGTTATGTTTGTGTGTGTATGTATACTCGGTTATGTTTGTTTATGTATACTCGGTTATGTTTGTGTGTGTATGTATACTCGGTTATGTTTGTGTGTATGTATACTCGGTTATGTTTGTGTGTATGTATACTCGGTTATGTTTGTGTTTATGTATACTCGGTTATGTTTGTTTATGTATACTCGGTTATGTTTGTGTGTATTTGTGAATATTTAGTTGTCAGAGTTTGTCTTTCGGTATAATATTCAGTATTCAACATATTTTAGAATTACTTACTTGATTTTGCCATTTCTCTCTTATAGTAACTAATACGGCAATATTATTCGGGATTATAGATGACCCAATACATTTCTGTTGACAACATTTACAGTGCCATGAGTTATACAGCCTATCTTATCCCTTCATCACCACTCTTATTATTGTAAGCATTACTACCGGTATTGTTCTGCTCCTCTATTGATGCATTAACCCCTTCTATACCGGCGACATCTTTTTATCTTATTCCTGCTATATTTAGACGATATTTGTGCCGCTTAGGAAGGATCTGTGGTAGTAAAAGGGGTTGTTGTTGTTGTTGTTCCCCAAGCTGCCTGGCCGAACAGCCCCAAGGCCCCGAGCAATTCCAAGGCCATAACCGAGCGCCCCCACAGAACCCTCCCTGACGACCACAAGAAAGCCTGGGTGACCGAAGCCACTCCATGGCGGGGAGCTGAGGAGGGTGCAGAAACGCCCGGGAAACCAAAGCCCCACCCAGGGCCCTGTGCCCCTCAGCAATTATGAAGAGAAAGTTGAGGGGCAAGGGAAAAATGTGACGCTTTGGCTTCCAATCTTGGTAGATTGGGAGGTCAATCCACGGAAAAGACGCCGTCACTTGAGATCTAGAAATTAAGTTAAAGGAACAGTCAGAGTAAGCTATGGGTATGGCAGATCGCTCAGTTCTCACTCTGATAGACCAGCCCATCACCACATGACTAGAACCCAATCCTCTCAGCATCAGCTAGGAAAGGCCCTAGAAAGCCGCCTTTGGCGGGGGGATAGCTCCCCTATTTCAACCCCTTTCGGGGTCGGGCACCCGCCACCACTGTTTTGCTATTTTATTTACCCCAGTGGGGCCCTGGCTGGAAGGGGTTAAATGAGATAGTTCAAAGCCTGTTAATTGCTGGAGGCCCTTTTAACACTGAATAAGATCGTCTAACAGTAGCCAGAATAAAGCTAAAAGGACGGTGCCGGTATAGAAGGGGTTAAAACTCGATCCTTACTAAACTTCTCCTTGCTGTTTATGATTCTGACATTGAATATTTATTGCTCATCCATTTCTCAATAATACCATATACTGTAATTGGAAATTAGGTTTTAGAAAAGAACTATATTAATATTCACGCATACATATAATTTATAATATCCCGATTCACAACTGAATTGGAAACACTTAAGGTATATCTATCTATCTATCTAGTGCCAGACGTCATAGATGTTGAATTACGATCATCTCTCTCTCTCTCTCCCTTTCTGAGTTGTCTGAAATATGCTTCATGCGTTTTTTATCCAGGCATTGTATTATGAAATATGAATACAAATTTATAACTCGCCATAACTTTGTTAACCCTTTCTGTACCAGCGACGTTTGTTATAATTGTATTCTATCCATATTTAGACGATGTTATGCAGCTTAGGAAGATGTAGTTAAAAACGTTTATTGAGATAGTTCGAAGCCTTATAATTATTACTAGAGATCCTTTCTAAACTGAATATGATCGAATAGTAGTAGCCAGAAGAAAATACAAAGGCTATTGACGGTACGGAAGGGGTTAAGAACCTTTATTATATATTTATTTACAGCTAGGGTATCAATATAATGAAATGAAAGTAAGTGGTTTAAGTGATTTGCAATACACCTACTTCATAACCGTGAGATACTATGAGCCGGACAGTGGAAGAGAGGGAGGAAAGGTGGGGTGGAAGGTAGGAGGTGGAGTGAGGGAGGGGAGTTGGGAAGGTGTGTCCGACGCTGCCAAATTACGATTTCACTGAGATGGTGAAAGCACGACTTGTGCGGCAAACTGTACCATTATCATAATATCAACTTAGCCTAATCATTCCAGTATGAAAACTTATTATTTATCTATTAGCATTTCTATTCAGCTTAGGAAACCCCTGTGGGAATCACATTGTGAAAGTGTTGACTCTGATTACTAGAAAGCTTTCATAAACTGACTAAACCGTCTAGGACTAATGATAGCTAGAATAATATACGTGACGTCACCATATTAACCCCTTGAAGCTCTGACGCGTTTTAGGAGTTTATTTTGGCTATCATTAGACGATTTTATGCAGCTTAGGAAGGAGCTGTGGGTATTAAAAGGGTACGGTAAATAGTATATCAATCAACCCTTTGACTTCCGTATACCGTTACTAATCTGAATAAAATCGTCTAATAGTAGCCAGAGAACAAAACAGAAACGCGTATTAAGCGCGGTTCCCATACCTCCGTTTTGACCTCCGTTTGGGACGGACTTATGTCATCGATGACGACGGTCCCTTCACGCGTGGGCTCCGGCGAGCGGGAACCGAGGTCTATCGTTCTCACTTTCGCGCGCTTACAATCCCGGATCCTGTCACAGAAAAGTTGACTGGGATTTAACTTTGGACAGACGACGGAAGACAATTACGTATATTTATGGTGCACATGATATATTATATTGGCATGTACTGGTCACCAATGAATAGTACACACCTTATAGCCTATGCATACACACACATAATGTACGTATAGTGCGTATTTATAATGTAAACAAGATAAACACTAGCCCTCTCCGCCACGGACACAATGTTGGGCGAGTTCTGAAGTACTGCCAATGTTTATAGCCCAGGAGCAAAGCGAAAAGGTAGCCCACATTTTTAAATAGTCTCATACTTTCCATTTTGTGAAGCCAGAGTTGTATAGAATGTAATTTGATAGCTGTGCATGTTGTCACGACGACCAATTATGGATATTGTGTAATCCGAAATCAACAAATTAAGTCTTGAAGTACATTGCCTCTTTTGATGCTAGTGCTCGTTAATTTAACTTGGATTTCAGGTTTTTTAAATACTCTCCCATATTTAGACCTTACATAGTGCATATCATGATAAATTGCGTCAAGCAGTACCACAAAGACGAATAAATTGCCATTTATACTTAAAGTAAGCCCAACTGGGCGAGCTAAGAGGTAGTATGGCAACATTGGATTTAACGCTCGTGAATTTTTAACTCCTTATGTGTTTTTAACATGTTTGATGTACATAAATAAAAGGGGATGTGTCGGATGGTTGAAAGCCACAGTTGCTCGCGCGTTTGGGGCTAGCAACACGTATTATGAAAACATGTATCCTCATACAATTCACTGTCTCTCACTTCACTCACTCAACCCCGTAATTTGCCGGAGGATAACAGGTTTTTCACAATACGTAGACGGAGGTCTTTAAAAAACAAACAAAATCCTGGGAGAGCACTCACGGCCAATCGATGACGTAGGTCCGTCCCAAACGGAGGTCAAAACGGAGGTATGGGAACTGCGCTTTAGAGCTCGAAAGGGTTAATGGGATATGGTTTCCTCTTCTGATAATGAAGGAAGTATTCACCTTAGCTAACTAAATATCAACACTGTACTAAACAGTGTTACCAACACATTGCAAAGGTACCGGTATACCATATTTTGTAAATGAGTTATTATTGTGGATCCATACCACACTACACAAACCTCTAATCGTATTTATTGAATCGAATGTAGCCTACTATGACAAAATATCCTAATTATATAATGGAGATAATAGAATACAAGTTTGTAATTGTTTTTCCATATACCGGTACGGTATTTGTTTGGTTTGCTTACGCAAATTCTGACAAGCTGACCAGAATGAAAGGGAAGATATTAGACCTGTTGGGTAGTTGGTCAGAAGGGGAAGAGTGACGAGTTTGTGTGAGATGAGAGAGAGAGACAGAAAGACAGTGAGTGAGTGAGTGAGAGAGACAGAGAGAGAGAGTGAGTGAGAGAGTGGAGGAAGTGACATGTTTGTGAGGGACGTGTGGGGAAGGGAAGGGAAGGGGGGGGGGGGGGGGTAGATAAGGTGGACGGTTCTGATGAAGGGAAAAGTGGGATAGATTAACCCTTTCACTACCGAGGACGTCCTTATCATCATATTCTGGATATTAGTAGACGATTTTATTCAGCTTAGGAAGGATATGAGGTAGGTCACAGGATTAAATGACATACTGGTAGGCTAGTCTGTATCCTTTTAATTGTTCGAGGTCCATCCTAAGCTGAATAATATCATCTAATAGCTGCCAAAACAATGAAAAGGACGTCACCGGTACTGAAGGTGTTAATTTAGGCGACACAGTTATTTACAAAGTTTATTTCATGTGCTGCCAGACCAGTGTTCAATAAAGTTGAGATCAAAAACGTTTGTGTGATATTCTACCAGCTTTATTGACCCTCCTGTGACCCATGTATCGCGTAAAATGCTAACTAAATTAATGGGGGATGTTTAACTTTGCTTCCTAGACCTCCATCAAGCTTTAGAAAATTATCCCCAAGACCCCCCTTCGATATAAATTATCCCCAAGACCCCCCTTCGATATAAATTATCCCCAAGACCCCCCTTCGATATAAATTATCCCCAAGACCCCCCTTCGATATAAATTATTCCCAAGACCCCCCTTCGATATAAATTATCCCCAAGACCCCCTTCGATATAAATTATCCCCCTTCGATACAAATTATCCCCCTTCGATATAAATTATCCCCCTTCGATACAAATTATCCCCCTTCGATATAAATTATCCCCAAGACCCCCCTTCGATATAAATTCATACAGTTTATAGTAGAAAAAAATAGGCTCGCTATCGTTCGCCAGGAAAAAAAACGACACCTAACTGGTACGAAAGGTCTTAAAATTGACAGAAATTGGGTGAAATGTCTTGCAATCGCCAAACTAACGGGGGTGAATGTCTTAAAATCTCAAAACTTATGGGGATAAACATGAGGGAGAAGGTAAACAAAACAAAAATCCAAATTTTCCCTTAACCTAAAAAATAATGACCGCTCAAACAATGCGGTTCCTGAACGCTGAGATGTTTGTTATTATAAAGCTTAGACAATAATAGTTTATGCATAAGCCTGCCACTATCATTATGCTTATTTAACCCTTTGAGTACCAGCGACGTGTGTTATATTGTATTCTAGCTAGATTTAGACGATATTATGCAGCTCAGGAAGGATCTGTGGTAGTTAAAAGGGATGATTGGGATAGTTTGAAGCCTTATAATTGGTAGAGGTCCTTCCTAAGCTGAATAAAATCGTCTACTAGTTGCCAAATTATGATAAAAGGGACGTCTCTGGTACTGGATGGGTTAAAAACGTATGAGGTCGAAACATGTCTATGGGTGTCTGTACCAGTAGGCTAGTACAGTTGGTCAAATGAAGGCAAAAAGGCATGTTAGGCTGAATGAGGCAACAGTCTAAGGTGGTCGTTCACGTTAAGGGAGGTCACCGGCTTTTTTAATATATCTCTCCTTTTCTCTCTTTCCCTGGCTTGTATCCATTCGGCCCCATTCAGCCAACTGTTTTAAGACGTTTATCCCCATCCAGGTGTCGATTTCTTCCTGGCGAGCGATAGCGAGCCAGCATTGCATGGAGAAATTCGGGTTCGCCGGAGACATTTTTCTATCGACACATTTAGCTTGCTGTCAAAACAAAACTATATATATGCTAGCTCGCTACCGCTCGCCAGGAAAATATTGACACCTGGATGGGGGTAAACGTCTTAAAACAGTAGGCTGAATGGATACAAGCCAAAGAGAGAGGGAGAGAAAGATAAATAAGCGAGGTGGGCTCCCTTAAAGAATAAGAAAAGTACCGGTACTAAATTCTACAGAAACGGTGTCAAATGCTAAAATCAGTCATAAGTTACCGTACTAAATAATATATAACAAGCATAATTATGAAGTCAGATTTTATCATGTGCATCAAACGCCATCACCTGCATATAGGCTATACGCACGCTGTGCATCCAGTCCCAATTGTATTCCTCATTCAGACGACAGGTATAAGATTTTATCATGTGCATCAAACGCCATCACCTGCATATAGGCTATACGCACGCTGTGCATCCAGTCCCAATTGTATTCCTCATTCAGACGACAGGTATAAGATTTTATCATGTGCATCAAACGCCATCACCTGCATATAGGCTATACGCACGCTGTGCATCCAGTCCCAATTGTGTTCCTCATTCAGACGACAGGTATAAGATTTTATCATGTGCATCAAACGCCATCACCTGCATATAGGCTATACGCACGCTGTGCATCCAGTCCCAATTGTGTTCCTCATTCAGACGACAGGTATAAGATTTTTAGTAACACAGGCCCTCTATAGGTAGCGCCAACGAACTTGACAATTATCTCGATCCCATACCTCTGCGTAACTCTAAAGGAACTTGAGTAAATGGGCTGTAAATTTCCACACCTATGTCCTGGTGGACTCTTCCCAAATGATAGAAATGTCAGCTTCATTTGCTTTCATTCATTTTGAGTTATAAGAAGTTAAGGGGTCTAGATTATTGTCAAGTTCGTTGGCGCTACCTATAGTTAGACATAAAGCACAAAGGGTTAGGCCTTATTCATGTTAACCCGTCCAGTGCTGGTGGCGTCCTTTTAATTTTATTTTGGTTACTATTAGAAGAGTGTAGTCAGTTTCAAAAGGGCCTCCAGCAATTAACAGCCTTCGAACCATCTCACTTTATACTATCACAGATCCTTCTTAAACGGTACAAAAGCATCTAAATATAGCTAGACGATTATTAAAAAGACGTCGCCGGTACATTACGGGTTAAATTAGCTGAACTTTTGATTCCTGCTGTACCGTACATCAGAGGGTATCACTGAGCTTCCTAATTATGTTGGTAATTGTGTTGTTGATCTGGGTAATGTTCCTGGATGACTGAGGGTTTGGTTGCTAATGAGGTGGTCTGGGTTAGGTCTAATTGGTCCCTCATTACTGGGTCTTGATGATGAGGTTCCATAGCATCCTTAACCTCTGAAGTGCGCATGGGGGTAATTGGAAACGTCCCCCTGTGCTGACGTATTTGAGGTGTTTCCGTCACTAAAATATTCATTGTGCCATTAATAGCATTAATATTTATCCATATGCGCCTATTATGGGTTGATTATAAAGGTATTAACCTGAAACAACAATAAAACGAGTGAAAACAGCGTTTGGATGGTCAAAATCGGAGATATAGCCCGCGAGTTGTATAATGTATGGGTGAGGCAATCTGCTTTCCCGCCAATTTCCCCCAAGGCCACTGAGACACAGTCGATCGATACCCTCTCTCTCTCTTGCACTCGCTTGCTATCAGTGATGACCACACCCTCCAATCGGATTTCTAATGTTAGCACGAAAATATACCTCAGAATAAGGGAATAACAGGGAAAATAGGTGATAACTGAAGGAGAGGAGGAAAGTGGGGGAAGGAGGGGAGGTAGAGGACTGAGATTTTGCATGGCCCAGGGGCCAAAAAGAATAAAAAAATAAAAAAAAAAAAATATAATTTTTTTTTTTTTTTTCGATGTCAAAAGTTGATTTTTATTTTCTCTGACTCTTAAGAGTCTTCCCGCAGTGCGCCGGGGGAACTCTTAAGAGTCTCCCCGCAGCTCCCGGGTTAAGGGACCTATAGCTTGTTTAGGCTATTTATGCTACCGAGATATTATGCTACCGAGAATTATTAACTCATCTCCATTGTAAAGGAGGATTTTAGTTTGTTCCCTAGACCTCTAACAAGCTTAATGTTCCGGCCGAAGGCCGATCCCTCTTAAATTATAGGCTCGCTATCGCTCGCCACGAAAAAATTGACACCTAAATGACACGAAGTCTTAATAATGACAAAGAAATGGGGCGATAGGTCTTAAAATCACCAAACTAATGGGTTATACGTCTTATAATCGTAAAACTAGTGGGGCTAAATAAAAGGAAGAAGGGGGACCAGAAAAACGAGCCATCTTCCCTTAATTATGTTGGTAATTATGTTGTTGATCTGGGTAATGTTCCTTGATGGCTCAGGGTTTGGTTGCTGTCAATTTTTAAACCCTTTCGTGCCATTTATGTGTACATTTTTTCCTGTCGAGCGATAGCGAGCCTGTAATTTAAGAGGAACCGGCCTTCGGCCGAAAAATGTACAAGTTTATCGCAACATGAGGTCTAGGGGGTGCAATTTTAAGCTTGATGGAGGTCTAGGGATCAAACTAAAAACCTCCCTTTAAATGTCGGCTGCACTCAGGGTTGCTACGGATCATTACCAGGGAACTTTATTGTGTTTGAGCCAACTTTAAGGGGGGTCACCGGCTTTTTTTCTTTTTTTGTTATCTCCTTTTCTCTCTTTCCCTGGCTTGTATCCATTCAGCCGCATTCAGCCAACTGTTTTAAGACGTGTATCCCCATCCAGTTGTCGATTTCTTCCTGGCGAACGGTAGCGAGCCAGCATTGTATGGAGAAATCCGGCTTCGCCGGAGAAATTTTTCTATCGAAAAATTTACAAATTTAGCTTGCTGTCAAAACAAAACTATATATATGCTGGATCGCTACCGCTCGCCAGGAAAATATGAACACCTGGATGGGGGTAAACGTCTTAAAACAGTAGGCTGAATGGGGCCGAATGGATACAAGTCAAGGAGAGAGTGAGAGAAAGATAAAAAAAAGCGAGGTGGCCTCCCATAAAGAATAAGAAAAGTACCGGTACTAAATTCTACAGAAACGGTGTCAGATGCTAAAATCAGTCCTAAGTTAAGCTTCTGCCACACAAGCGATTTTTCCGTCACTTTTCCATGAGCAAGTTGTTTCTCGTTATATTTCGGGACTTTTTGCATTGGTATCGGTAACTAGACTGAAGGTAGAGTATGTTAGGCGGCTGAATTATGATAAAGTGTAATTTTTTAAGCTGTCAGACCATAATTGCCCGTAAAAATTGCTCGAAAAACGGCTCATGTGATTCCAGCTTTACGAAAAATACTACAAGCATAATTATGACGTCGGAGTTTATCATGTGCATCAAACGCCATCACCTGCATATAGCCTATACGTACGCTGTGCATCCAGTCCTAAGTTGTTCCCTAATGCAAGCGACCGGTACCGGTATGACTTTAGTACCGGTAAAATGACGTAACTTTGGACGGGGAGATAATTTCGGACACTCTGGAAAAAATATAATGAACCGCAGTTATGGGATAAATACACGATGTTATGGAAATACAAGTATGTCTGCGGTGTTCTTCCATAATGCAGAGCCATGTTTCCATAACTGTAGCTTATATACCGGTACTTGTATCCAGAAATGTCCGAAGTATACTACCTTGACCGATGTTATGGCCTGTTTACGGTACCTTAACATAAGTGCTCGCGTTAGACATCAAGCACAAGAGGTTAGGCCTTATTCATGTTAAATTAGCTGAACTTTTGATTCCAGCTGTACCGTACATCAAAGCGTATCACAGAACTTCCTAATTATGTTGTTGATCTCGGTATGCTTCCTTGATGGCGGAGGGTTTGGTTGGTAGCCTAATGAGGTGGTCTGGGTTAGGTCTAATTGGTCCCTCATTACTGGGTCTTGATGAGGCTCCACAGCTTCATTAACCCCTTATGTACCGACGACGTCTTTTCAATAGTAGGCCTATCTTAAGTATATTTAGACCATTTGTGCCGTTTAAGAAGGATATGTGGTAGTAAATAGGGTCAAGTGAGATTACAAAAACCTGTTAATTGATGGAGGACCTTTTTAAACTGAATAAAATCGTCTAATAACGGCCAAAATAATATAAAAAGGACGGCGCCGGTACATAAGGGGTTAAGGGTCACAACAGAACTCAACCACAACACCATTTCAACCAGTATGGTAGTTCTCTACCAGTGACGAGTCAACCAATATTGATACCAGTAGGTTAGATTATAATTATACCGTACCCGGTAGTAACAAGGCTTAATGGTACCACACGTGAACAACAAAGACAAACAAATACGATTAACAAATTAATGCTAGAGGGGCTGCTACCTGTTAACCCCTTCTGACATTACCGACGACGGAAGGATTAAGTGATATATTATGTACTCTTTAAATTAGTAGACGTCCTGCCTAAGCTGAATAAAATCGTCTAATAGTTAACATAATATAATGGAAATGTCATCGGTACTGAATGAGGTAATCTGCACGTCTGTAGTAGGGAATGTTATTGTAATGGTTGTGGACGGAAATGATGGACAGATGTTTGAAAGATGGGCTATTATGGAGTTATAGAGGAAGTAGGGTAGCTAATACCCTTAGGTCACATGTGATCTCTTACACACAAACACATAGCCTATGTACACGCACACATACACACACAGTGGCTATATTATTTAATACACGAGTGTATAATAGGCTATCTAGTCTAATATGACAAATTAGGAGCGAAGTGGCGAAAACCCTAGGTAGCGAAGCCACCAGGTAGTGAAACCTCTACCCGCGAACTTGTATTGGGTGCGAACAATGACACGTGGCGAACACCCAAGGAGCGAAACCTCTGGAGGTAGTAGGGGTAGGCAGCCCCGCCCAGGGAAGTACTACCGCCAAGGTTTCGGGAGACTCAGGGAATAGCCTGAATTCCATTTTCTCTCCCAGGCCTTGGTAGCTGGATCATATCTTTCTGCCTCACACATCAGGGGTATCAGGAAAACCCTCTTTATATAACATACACATCCAACTTCACGACATTGCCCTACATCGCTATCCTCTAACCATAAAATACTACTCTTCCCACTACATATCATACATGTAACGCCATACACTTACCTTATAAATATGGCAGTACAATTGTTAAGAGCAAACCTGGTGGTCCCTCGGATATCCACCCCCGGCAGGGTTGGGTTATTGACACAGGGCCCTCCCGGTCGTCATCATGCGACTGTGTCAAGAGCATTGCAACGTCCCAAAGCTGCTTGTCAGTACAGCTATTTCTTTAGTAATATAAGGGGACTTCACTCTAACATCAATTCTGTACACCAATTTCTTCAAGCAGAATCCCCTACTCTCCTTTTTTTGACAGAGACTCAAGTAACATCCACATCTGACACATCTAGATTTAATTTTCCAGGTTATCAACGGCTCCAAAATTTCAGACCTAAAGGTGGTGTATGTTGCTTCGCAAAATCTGAAATTGCCCTGGAGGAGGTTGCTAGTTTCAGTTGTCCCTGTTTTGATTATTCTATATACAAATTAATTTCTGCTGGTAAATTTAAATACATATGTTGCATCTACCGTTCCCCAAATACTCCTCCAGAGCAAAGTCTTTTTGATTCTCTGTCCTCACAACTCAGTGTCCTCAACTTAAATGCTTCTTCTGAAATCACTGTGTTGGGTGATTTTAATGTCCATAATGTTGAATGGCTCACTCATTCAGCCAGGACTGATGATGCTGGTCTTGAATGTGAGCTATTTGCAGACTCATTTAATCTCATTCAACTAGTCAACCAACCCACCCGTGTACCAGATAATCCTAATCATAATTCCCACCTACTGGACTTATTTTTAACAACCAATTCAGAAAATTATGATGTTACAGTGAGGTCCCCACTTGGATCTTCTGATCACTGTCTGATACAGGCCACCTGTCTATCACCTACCACACCTTCCCACTCTGAACCTGTTTTGGTGACTAAATGGCATTACGATAGGGCAGACTGGGAGGGTCTTCAAGGTTTCTTTATTGATATTCCCTGGACCTCTTTCTTTTCTAATGATGCACACTCCACCTTGAGCCACATACAAGATTTTGTAAAAATTGGAATGGAAACTTTTATTCCTCATCAAAAGTACAGTAAAAGATCTAATTCACCTAAATGGTTTGACCATAATTGTGCTAGAGTAACTGAACAAAAAGCAATAGCCTACAATGCATACACAAGATCAAAAACACATGAAGCCTTTAATTACTTTAGAAACATCAGAAATCATGCCAAAACTGTATTAAACCTAACTAAATCAAACTTTCTCCATAAGCAGGCAAATAAACTTCTAAATAATCCAAATGATAACAAAATATTTTGGTCTACTCTTAACTCATTCAAATCCAACTTCACTACTGCTTCATCCATTCCACCATTAAAATCTCCGACTGGCAATCTTGTAAGTGACCCACGAGGTAAAGCTAACCTTCTTGCAGATATTTTCTCCACCAACTCAACCTTAGATGACATAAATCAAGATGTCCCTGTACTTAATTTTAATTCACCTGAAATTCCCTCACTTAAGATCCACACCAGACATGTCAAAACTATTTTGCAGAATCTCTCAGTAGATAAGGCTCCTGGTCCAGATGAAATTCCTCCAATAGTACTTAAGAATTTCTCCTTGGTGCTCGCTCCTATATTGGCAAAATTTTTCCGTCTGTGTACTCATACCTCATGCTTCCCAGTACCCTGGAAAGAAGCAAACATCCATCCAGTTCCTAAAAAAGGTGCCTCTTCAGATCCATCAAACTACAGACCAATAGCTATAACTTCCACTCTTGGCAAAGTTTTTGAAATTATATTAAATAATCACATAATTAAGCATCTTGAGAATAATAAATTAATCAGTGATAGGCAATATAAGACGATGTCGATCAACTGCAGACATTCTTTGCCTTCTTACGCATCAAATCAACCAAGCTACAGACCAACATGGTGAAACACATACAATAGCACTGGATATATCAAAGGCATTTGATAGAGTCTGGCATCAATCCTTACTGTCGAAGATGTCGCACTACGGCCTTGCATCATTAGTTCCACTAATTTCTTCTTATCTTCATAACAGAAAAATATGTGTAATGGTAGATGGCCTTTATTCTCAATTTCACTCAATAAATGCTGGTGTTCCCCAGGGATCAGTTTTGGCCCCAACTCTGTTCCTCATTCATATCAATGATCTCATATCTACCACTCATAATCCAATACATTCCTACGCAGATGACTCAACACTCCACAGTTCCTTCACATTTACCAATTCTTTCACCCAACCCGATCTTATAAATTCAAAAATAAACACTGCAATTTCTCTGAACCAGGACCTTTCTAGAATTAATGAATGGGGACAAGAGAATCTAGTTTCCTTTAATGCACAGAAAACCAAGTACATTCAATTTTCTAACCGACAGAATCTCACTGACTCCCATATATTTTTTAATGATGAAAATATTCCCACTTCCTCTAGTATGGACATTCTCGGTGTAACATTAACTACTAACTTGAGCTGGACACATTATGTTAGAAGCATTGCTAAGAATGCCTCTAAAAAACTGGGACTCCTGTACAGAGTTCGAGAATTCTTCACTGACGAGCAGTTGGCCGTAATATATAAAAGTCATGTGCGCTCTCAGATGGATTACTGTTCACCTCTGTGGGGTGGAAGTGGAGTGGTTGCATTGAGGCAGTTGGACAAAATTCAAAATAAAGCTATTAGATTAATCAATAACCCTGCAATCACACAGGACCTTCCTACATTAGCCATACGAAGAAACGTTGCATCCCTTGCATTATTCTACAGATATTTTCACAGCAATTGTTCCGAGGAACTTGCTTCAATTGTGCCGCCTCTCCACATCTTTCCCCGTAGAACTAGGGCAGCTGAGAGCGCCCATGAATTTACACTTTCTCCTCCACAATGCAGAACTTCTGCTTATCAGAATTCATTTATCCCCAGAGCTACTACTCTTTGGAATTCACTTCCCTCGAATTGCTTTCCACAAACTTACAATCAACAAATGTTTAAATCCAGTTGTTACAAACATTTTATGAATGGAGGATGCCTTTAGGCACATGGACCTTTTTGTTTTATCTGTGTTTTTCCTTCCTCCGTTCATTGTCTCTTTAAAAAAAAAAAAAAAAAAAAAAAAAAAAAAAAAAGGATACCAATGTTTGCCCCGCAGCATCCAAGAGTGGAATCACACCCATCTCACGTAGTAAAGAGCCCCACTCTTAATTCCTTTAGAAATAGGATCATTATCTCCTGATATCTCCTTGATCCCTTTTTTTTTTTTTTTTTTTTTTTTTTTCTATGTGATTGAGGGAGGTAAAAGGCATAAATGCCTATAGCGAGTGCCTCCCCCATAGTTGAAAGAGTGACAGGGCCAAAATCAAGGGACGTTCGAGCCAAAATGCCTGGACACACGGAGTTTGAAGCAATTTAAGTCATAGGAAGAGGGAAAGACTGATTCTGGGAGAGAGTTCCAGAGCTCAGATGTTGAGTAGAAGAAAGTTTGAGAGTAACGTTTCACTCTTGGGTTGGAGAGTTGCACAGAGTAGGGGTGGGATTGAGTTGCAAGACGGGTACCACGTGCCCTACGTAAAGGAGGTGGTATGCACTGGGATAGCTCTGAGGAACACTGATTATTATAGTAGCGATAGAATAGCGAGAGAGATGCAACATTGCGGCGGAGAGAGAGAGATTGCAGAGAGTTGGTGAGTGGACGGGAGTTAATGATACGAAAGGCCTTCCTTTCAACTTTGTCTAGGAGAGCGGTGTGAGAGGAACCTCCCATACATGTGAACAATACTCAATACAAGGGCGCACTATGCCCCTGTACAGAGCAAGAAGCTGTGCAGGGAAAAGAACCCCCTAAGGCGGTTGAGCACACCCAGCTTCTGGGAGGCTGCCTTAGCAAGACTGGTAATATGGTCCTTCCAAATGAGAGCAGAAGAAAAAGAGACACCAAGAATATTGAGAGAAGATGAAGGGTTGATTTTTGTATTGTTGAAGAATAAGGGATAGTCCGCTGGGAGATCCTGATGGGTAGATAGATGGAGAAATTGGGTTTTGGAAGCATTAAAGTTAACAAGGTTTTCTCTGCCCCAATGGAAATAGTATTTAGATCAGAATTTAAGAGTTCTATGGCTTCATTACGTTTGTCGTTGAGGGATTGCTGGCTGGGGCGTTCTGAAAAACTAATGGAGTAGTGTAAGGTTGAGTCGTCTGCGTATGAATGGATGGGAATTAAGGTACAGTTAAGGAGATCATTTATAAAAATTAGAAAGAGAATAGGAGATAGGACAGAGCCCTGAGGAACACCGGAGTTTATAGGGTGAGGAAGTGAACAATGGCCGTCCACAACCGCAGCTATGGAACGGCCGGAAAGGAAATTAGAGACAAAGGCACAGATGGAGGGATAGAAACCGAAGGAGGGTAGTTTAGAAATTAAAGATTTATGCCAGACTCTATCGAAGGCTTTCGATATGTCTTGCTCCTAATTCCCCTGCACAACCCCCGCATAGCATGCTGCCCGAGAGCAGCCCTCTGCGGGTCCCCTGACAAGACGGCGCCAACTTGTTTATACTCTCGTTCTAACTTTATCCGGCAAGGAAAACAAATATTTTAGTTTTCTTGTAAATATAGTCTACATTACTCTGAAATAATGAATAGGCCTAATGCTAACGGGAACCTGATCGTTTTCGAATTAAATACAATGCACACGAAATTGATAGAAAACTGTAATTTATGGTTGTCAACCCGCGGACCACAAGCGTTCCAACCTCACCTCAACATCCGGGACCTTGCGCGGGAAAGGAGTCAGGTCCACCCGATCATCGTTATTAATATATCAGTCATAACCTCGGGAAAAAAAACGGTTATTAAGTCATAATGCCGACGTATCCATTGAAGACAAAATGCCAATGCTGGTGGCGAGTCAAAATACCGGCGTCGGCAGTTTGTCACGCCGGCATATTGACCAGGCACCCTGTCCCTCCGACAAGACAAGGTGCCGCATCATCAGACTTTCGCAGATCAGGAATCTCATCTCATATAGTCTACAGTTAAGAATATAGGACCAAGTCTAACTTCCCCCAAAAAATCACAATGCCATAAGAACAGTGGTAGTGCAGGCCTAGTTAGTTGTTTACCTTATGTTAGCAGTGGCACTAAGCTTTGCACGTCCTCTCAACTCCTTCCCATCACTCTTACGACTCAGATATATCCCATCCTCGCTGACGATAATCGCCGTAAATCCACATAAACGGATAATAATGTAGCCGCGAAACACTGACACACCCGACCACCAGAACCAACAACGGAGACTGGTTGTGGTGGTGGGCGGGGCTGAATGTGTGACGTCACCAGTTTCCACAAGGGACTTTTTCTTTAGATAATTTCCGGCAGCATTTATTCTATAGGGTTCTAGTAGGGTTTTCTATATGATTTTTCTATCTAAGATCGGGTTTTCAGGAACGTAACCCAATCGTAAATCGATGGAGACGTGTATATTATGATGTTATGTAACATATCGTAAGTTTGCCATAATTCAATGATCCACCTTCATAAATATTAACCCATTGAGTACCAGCGACGTGGGCTATATTTTATTCAAGCTACATTTTGACGATATTATGCAGCTTAGGAAGTATCTGTGGTAGTTAAGAGGGTTGGTTGAGATAGTTTGAAGCCTGTTTATTGCTAGAGGTCCTTCCTAAGCTGAATAAAATAGTCTAATAATGTCCAGAATATGATGAAAAGGACGTCCCTGGTACTGAACGGGTTAATAAGCTTCCGTAGCCTTAAGTTTTCGAACCTATACCGAACTGAATTGAACCTTATTACATTATGCCTAGTATTTACCCCTTCTGTAACGATGACGTCTTTTTAATGATATCCTATGTTTAGACGATTATATTAAGTTTAAAAAAGGCCTCCAGTAATTAATAAGCTTCGAACTATCTCACTTAACCATATTTACCACAGATCCTTCTTAAACTGCACAAAATCGTCTAAATATAGCTACAATAAAATTAAAAAGACGTCGCAGGGTACAGATGGGGTTTACATTTCGGGGGTTCGTTTATGGTGTTCGAGGCTTCATATTGGGCCAGGGTTTGGGTCTCGGAGTAAACAGTCGTGGTCTAGGGAGGAAACTATAAAAATACAAAATATATAAATGTATAAGCAAATAAATACGGCCATACTGTACAGTAGCGCTAATAAGTGATGTCTCGGCACCAAGTATGTTTTGATCAATAATTGGTATCAGGAATATCTAAGCTTCATTTCTTCATATCGAGTGACATAAACAAACATGTTCCTACACTTACCCACCCTATTCAACATCTGACAGACATTAATACAGCACAGAGCAAGCCAAACGTAATGACAGCTGGGAAACATGACTTATTAGCGCGACCGTACACTCGACCAAAAAACAATCTTTACACTGGTGAGCTGTAAATAATCTAGTGTGAACGGAATGAATCGGGTGAAACATACGTCTGTGAGGTATTATCATAAGATTTCGACCCACTTCCAGAATGTTTAGAGCGTTAGTGTAAAAACTTTTTTTGGTCAAGTGTACCTCTTCAGTACACATACACACACACACTCACAGACACATGATACACACACATACACTGAAATAAAGGAGGCTGTGGCTAGGCTATAGTCTATTCGCTGTAAGTAGGCGAGAAATCATGACCTCTCTGTAACTGAAAAACTACTAGAGTAATCGAGCTAATATTTCTACCATTTGGGAAGAGTCAGTCAAGGAATAGATGTGGACATTTAGACACTTTGCTCTAGCCCTTTTTTAGTTAGAGAGGATAGAGGGCATGATTTCTCGCCTACTTACAGCGAATAGACTATAACGTTTCCTCCAGGTTTGGACCCTAAATCGGGTGAAGTGATGTCCAATCCTCCCGGTATTAAAGGGGAGGCAGACCGTTTTCCTGGACCCCCTTCTCCAGGGGAGATTATAAGACCATTAGTTTGGCGATTTTAACACCTTTCGCCTCATTTCGTTGTAAATTTTAAGACCCTTCGTGCCATTTAGGTGTCGATTTTTTTCCTGGCGAGTGAAAGCGAGCCTGTATTTTAAGGGGACATTTTTCTACCGAAAAATTACAAATTTATATTGAAAGAGGGTCTTGCGCGTTTATTTGTTAAGCTTGATAGAGGTCTAGGGAGGAAAACGAAAATACACAAATGAGCAAAAAAATACGATCATCTCTCCTTCAGTCACCCCTCCACACCAACACCCTCCCGTAGGACCTAACTTTATAACATCTGCCAGTTAAAAATATTACTCTCTCTCTCTCTCTCTCTCTCTCTCTCTCTCTCCTCTCCTCTCTCTCTCTCTCTCTCTCTCTCTCTATCTCAGTATCTCTCCTCTCTCTATCTCAGTCTCTCTCCTCTCACTCTCTCTCTCTCTCTCTCTCTCTCTCTCTCTCTCTCTCTCTCTCTCTCTCTCTCTCTCTCTCTCTCCTTCAGTTACCCCTCCACACCAACACCCTCCCTCCTCTCCCCCCAACCTGTAGGACCTAACTTTATAACCTCTGCCAGTTAAAACTATCACTCTGGGTGTATACTGTATATATCACTAAGGGTGTATACTGTATATATCACTATGGGTGTATACTGTATATATCACTGGGTGTATACTGTATATATCACTATGGGTGTATACTGTATTTTTTTTTATTTATTTTTTGTTTTTCTATGTGACTGAGGGAGGCAAAAGGCATAACTGCCTATAGCGAGTGCCTCCCCCATAGTTGAAAGAGTGACAGGGCCAAAATCAAGGGACGTTCGAGCCAAAATGCCTGGACACACGGAGTTTGAAGCAATTTAAGTCATAGGAAGAGGGAAAGACTGATTCGGGGAGAGAGTTCCAGAGCTCAGATGTTGAGTAGAAGAAAGTTTGAGAGTAACGTTTCACTCTTGGGTTGGAGAGTTGCACAGAGTAGGGGTGGGATTGAGTTGCAAGACGGGTACCACGTGCCATACGTAAAGGAGGTGGTATGCACTGGGATAGCTCGAGGAACACTGATATTATAGTAGCGATAGAATAGCGAGGAGAGATGCAACATTGCGGCGGAGAGAGAGAGATTGCAGAGAGTTGTGAGTGGACGGGAGTTAATGATACGAAAGGCCTTCCTTTCAACTTTGTCTAGGAGAGCGGTGTGAGAGGAACCTCCACACACATGTGAACAATACTCGATACAAGGGCGCACTATGCCCCTGTACAGAGCAAGAAGCTGTGCAGGGGAAAAGAACCCCCTAAGGCGGTTGAGCACACCCAGCTTCTGGGAGGCGTTGGCCTTAGCAAGACTGGTAATATGGTCCTTCCAAATGAGAGCAGAAGAAAAAGAGACCCCAAGAATATTGAGAGAAGATGAAGGGTGTGATTTTTGTATTGTTGAAGAATAAGGGATAGTCCGCTGGGAGATCCTGACGGGTAGATAGATGGAGAAATTGGGTTTGGAAGCAATAAAGTTAACAAGTTTCTCTGCCCCAATTGGAAATAGTATTTAGATCAGAATTTAAGAGTTCTATGGCTTCATTACGTTTGTCGTTGAGGGGATTGCTGGCTGGGGCGTTCTGAAAAACTAATGGAGTAGGGTAAGGTTGAGTCATCTGCGTATGAATGGATGGGAATTAAGGTACAGTTAAGGAGATCATTTATAAAAATTAGGAAAGAGAATAGGAGATAGGACAGAGCCCTGAGGAACACGGAGTTTATAGGTGAGGGAGTGAACAATGGCCGTCCAACAACCGCAGCTATGGAACGGCCGGAAAGGAAATTAGAGACAAAGGCACAGATGGAGGGATAGAAAACCGAAGGAGGGTAGTTAAGAAATTAACGATTTATGCCAGACTCTATCGAAGGCTTTCGATATGTCTAGTGCAATAGAAAAAAAAAGTCTCACCGAAAGTCCCGAAAGGAGGTATATATGACCAATGAGTTAGGTAAGATATGAAAGAAGATCACCAGTAGAGCGACCCTTAAGTAGAAGCCATTACTGGGCGATCTGACCCAGTAGATCACTCCTGAAGTATACATGGTATATAATGGGTCGTATATATCACTCTGATGGTGTATACTGTTATATATATACTGTATATACATCTTGGTGTATACTGTATACATCACTATGGGTGTATACTGTATATATCACTATGGGTGTATACTGTATATATCACTAAGGGTGTATACTGTATATATCACTATGGGTGTATACTGTATATATCACTCTGGGTGTATACTGTATATATCACTCTGGGTGTATACTGTACATATCACTTGGTATACTGTATATATCACTATGGGTGTATACTGTATATATCACTCTGGGTGTATACTGTATATATCACTGGGTGTATACTGTATATATCTCTATGGGTGTATACTGTACATATCACTAAGGGTGTATACTGTATATATCACTATGGGTGTATACTGTATATATAGCTATGGGTGTATACTGTATATATCACTCTGGGTGTATACTGTATATATCACTAAGGGTGTATACTGTATATATCACTATGGGTGTATACTGTATATATCACTATGGGTGTATACTGTATATATCACTATGGGTGTATTCTGCATATATCACTAAAGGTGTATACTGTATATATCACTATGGGTGTATACTGTATATAGGCTATGGGTGTATACTGTATATATCACTATGGGTGTACACTGTATATATCACTCTGGGTGTATACTATATATATCACTATGGGTGTATACTGTATATATCACTATGGGTGTATACTATATATATCACTATGGGTGTATACTGTATATATCACTATGGGTGTATTCTGCATATATCACTACGGGTGTATACTGTATATATCACTATGGGTGTAAACTGTATATATCACGAAGGGTGTATACTGTATATATCACCATGGGTGTATACTGTATATATCACTATGGGTGTATACTGTATATATCACTATGGGTGTATACTGTATATATCACTATGGGTGTATACTGTATATATCACTAAGGGTGTATACTGTATATATCACTATGGGTGTATACTGTATATATCACTCTGGGTGTATACTGTATATATCACTCTGGGTGTATACTGTATATATCACTATGGGTGTATACTGTATATATCACTATGGGTGTATACTGTATATCACTATGGGTGTATACTGTATATATCACTATGGGTGTATACTGTATATATCACTATGGGTGTATACTGTATATATCACTAAGGGTGTATACTGTATATATCACTGGTTGTATACTGTATATATCACTCTGGGTGTTTACTGTATATATCTCTCTGGGTGTATACTGTATATATCACTCGGGTGTATACTGTATATATCACTATGGGTGTATACTGTATATTCACTATGGGTGTATACTGTATATATCACTATGGGTGTATACTGTATATATCACTATGGGTGTATACTGTATATATCACTAGGAGTGTATACTGTATATATCACTATGGGTGTATACTGTATATATCACTATGGGTGTATACTGTATATATCACTATGGGTGTATACTGTATATATCACTAATGGTGTATACTGTATATCACTGGGTGTATACTGTATATATCACTATGGGTGTATACTGTATATATCACTATGGGTGTATACTGTATATATCACTATGGGTGTATACTGTATATATCACTATGGGTGTATACTGTATATATCACTATGGATGTATACTGTATATATCACTATGGGTGTATACTGTATATATCACTCTGGGTGTATACTGTATATATCACTCTGGGTGTATACTGTATATATCACTATGGGTGTATACTGTATATATCACTATGGGTGTATACTGTATATATCACTATGGGTGTATACTGTATATATCACTATGGGTGTATACTGTATATATCACTATGGGTGTATACTGTATATATCACTATGGGTGTATACTGTATATATCACTATGGGTGTATACTGTATATATCACTATGGGTGTATACTGTATATATCACTATGGGTGTATACTGTATATATCACTAAGGGTGTATACTGTATATATCACTATGGGTGTATACTGTATATATCACTATGGGTGTATACTGTATATATCACTATGGGTGTATACTGTATATATCACTATGGGTGTATACTGTATATATCACTTTGGGTGTATACTGTATATATCACTATGGGTGTATACTGTATATATCACTATGGGTGTATACTGTATATATCACTATGGGTGTATACTGTATATATCACTCTGGGTGTATACTGTATATATCACTATGGGTGTATACTGTATATATCACTATGGGTGTATACTGTATATATCACTATGGGTGTATACTGTATACTATGGGTGTATACTGTATATATCACTATGGGTGTATACTGTATATATCACTATGGGTGTATACTGTATATATCACTCTGGGTGTATACTGTATATATCACTATGGGTGTATACTGTATATATCACTATGGGTGTATACTGTATATATCACTGGGTGTATACTGTATATATCACTATGGGTGTATACTGTATATATCACTATGGGTGTATACTGTATATATCACTATGGGTGTATACTGTATATATCACTATGGGTGTATACTGTATATATCACTATGGGTGTATACTGTATATATCACTATGGGTGTATACTGTATATATCACTATGGGTGTATACTGTATATATCACTATGGGTGTATACTGTATATATCACTATGGGTGTATACTGTATATATCACTATGGGTGTATACTGTATATATCACTAAGGGTGTATACTGTATATATCACTAAGGGTGTATACTGTATATATCACTATGGGTGTATACTGTATATATCACTCTGGGTGTATACTGTATATATCACTATGGGTGTACACTGTATATATCACTATGGGTGTATACTGTATATATCACTATGGGTGTATACTGTATATATCACTATGGGTGTACACTGTATATATCACTATGGGTGTATACTGTATATATCAATATGGTGTATACTGTATATATCACTATGGGTGTACACTGTATATATCACTAGGGTGTATACTGTATATATCACTATGGGTGTATACTGTAATCACTATGGGTGTATACTGTATATATCACTATGGGTGTATACTGTATATATCACTATGGGTGTATACGTATATATCACTATGGGTGTATACTGTATATATCACTGTATATATCACTATGGGTGTATACTGTATATATCACTATGGGTGTATACTGTATATATCACTATGGGTGTATACTGTATATATCACTCTGGGTGTATACTGTATATATCACTATGGGTGTATACTGTATATATCACTATGGGTGTATACTGTATATATCACTCTGGGTGTATACTGTATATATCACTATGGGTGTATACTGTATATATCACTATGGGTGTATACTGTATATATCACTATGGGTGTATACTGTATATATCACTATGGGTGTATACTGTATATATCACTATGGGTGTATACTGTATATATCACTATGGGTGTATACTGTATATATCACTATGGGTGTATACTGTATATATCACTATGGGTGTATACTGTATATATCACTAAGGGTGTATACTGTATATATCACTATGGGTGTATACTGTATATATCACTATGGGTGTATACTGTATATATCACTAAGGGTGTATACTGTATATATCACTAAGGGTGTATACTGTATATATCACTATGGGTGTATACTGTATATATCACTATGGGTGTATACTGTATATATCACTAAGGGTGTATACTGTATATATCACTATGGGTGTATACTGTATATATCACTATGGGTGTATACTGTATATATCACTATGGGTGTATACTGTATATATCACTATGGGTGTATACTGTATATATCACTATGGGTGTATACTGTATATATCACTATGGGTGTATACTGTATATATCACTATGGGTGTATACTGTATATATCACTATGGGTGTATACTGTATATATCACTATGGGTGTATACTGTATATATCACTATGGGTGTATACTGTATATATCACTATGGGTGTATACTGTATATATCACTATGGGTGTATACTGTATATATCACTATGGGTGTATACTGTATATATCACTATGGGTGTATCCTGTATATATCACTATGGGTGTATACTGTATATATCACTATGGGTGTATACTGTATATATCACTATGGGTGTATACTGTATATATCACTAAGGGTGTATACTGTATATATCACTATGGGTGTATACTGTATATATCACTATGGGTGTATACTGTATATATCACTATGGGTGTATACTGTATATATCACTATGGGTGTATACTGTATATATCACTATGGGTGTATACTGTATATATCACTATGGGTGTACACTGTATATATCACTATGGGTGTATACTGTATATATCACTATGGGTGTATACTGTATATATCACTATGGGTGTATACTGTATATATCACTATGGGTGTATACTGTATATATCACTAAGGGTGTATACTGTATATATCACTATGGGTGTATACTGTATATATCACTATGGGTGTATACTGTATATATCACTAAGGGTGTATACTGTATATATCACTATGGGTGTATACTGTATATATCAACATGGGTGTATACTGTATATATCACTATGGGTGTATACTGTATATATCACTATGGGTGTATACTGTATATATCACTATGGGTGTATACTGTATATATCGCTAAGGGTGTATACTGTATATATCGCTAAGGGTGTATACTGTATGTATCACTATGGGTGTATACTGTATATATCACTATGGGTGTATACTGTATATATCACTATGGGTGTATACTGTATATATCACTATGGGTGTATACTGTATATATCACTATGGGTGTATACTGTATATATCACTATGGGTGTATACTGTATATATCACTATGGGTGTATACTGTATATATCACTCTGGGTGTATACTGTATATATCACTATGGGTGTATACTGTATATATCACTATGGGTGTATACTGTATATATCGCTAAGGGTGTATACTGTATATATCACTAAGGGTGTATACTGTATGTATCACTATGGGTGTATACTGTATATATCACTATGGGTGTATACTGTATATATCACTATGGGTGTATACTGTATATATCACTATGGGTGTATACTGTATATATCACTATGGGTGTATACTGTATATATCACTCTGGGTGTATACTGTATATTTCACTAAGGGTGTATACTGTATATATCATTATGGGTGTATACTGTATATATTACTGTGGGTGTATACTAGTGGACAATAGACTATCTCTTCACCTGGGCAAGACGGAAGCCATCGTATGTGGAACAAAACGCAAACTGAAAGACATTGTGGGCTTCTCGGTCAGTAATGATATTCCTATAACAACAGTGTCACAAGTTAAATATCTCGGACTAAAACTGGACGCGAGTTTGTCAGGTGAAACTATTTTGGAATCTATTCTAAATGTTGACCTCATAAGCTGCCAGACCAGTGTTGGGGATAAATGTTGAGTGAAAAAGCTCTCGTGTGATACCGGCTTTACAGACTCGCTGTCAACCGGTTGCCCTGAAAAAATATTGCCACCTGAATAATGGGGTGAGCTGTCTTATTATCGCCAAACTAATGGGGTGAAGCGTCTTACTATCGCCAAACTAATGGGGTGAAGTGTCTTACTATCACCAAACCAATGGAGTGAAACGACTTAAAATCCCCAAACTAACGGAGCGCAACAGAGGATCTCCAAAAATTCCCCCCTCTGTCCAGATAGTGTTAAAGCGTCACCTTTGGCCGTGTACCTGACAGAGCCTTGATCAGTCCGCTGCACCATCTATTAGGGGAATCTCGGGCATACTTTTTACAGTAACCGACATTTTGTAACCTTTCCGCTTTTCTTTTTTATTCTACTTTTTTTGTTTTCCCTTTTTACCGTATGACATATGTTGGACATCTACCAGGTTAATTTTTGGACATACTCTTTACAGTAACCGCCATTTTGTAACCATTCCGCCTTATTTTTATGTATTCATTATTATAATATATATTTCTTTTTTTGGGATTGATAAAATGGCCAAAACAATTATTGTATTTGTAAACATAAAATTATGGTTTATAGTTCAGTTAAGGGGGGTGACCTGTTTTTGTTCTGTACTTTTCTGTCTTTCTCTGGCTTGTATCCATTTGGCCCCATTCAGCCTACTGTTTTAAGACGTCTATCCCCATCCAGGTGTCAATTTTTTACTGGGGAGTGGTAGCGAGCCAGCATATTTTTTTTATTTTTGTTTGACAGCAGGCTAAATTTGTACATTTTTCGATAGAAAAATTTATCCGGCGAAGCCGGATTTCTTCATATAATGCTGGCTCGCTATCGTTCATCAGGAAGAAATCGACACCTAGATGGGGATAAACGTCTTAAAATAGTTGGCTGAAGGGGCCGAATGGTTACAAGCCAGAGAAAGAGAGAAAATGACAGACATAAAAAAAGGCAGGTCACCCCCCTTAATGCCTTTGGATTAATAATCTATAATTTATACATTTCACTCCCAACACCAAACACCTCCCAATGAAATTAATGAACGCATATGATCCACCCGGGATTCGAACCTGGGTTACCACATACAGACCTTAAACACTCAAACCATTACACCATCGAGACAGTTAAAATAAAATAATATAATAGCCAAAACAATAAGTAAAGATTTAATTATGATTTATAGTTGAAATGATGCCTTTGGACTGATAAAAGAGCCTAGATAATGTATTCATGTAAATGTTCTTAAAGTTCTTATATTAATTCAAGTCTACTAGTAATATAGTTATGGTTCGACACCCTTGTATCTTTAAGGAGTCATCTGTTTGAAGGGGTTAACCCTATCTGGTTCAGGCGATGCTTTTAACCTGCCCTAACCTGTGGCGGGTGCCCAACCCCGAAAAGGGTTGAAATAGGGGAGCTATCCCCCCGCCAAAGGCGGCTTTCTAGGGCCTTTCCTAGCTGATGCTGAGAGGATTGGGTTCTAGTCATGTGGTGATGGGCTGGTCTATCAGAGTGAGAACTGAGCAATCTCTGCCATACCCATAGCTTACTCTGACTGTTCCTTTTACTTATATATTTTCTAGATCTCAAGTGACGGCGTCTCTAACGTGGATTGACCTCCCAATCTACCAAGATTGGAAGCCAAAGCGTCACATTTTTCCCTTGCCCCTCAACTTTCTCTTCATAATTGCTGAGGGGCACAGGGCCCTGGGTGGGGCTTTGGTTTCCCGGGCGTTTCCGCACCCTCCTCAAGCTCCCCGCCATGGAGTGGCTTCGGTCACCCCTTTATTGTGGTCGGCGGGGAGGGTTCTGTGGGGGCGCTTGGTTATGGCCTTGGCCTTGCTCGGGGCCTTGGGGCTGTTCGGCCAGGCAGCTTGGGGAACAACAACAACAACCTGCCCTATTTCACTCCATTAGTTTAGAGATTCTAAGATGTTTCAACTCAATAGTTTGGCGATTATATGACGTTTCACCCCAGTAAGGTGTCGGTTATTCTTCTAGGCGAGCAAGAGCGCGCCAGCAATTTAAGAGAGCCCTGCCTTCGGCCGGAACATTCTACCGACAAATTTATATATTTTGCTTGAATTGATTCTAAGACTTTTCCCCCCAATTCCTTGTCAATTTTATGATCTTTCGTGCCATTAAGGTGTCTAATATTTCCAGGCGTGTGATAGCAAGTCTTCAATTAGGAGGATCGGCCTGGACAGTTGTCTGCCGAAAAACGTACACACTTATCTCGAACGGGGAGGGAGGGAGGGGGGGGGGGGGGGGGGGAGAGTTTAATGGAGGTCTAGGAAGCTAACTAAAAACCTCCCCTTAATGTACATAGTGAAGCTGGTGCCACACGAACACTTTAGCGTTCAGTATATCGGAGTCACAGTATCCGAGTCAACAAGTAGCTAATATCTAGTGTGTGACCATTGATTTTGGTTACATTAATATTGAGGGTTTTAATGTTTGTTGTTCTAATTTTCAAACATTGTATTTTTTTTAGTTTACCCCTAGACACACACACAAATTATCGTAATAAACCCTCAGCCGTCTCATTCTCTCTCTCTTTCACTCTCACACACTCTCACTCTCTCTCTCTCTCTCTCTCTCTCTCTCTCTCTCTCTCTCTCTCACACAAACTATCGTAATAAACCCTCAGCCGTCTCATTCTCTCTCTCTCTCTCTCTCTCTCTCTCTCACAAACTATCGTAATAAACCCTCAGCCGTCTCATTCTCTCTCTCTCTCACACACTCTCTCTCTCTCTCTCTCTCTCTCTCTCACACAACTATCGTAATAAACCCTCAGCCGTCTCATTCTCTCTCTCTCTCTCTCTCTCTCTCTCTCTCTCTCTCTCTCTCTCTCTCTCTCTCTCTCTCTCTCTCTCTCATACAAACTATCATTACAATCCCCCCCAGACGTCGCCGGAACAGAGAGGTATTATTAAAGCAGAAAGTCTATATTGAAAGTTAAGGGGAGATGGGTCGTTTTCCTGGGCCCCCTTCTCCTTCATGTTTAGCCATATTTGTTTTTAGATTTTAAGACGTTCGGCCCATTAGTTCATTAGTTCGGTGAGTTTACGACCTTCACCCCAATTCTTTGTCAATATTAAGACGCTTCGAGTCATTTAGCCTAGAGGTGTCGATTTTTGCCTGGTGAGCGATAGCGAGCCTGAAATTTAAGAGGAACAAGCCTTCGGCCGGGACATTTTTCTATCGAAAAATGTAAACATTTATCTTGAAGGAAGGTCGTAGGTGGGTGTTTTTTTAAGCTTGATAGATGTCTGGGAGGAAACTAAAAAAACAAAATATATAGCCTATATATATACCGGTATATACTGTATATATATATATATACACATATATATATATATATATATATATATATATATATATATATATATATATATATATATATATATATATATATATATATATATATATATATATATATATATATATATATATATGAGCAAATAAATACGTCCATCCCCCTTTAGAAGAGATAGGGACTCGAGGGAAAGAGGGGTGGGGGGGGGGGGGGGGGACGGGGGATTAATGCTAGGCGGAAGGTTGGTGTGCATAAAAGACTTTCTTTCACTCACTTTCATTCTCTCTCTCATTCTCTCTCTCTCTCTCTCTCTCTCTCTCTCTCTCTCTCTCTCTCTCTCTCTCACTCTCTAGTTCCACCTCACTCTCTAGTTCCACCTCACTCTCTAGTTCCACCTCACTCTCTAGTTCCACCTCACTCTCTAGTTCCACCTCTCTCTCTCTCTCTCTGTCTCACTTGCTTTCACTCTCTATTATTCTCATTCTCTCTTTCTCACCCTCACTCCAACTTTTCTCTCACTCACTCACTCTCTCACTCTCTCACACACACACATTCACCCGCCGGCTTTAGCATCGCCAACAGCTCCGCATCGCCACTGAGAAAACTCGATCCTAATTTGAGTATTTCATATCCCAATTCCCTTTATTCATTGCATGAACAGTAGTTAAGTGCTTGTTTAACTCCACATAGTTCTGTAGTTGTCGTGCATGTTATTTTATTGCTTTTCTGACTGATAAACATTGTTGTTTACATTTGTTATCCTAGCTTGTAGCAGACGACGCACGCGCACCTCTAATCGACCTAGCTTTGTATTTTCTTATTAACTCTAGTAGTTATCGTATTCAGTATCCTACTGTATCTATATATATCTGTAATTTTAGTTGTTGCTTGCATGATCTTGTAGTAACCTTTGACTGATAACTTTGTTTATCTAAATATAATCCTGCTTGACTAGCCTACAGTGACACCAGTGTCATCTGTTGATACAGTATATTAACCCCTTGTGTGCAGTTACACTTTATTTTTATATAATCTCTATTTGGTGAATTGTATATTTAGTCACATATTCTATTATATATATATATTTGTATTTGTTTTGCTTTATTAGGTAGGTTATCACCCCTGGTAGCCTACTTCTGCATATTTCATACTTTTTTGTTTATGGTTATTTTTGTTTTCGGTTAGTCTAGGCTATCATCCCTGGTGGCCTATTTCTGCGTACGGTACTTCAATTTTTAAATTTTCAGTTAGGCTATCACCGCTGGTGGCCTATTTCTGCATACCGGTATTTCATAATTTTTGTTTTCGGTTATTTTTGTTTTCGGTTAGTCTAGGCTATCATCCCTGGTAGCCTATTTCTGCGTACTTCAATTTTTAAATTTTCAGTTAGGCTATCACCGCTGGTGGCCTATTTCTGCGTACCGGTATTTCATAATTTTGGTTTTCAGTTATTTTTGTTTTCGGTTAGTCTAGGCTATCATGCCTGGTGGCCTATTTCTGCGTACTTCAATTTTTAAATTTTCAGTTAGGCTATCACCGCTGGTGGCCTATTTCTGCGTATCGGTATTTCATAATTTTTGTTTTCGGTTATTTTTGTTTTCGGTTAGTCTAGGCTATCACCGCTGGTGGCCTATTTCTGCGTACTGGTATTTCATAATTTTGGTTTTCAGTTATTTTTGTTTTCGGTTAGTCTAGGCTATCATGCCTGGTGGCCTATTTCTGCGTACTTCAATTTTTAAATTTTCATTTAGGCTATCACCGCTGGTGGCCTATTTCTGCTTACCGTTATTTCATAATTTTTGTTTTCGGTTAGGATAGGCTATAACCCCTGGTGGCCTATTTCTGTTTAAATAAACATAAAATTGTTTTCGGTTCAGCTATCACTGCGTATTCAAATTTAATTTAGTTTTGTTTTAATTTTCGGTTAGGCTATCACCGCTGATAACCTATTTGTGTGTATTTCAAAATTTTTGTTTTCGGTTAGGCCTATTTAAGTAAGTGAAGCGACCTGAAGGGAGTGAAGTGTTTTTAAAGTGAGTTTAGTGTTTTTAAAGTGAGTTAAGTGTTTTTAAGTGAGTGAAGTGATCTGAAGAAAGTGATCGTCACCATGCCTCGTGCCTGTACGAACTGCGCCGGTAGGTTTGGTGCTTCCATGTTTGCTCCTGTCGATCCACAAGTCTGCCGACTCTGCCAGCAACGAGAGGATTTGACAGCAAAATTGGATGAAGCCCACAACAAGATCAACGCCCTCACCAGGAAGCTGGAATCACTCCAAGAGTTTGTAACACTCAACGTTGGAGTATCACTAACTCCAATTGTTTCAACTCCAGCATCCACCACCACCCCAACGTCATCTGCCAACAATCCAACACCTGCAGTAGACACTGCAGCAGATGCTTCTGACGAACCTGAGCCGACATCAAACCAGGACAGCCGCCCTGTTCACCTTAGTCTCTCCCCCACTCCTCGTGCAAGAAGCCTGCTAGCACGAACAGTACCAACCCCTCGCCCCCGTTCTAACCACTCCTCTACCCGACCTGTAAGTAGAGTCCCGCCACCACAGGTTTCCGGATTTACACCAGTGAGGAACGGTGCACGGCCAACGCAGAAAAGGTCTCATCTACCAGTCACAATGTCAAACAGATTTGAGATATTGGTAGTGATGGAAGACGAACCAGAGGAGACCAGGCTTGTTGGGGATTCCATCCTACGACGACAGGTCGAAGAGTTCTGCGACAGAGTCCCAAATCAACGAAAAAGATTTTGCATCCCAGGAGCTGGACTGGACGACATTATGGAAGCCTTCGAAGATACCACAACGGATGCAAATGAAAATACCCTTTTTGTCATCCATGCTGGTTCAAATGACGTCATGCGCACCAGATCCGAAGAGTTGATGGAGAAATATCGCAAGATGATCCAGCACTACAAAAACAAGTCAAGGAATATCATCATCTCAGGCATTCTCCCCAAGATCGACGCACCTGACAAATTCTACGACAAGGCCTTCAGCACAAATAGCCGACTAAAATATTTGTGTCTGAGGGAAGAAGTTGAATTCATCAACCTCTGGGACAACTTCTACAACCAGCCTACTCTGTTCCGCAAGGATGGCACTCATCTAAACCCTGTGGGTTCAGCACGCATGGGTCGTCTCCTACACGAAGCAGTCCGCAGCAATGGATCAAAAAACGCCATCCGAGAAGAAGCAGCAGTGACATAAATCATCCAACGCCAAGAAAAAAAACAGAGGCAACCGAGGACCACCAGCGATAAGGACCGAAGACAGCGAGGACCGAGGACAGCCATGAACATAAATGTAGATCCGACAAGAACCAAAAATATTATTAAAGAGCGTTCCGTGAGTTCTAAAATAACAAATTTAAAGGTTTTCTATGCAAACGCTCGTAACATACGCAATAAATTTTCAGATTTAGAGGAGCTAGTGCTTACAGAAAATTATGATGTGATTGGCATAACAGAATCTTGGCTCAATACAGAAGATAGAGACTTTTTAGCAGAGTATTCACTTCCCGGTTATGTAATGTTTGAGAAAAGCCGAATAAATCGAAATGGAGGTGGCGTTTTACTTTATATCAAAGAAAGTCTTAACCCTACCCTCTTGTCAAAACCTCAAATTGTGAACGTCGACGCATCTTTTGTGCTAATAAAGAATAATAAAGGTACAAAAATAATACTTGCATTAATATACAGACCTCCAGCTCAAGCAGTGCAAACTGACCGAGAAATTTACGAACAAATTGCAGATGTAAGTAACTCACAAGATACCGTAATTTTTGGCGACTTTAATTTACCTGTGACCAAGTGGGGCGATACTCTTACTTCACACTCCGGACATGACTTGTATACGAACTTGCAAGAGAGTTCGCTTTATCAATTTGTTCGAACGCCAACCCGTGGTAATAACGTTCTTGACATTGTACTTGCAACAAAAGAAGAATTAATAGAGAATTTGAATGTTGGTGATGAATTCAGTAACAGCGACCATCGTACGATAACTTTCACTTTAAAGTTTACTAGTAACGAACCAAATAGTAGCATCGAAAAAGTCCCTAATTTCAAGAAAGCAAACTTCCATAAACTTAGAGCTATGTTTAAAGAAACTGACTGGAGCTTTTTAATTCACAATAACGACATAAATACATCTTGGAAGTTATTCGAAGCCACTTACCTAAAAGCAGTGCAAGACTGCATACCATCGAAAATACGGCGTCCAAGCCATAATAATAAGCCCAAATGGTGGAATAAAGATATTTCAAACTGCCTGCTTGCTAAAAAATTTGCTAATGATAGATTAAAATCCTCACAAAATGACGAAGAACGGCTGAAATTTGTAGAGCTACGACGCAAAGCCAAAAAGTTAATTAAGCAAAGTAAAAAGACCTTAGAGTTACATATTGCGAATCAAAGTAAAACAAACCCGAAAGAATTCTATAGTTATATCAGAAAGAAAAAAGTAGTTACTTCAACTGTTGGACCGTTAGTCGATGAAAATGGAGAATACACCAAAGACGAAGTACAAATGAGTAATGCCCTCAATACCTTCTTTGCATCAGTTTTTACAACAGAAGACCTCAGTGATATCCCTACACCATCGCCGATTCAGATTGATAATTCAGATGTTCTAAGCAATATCACCGTTACAGAGAGAGAAGTATTGAATTGTTTAGATAAACTCAAGGTAAATAAAACGCCTGGACCTGATACAATCTCGCCTAGAGTTCTAAAGGAAGCTAAGGATGAGCTCTCCAAACCACTGACATTACTATTCAATAAATCCTTGCAGTCTGGAACTATGCCCGATCAGTGGAAGCTAGCCAACGTAACACCGATATTCAAAAAAGGCAGCAAATCCCTACCCAGTAACTATCGTCCAATTAGCTTAACCTCAGTTGTATGTAAAATGCTAGAAACGGTCATACGAGACCGACACGTAAATCACTTAGAGGAAAATAACATACTTAAAGATACTCAACACTGCTTTCGTAAAAAACGTTCCTGTTTAACAAACCTCTTAGACTTCTTCCACGATATCCTCAACCTCTACGATGAGAGTAAAGCTGTAGATATTATATACCTTGATTTTCAAAAGGCCTTTGACAAAGTTCCCCACAAACGTTTACTGCTAAAACTAAAAGCGCACGGAATACAAGACGGTGTGTTGAAATGGATAGAAAATTGGCTCAGCGACAGAAAGCAAAGAGTAGTCATAAACGGTAAGGCATCTAAATGGACCAATGTAAGTAGCGGGGTACCCCAGGGATCGGTACTAGGACCAATTATCTTTCTAATTTACATCAACGACATAGATGAGGGTCTCACCTGTAAAATCTCAAAATTTGCTGACGATACAAAAATTGCAAATAGCGTACTCTCAAAAGAACAAGTTGACGATATGCAACACAATCTAGATAAATTGTCATGTTGGGCCCAAATTTGGCAAATGAGTTTCAATGCGGATAAATGTAAAGTACTACATATCGGATACCTAAATGAGAAAGCAAACTATTCGATGAATGGCACTCAGCTTAAGAATGTAAACAGAGAAACCGATCTGGGAGTAACAATATCGAGTAACCTAAAACCGAGTCAACAATGTTCAGAAGTTGTTAAGAAGGCAAACAAAATAATTGGCTTTATAGGCAGGTCATTTGAGCATAAATCCAAAGAAGTTATCCTAACCCTTTACAATTCCTTAGTCCGCCCTCTTCTGGAATACTGCGTTCAATCCTGGTGCCCTTATTACCAAAAAGATATAAACAAGCTAGAACGAGTTCAACGTAGAGTTACCAAAATGATACCTAGCCTAAAGAACAAACCATACGAAGAGCGTCTTAGAGAATTAAATCTATTTCCTTTAACCCAGCGCAGATTAAGAGGTGACTTAATTCAAGTGTTCAAAATCATCAAAGGCATCGACAATATGAACTCTAGTAAGTACTTCACTATCGACCAATCTAATTACACGCGGGGAAACGGTTGCAAAATTATTGGTAAATCTTTTAACTCACACGAATCTAAGAATTTCTTCTTCAATCGAGTTGTCAAATTGTGGAATGGGCTTCCCCGAAACGTTATAGACTGCATCACCGTTGATTCATTTAAACTCCGCCTAGACAAATATCTCGCATCAAACCCGCGACTGACTGCGTTTGTAAATGAATAACTTTATTTTATCCCCCCCTCAGTTACTAAACCCATCTGTCCCCTACTAACTTCCTAATCCTGCCACGGACATTAGTTCCAGGGCAGTAATTCCCTTTCCAATGTTCCCTTACCCACTGTAAACCACTGTTTGGACACTTGATCCTCAGTGTTTTGGAGGACAAGCAACCTAGAAGGGTCACTAGATCTGTTGTTGCTTGATTTCCTTTGTACTCCTTTGTACCAGCGACTTGTAGTATATTTTATTCTAGCTATAGTTAAATGAAATTATGCAGCTTAAGAAGGATTCGTGGGAGTTAAATAAATGGGTTGGTTGAGATAGTTTAAAGCCTTATTATTCCTAGAGGTCCTTCCTAATCTGAATAAAGTACTCACATCATTCCCAGCATAAAGTTATAAGGACGGCACCGGTACTGAACGGGTTAAGAAACGACTAGAGTAATGGAGCTTGTATTACTACCATTTGGAATCGGTCAGCCAGGGGGGGAGGGGGGTTACAGCCCATTTTCTGTAGCCCTTTTTGAATTACAGAGGTTAGGGGTCACTATTTCTGACAATAGTTGAGTTACATGGAGTTGCACAGATACATGTATACCACACAGACACATCGTTTCCTAACGAGGAAATTGGTTCACCAATTTATTCCCATATAGCTTGGTGATCTTAAGACACCCCATTAGATGAATATTCACGATAATAGACGCTTCACCTCATTAGTTTGGCGATTATAGACACTTCACCCCATTCAGTTGTCGATTTGTTTAGAGCGAGGGATAGCGAGCCTATATCTTAAACAAAATTGGACTTGGCCTGGAGCATATTTCAACCGAAGAAATGTACAAATATATCTTGGAGGGGGCCTGGGTGGGCATTTTTTAGTTTGAAGAAAGATTGGGAAGGCGTTTTTGATAGCCTAGCGGACAAACTAAAATACATCGCTCGAACATGTCAAAAGCAAGCAAAATCCTCATGAAAACCAAAACAAAACAAACAGTAACCCCCAAGACGTCGGACCAGATAGTATTAAGGGGGTTTATTGCCGTCAATATATCTTTAAATTATTATAGATACTTTACCTAAGCACTTGCAATCTTCAGGCTATAAGGAAGTTGGAGCCGTAAGCATCAACATAAAACAGAAATGCAATAATGGTGTACTTCTCAGATGGATAAAATATATGTTGGATTTTATTTTGTGTGTATACAAAATGTGCTACGATCGTATTTTAGCTGGAAATTCTGCTAAATAACCACGTCTACAGCTCCAATTTACTTGTAGCCTGAAACTCGCTAGTGATCATATGTTGTAATATTATTCCAGTACAGTCGGCCAAATAAGTAATTACGTGGTACCATGTATAATATATCGAGCATCAATAAATGGTATCATCACTATCTTAACTTTATTTCATCGTTTTGAGTGAGCTATACAAACATGCTTCTGCCTTTACACACCCTATTCGACATCTGACAGACATTAACCATTTCAGGAATGGGGGTTGCCGTTTAGTATTCAAAATAGAATGATCTTATTCTCATTATCACCTTCCAAATTTAGTTTCCTGCCCACAACTAGCTCAAAGACAACTGCAGAGGTTGAAGTTATTAAACTAAAGGTTGCTAAATACCCCTGATGGTCACAATGGTTTAAAGTATCACATAAGGACGCAATCGTGTCATGTGCGCGAAAGGGTTAATACAGCACACAGCGAGCAAAACCTAATGACAGCAGAGACATGACTTATTTGGCCGATTGTACAAGCCCCAACACTCTAAGGAACGAGGTAGGGTGATGTTTGTATGTACATGTGAGTGTATATGTGTGTTTATGAGGGAGCGAGTTATGAGTGCTGTGTGATACCTTAACCCCTTCTGTACCGAAGCCATCCTTTTAACTTTATTCTGTTTACTATTAGAAGATTTTATTCAGTTTATAAAGGACCTCCACAATGAACAGGCTTCGACCTATCTCACTTAAGGGGGGTCACAGGCTTTTTGTTTTATCTTTCTCTCCCTCTCTCTTTAGCTTGTATCCATTCGGCCCCATTCAGCCTACTGTTTTAAGATGTTTACCCCCATCCAGGTGTCAATATTTTCCTGGCGAGCGGTAGCGAACCAGCATATATATATATATATATATATATATATATATATATATATATATATATATATATATATATATATATATATATTTGTTTTGACAGCAAGTTAAATCTGTAAATGTTTTGATATAAAAATGTCTCCTTCGAAGCCGGATATCTCCATAAAATGCTGGCTCGCTATCGCTCGCCAGGAAGAAATTGACACCTGGATGGGGATAAACGTCTTAAAACAGTTGGCTGAATGGGGCCGAATGGACACAAGCCAGGGAAAGAGAGAAAAGGGGAGAAATATAAACAAAAGCCGGTGACCCCCCTTAATAACACTAAATTCCCTGTTACGCAAGCACTGGAGAGAAGTATTGGAAGCTAAACTCAATACCCCTTTGTGTGTTAGAGAGGCGCCAGACGAGAAGGAGGTGTGTCGTATATTTTTTTGTTTTCTATGTGATTGAGGGAGGCAAAAGGCAGAACTGCCTATAGCGAGTGCCTCCCCCATAGTTGAAAGAGTGACAGGGCCAAAATCAAGGGACGTTCGAGCCAAAATGCCTGGACACACAGAGTTTGAAGCAATTTAAGTCAAAGGAAGAGGAAAAGACTGATTCTGGGAGAGAGTTCCAGAGCTCAGCTGTTGAGTAGAAGAAAGTTTGAGAGTAACGTTTCACTCTTGGGTTGGAGAGTTGCACAGAGTAGGGGTGGGATTGAGTTGCAAGACTGGTACCACGTGCCCTACGTAAAGGAGGTGGTATACACTGGGAAAGCTCTAAGGAACACTGATTATTATAGTAGCGAGAGAGATGCAACATTGCGGCGGAGAGAGAGAGATTGCAGAGAGTTGGTGAGTGGACGGGAGTTAATGATACGATAGGCCTTCCTTTCAACTTTGTCTAGAAGAGCGGTGTGAGAGGAACCTCACCACACATGTGAACAATACTCAATACAAGGACGTACTATGCCCCTGTACAGAGCAAGAAGCTGTGCAGGGGAAAAGAAACCCCTAAGGTGGGTTGAGCATACTCAGCTTCTGGGAGGCTGCCTTAGCAAGACTGGTAATATGGTCCTTCCAACTCAGAGCAGAAGAAAAGGAGACACCAAAAATATTGAGAGAAGATGAAGGATTGATTTTTGTATTGTTGAAGAATAAGGGATAGTCCGCTGGGAGTTCCTTACGGGTAGATAGATGGAGAAATTGGGTTTTGGAAGCATTAAAGGTAACAAGGTTTTCTCTGCCCCAATTGGAGATATTATTTGGATCAGAATTTAAGAGTTCTATGGCGTCATTACGTTTGTCGTTGAGGGATTGCTGGCTGGGGCGTTCTGAAAAACTAATGGAGTAGTGTAAGGTTGAGTCGTCTGCGTATGAACGGACGGGAATTGAGGTACAGTTGAGGAGATCGTTTATAAAAATTAGAAAGAGAATAGGAGATAGGACAGAGCCCTGAGGAACACCGGAGTTTATAGGGTGAGGAAGTGAACAATGGCCGTCCACAACCGCGGCTATGGAACGGCCGGAAAGGAAATTAGAGACAAAGGCAAAGATGGAGGGATAGAAACCGAAGGAGGGCAGTTTAGAAATTAAAGATTTGTGCCAGACTCTATCGAAGGCTTTCGATATGTCTAGTGCAATATAGCAGTTTGTGTGTGTGTGTGTGTTAGAGAGGCACCAGACGATAAGGATATGTCGTATATAGCAGTTTATGTGTGTGTGTGTGTTAGAGAGGCGCCAGACGAGAAGGATGTGTGTTGTGTATAGCAGTTTATGTGTGTGTGTGTGTGTGTGTTAGAGAGGCGCCAGACGAGAAGGATGTGTGTTGTGTATAGCAGTTTATATGTGTGTGTGTGTTAGAGAGGCACCAGACGAGAAGGATGTGTGTCATATATAGCAGTTTATGTGTGTGTGTGTGTTAGAGAGGCGCCAGAAGAGAAGGATGTGTGTCGTATATAGCAGTTTATGTGTGTGTGTGTTAGAGAGGCACCAGATGAGAAGGATGTGTGTTGTGTATAACAGTTTATGTGTGTGTGTGTGTGTGTGTTAGAGAGGCGCCAGACGAGAAGGATGTGTGTCGTATATAGCAGTTTATGTGTGTGTGTGTGTGTTAGAGAGGCGCCAGACGAGAAGGATGTGTGTCGTATATAGCAGTTCATGTGTGTGTGTGTGTGTGTGTTAGAGAGGCGCCAGACGAGAAGGATGTGTGTTGTGTATAGCAGTTTATGTGTGTGTGTGTATGTGTGTTAGAGGCGCGCCAGACGAGAAGGATGTGTGTTGTGTATAACAGTTTGTGTGTGTGTGTGTGTGTTAGAGAGGCGCCAGACGAGAAGGATGTGTGTTGTGTATAACAGTTTATGTGTGTGTGTGTGTGTGTGTTAGAGAGGCGCCAGAAGAGAAGGATGTGTGTCGTATATAGCAGTTTATGTGTGTGTGTGTGTGTGTGTGTGTGTGTGTGTGTGTGTGTGTGTGTGTGTGTTAGAGAGGCGCCAGACGAGAAGGGTGTGTGTTGTGTATAACAGTTTATGTGTGTGTGTGTGTGTGTGTGTGTGTTAGAGAGGCGCCAGACGAGAAGGATGTGTGTCGTATATAGCAGTTTATGTGTGTGTGTGTGTGTGTGTGTGTGTGTGTGTGTGTTAGAGAGGCGCCAGACGAGAAGGATGTGTGTCGTATATAACAGTTTATGTGTGTGTGTGTGTGTGTGTTAGAGAGGCGCCAGACGAGAAGGATGTGTGTCGTATATAACAGTTTATGTGTGTGTGTGTGTGTGTGTGTGTTAGAGAGGCGCCAGACGAGAAGGATGTGTGTTGTGTATAGCAGTTTATGTGTGTGTGTGTGTGTGTGTGTGTGTGTGTTAGAGAGGCGCCAGACAAGAAGGATGTGTGTTGTGTATAGCAGTTTATGTGTGTGTGTGTGTGTGTGTGTGTGTGTGTGTTAGAGAGGCGCCAGACGAGAAGGATGTGTGTCGTATATAGAAGTTTATGTGTGTGTGTGTGTGTACTTACTCTAGTTGTACTTACTCTAGTTGTATTGCAGGAGTGAGCATGCTCGTTATTTCCCGCCTCTTATATGTGTAGGTGTTATATGTATCGTTGGAATGGCTGTGGATGTGTGTGTAGTCTGTATTTTTAGCCAATTGGCGACATCGGAAACGAAGGCTTAGGGTGGATCTGTATGGTACCATTCTCACTATAGACGGTACCGTCTCGCCCGAAGGCTTAGGTAGCCATCAGCTTAGGTGAACCATATGATACCCATCTCGCCTTGTACCATTTTTGCCAACCCCAGATGGGACGTCACAACGTCGTCCACTTATTCCAGGTACCTATTTACAGTTAGGTGAACTGAGGCTAACACATGAAAGGAGACAAGCCCAATTTGTCTCCGCCCAGCCGGGGATTGAACCCCCGACCCCTCGTGTGTGAGACGAGAGCTCTACCTACTAGGCTACGGGCTGTGTGTGTGTGTGTGTTAGAGAGGCGCCAGAAAAGAAGGATGTGTGTCGTATATAGCAGTTTATATGTGTGTGTGTGTGTGTGTGTGTGTGTGTGTGTTAGAGAGGCGCCAGACGAGAAGGATGTGTATCGTATATAACAGTTTATGTGTGTGTGTGTGTGTGTGTGTGTGTGTGTGTGTTAGAGAGGCGCCAGACGAGAAGGGTGTATGTCGTATATAGCAGTTTATGTGTGTGTGTGATGGAGAGGCGCCAGACGAGAAGGATGTGTGTCGTATATAACAGTTTATGTGTGTGTGTCTGTGTGTGTGTGTTAGAGAGGCGCCAGACGAGAAGGATGTGTGTCGTATATAACAGTATATGTGTGTGTGTGTGTTAGGAGAGGCCGCTAGACGAGAATGATGTGTGTCGTATATAGCAGTTTATATGGAGATTTCCACATGAGGGATTTTTTTCTGGACCCTTTTCTCCCTCATGTTTAACCCCATTGCTAGTGACATTTTTAGACGTTCGCCCCATTAGTTTGGCCCATTTCTGTCAATTTTAAGATCTTTTGTGCCATTTAGGTGTCGATTTTTTTCTGGCGAGAGATAGCGAGCCTGTATTTTAAGAGGAACCGGCCTTCGGCCGAGACATTTTTCTATCGAAAAATGTACAAATTTATCTTGAAAGAGGGTGTGAGGGGTGTAATTTTAAGCTTGATGGAAGTCTAGCGAGGAAACTAATAAATAAATGAATCAATCAATATAGTTTTCTGGATTCCATTCCGTAAATACTTTAACACTAAATTGTGTTTCATCATTATTATTATTATCATTTTACCAGACTCGCTATGTAAATCTCACGGGTGTATTTCCTTTTCAGAAACGTCCGGTGGTCGTAGGTTACGGGTGGTACGAAGGTTCAGCCCGGGACTCGAGACTCACAGGTTCAAAACAGTTGATGAGTCGATACCTTGCATTTGCAATACATTTAATATTTGTGTTTTCTTTTACCCTTCTCCCTCATGCTTAGCCCCATTAGTTTTCAGATTTTAAGACGTTCGGCTCATTAGTTTATCGATTGTTATAACCTACCTTTTGTGCCATTTATGTGTCTTTTTTTTCCTGGCGAGCGATAGCGAGCCTGTAATTTTATGAGAAATCGGCCTTCGGCCTGGACATTTTTCTATCGAAAAATGTACAAATTTATCTTGAAGGGGGTCTACGGAGTGATTTTTAAGCTTGATGAAGGTCTAGCGAGGAAACTAAAAATGAATATCTAAATAAAAAGACCCCAAAAATATAACCACTGTCCCCTTAAGACCTTTCGTGCCATTTAGGTGTCGATTTTACAAGTGGTGATAATGTTCAGCCCGGCACTGGAGAGTAGGAGGAGTCCAAGCCAATCCGGGACAGTAACGCGTACTTCATGACAAAAGTAACACTAACCTAACCTAATATATCCTAAACTAGCCTAACCTGTGTAACTTACCTAAACTAAACTAACCTAACCTAACCTAACCTAAACTAAACTAGCCTAACCTAACCTTACCTAAACTAAACTAGCCTAACCTAACCTTACTTAATCTAATTCCAGGAGGCACATGGACTCCTGACCCAAACCAGCTGTTGGGAGAGTACGAGGAGTCGGAGCCAATACGTGACACAACGCATACTTCATGACGGACAACAACACCGCCATCACCGTCCAGGTCGGCACCAAGGCCGCCCTCAGTACGAGGCGTCAGAGCCAATACGTGACACAACGCATACTTCATGACGGACAACAACACCGCCATCACCGTCCAGGTCGGCACCAAGGCCGCCCTCAGTACGAGGAGTCGGAGCCAATACGTGACACAACGCATACTTCATGACGGACAACAACACCGCCATCACCGTCCAGGTCGGCACCACGGCCGCCCTCAGTACGAGGAGTCGGAGCCAATACGTGACACAACGCATACTTCATGACGGACAACAACACCGCCATCACCGTCCAGGTCGGCACCACGGCCGCCCTCAGGTGGGTTATTGGGATTTTAAGACGTTCGACCCCCTTATTTGGGCGATTTTAAGAACTTTTTTCCCATTTCAGTCAATTTTAAGACCTTTCCTGCCATTTAGGTGTCGATTCTTTCCTGGCGAGCGAAAGCGAGCCTGCAATATAAGAGGAATCGGCCTTCGGCCGGAAATTTTTTCCGAAAAATGTACAGATTTATCTTGAAAAGGGGTCATGGGGTGTAGTTATAAGTTTTATGAAGGTGTAGGGGAACAAACTTAAAACACGAGTGTGAGTTATTGCTTAGTTATTGTTTATGGTCACCTTATCCCGTCACCCATAGCATCTCAAGGGGGACGTATTTGCTTTTTCTGGACCCCCTCACCCTCCCACCCCCATCCCCCGAAATGTGTTTCATTATTAGTCAATTAGACACCCTCCCTTCATTGCTCGAGCCACCACAAACTCCAATGTTCTAATAAACAAAACTAACACACCAACAAATATGAGGTACAGTCGCGCTAATAAGTGATGTCTCGGCACCAAGTATGTTTTGATCAAGTATTGGTATCAGCAATATATAAGCCTAATTTCTTCATATCGAATGAAGTATACAAACATGTTCCTACACTTACCCACCCTATGCAACATCTGACAGACATTAATACAACACAGAGCTAGCCAAACGTAATGCCAGCTGGGACATGATTTATTAGCGCGATTGTACATTATTTTACTTCTCCTGGTCTTATAGGTAAACTTGAAACTTTGTCTTCAGGTATCGTGGGTGAGACGCAGAGACCACCACCTCATCACCGTAGGGGCCACAACCTACTCCAACGATCAGAGGTTCAGGGTCACCTACTCGGAACAAGCACAGGTAAGCTATACCCTGGATGACCCTTCCCAAATGGTACTAATATCAGCTCTATTACTCTAGTTTTGTTATGAGTTTCGGAACAAGCATAACTCTTCCCAAATGGTAGAAATGGTAGAAAAAAGGGTAGAGCAAATGGGCTGTAGATATCCACACCTATTCCCTGGCTGACCCTTCCCAAATGGTAGAAATGTTAGAACATAATAGGCTAGAGCATATTGGCTGTAGATATCCACACCTATACCCTGGCTGACCCTTCCCAAATGGTAGAAATGTTAGAACATAATAGGCTAGAGCATATTGGCTGTAGATATCCACACCTATACCCTGGCTGACCCTTCCCAAATGGTATAAATATCAGTTCTATTACTCTAGTCGCTTTAGTGAGTTATAGAGGTTAATGTTCAAGATGTTTGGCCTAGTTATTGGATAAAACAAAACAATAAGTACCGTAGGCCAAAACTCTTGAACATTAACAAAACAATAAGTACCGTAGGCCAAAACTCTTGAACATTAACAAAACAATAAGTACCGTAGGCCAAAACTCTTGAACATTAACAAAACAATAAGTACCGTAGGCCAAAACTCTTGAACATTAACAAAACAATAAGTACCGTAGGCCAAAACTCTTGAACATTAACAAAACAATAAGTACCGTAGGCCAAAACTCTTGAACATTAACAAAACAATAAGTACCGTAGGCCAAAACTCTTGAACATTAACAAAACAATAAGTACCGTAGGCCAAAACTCTTGAACATTAACAAAACAATAAGTACCGTAGGCCAAAACTCTTGAACATTAACAAAACAATAAGTACCGTAGGCCAAAACTCTTGAACATTAACAAAACAATAAGTACCGTAGGCCAAAACTCTTGAACATTAACAAAACAATAAGTACCGTAGGCCAAAACTCTTGAACATTAACAAAACAATAAGTACCGTAGGCCAAAACTCTTGAACATTAAGGGCAGACGAGTCCGCTTCTCTGGTCCCCTTTCTCCCTCGTGTTAAGGCCCATATGTTTTGAGAATAAAAGACGTTCGGCCCTTTAGTTTGGCGATATTAACACCTTTCACCCCATTTATTTGTCAATTCTATTACCTTTCGTGCCATTTAGGTTTCGATCTTTTCCTGGCGAGCGATAGCGAGCCTGTTATTTTAAGAGGGACCGGCCTTTAGCCGGGAAATTTTTCTATCGATAAATGTACAAATTTATCTTGAAAGGGGGTCTAGGTTTTTTGTTAAGCTTGATGCAGATCTAGGGAGGAAACTAATGAAATATATAAACATATATATAAATGAGGAAGCAAATACGCCCAATCCCTCTTAAGGTTTTTAGTGAATTGATTACTCTGACTGTACCGTATATAGGCTAATTGTGTTGTGGTATACATAACAAACGATTACAAAGGAGAACAAGCAACAACTGATATATTGATCCGGACGAGGCTGCTTATATACCTAGTCAATGTAGAAGAAAAGTCAAACATTTTGGGAGGATATTCAATTGTATAAGCAGTTAATGGAGGGGTCAAGAGCGAAATATTTATCAAGGTGGGTTTTTGAACGATTGAGGAGTACAACATTCCTTCTCAAATGGTGTTTATATAGTGCTTCTGCCAATTTTACAAAGTTAATTTATAATTTATCAGTACAAAATTGGATAACCTTTCAGGAATGGACGTTGCACGTGAGGTACGCCCAACTGCACGACGCGGGTGTTTACGAGTGTCAGCTGTCTGCACACCCACCTATCGGCGTACTTACCACACTCAATGTTATAGGTTAGTAATATGTCTATCAAAATAATTATTATTGTCGCTACTCGAGGGGCACCTCGAGATATATCTGAAACGCAATCAATATGCTAGATGATTGCAAAAACCTGTAATAATTGGTAGCCTAAATAAATAACCTACATGAATCGATCGGAACTAATGTATATATATATATATATATATATATATATATATATATATATATATATATATATATATATATACATATATACTAAAACATTTCCTTTTCCCTCCTAACAGAAGCCGTAGCCAACATATCGGGTGGACCAGAACGGTACGTCCAGATCGGGAGTGTAGTGAGACTGACCTGTACCATCCCCGACTACACCGAACCACCGACCTATGTGTTCTGGTACCATGCTGATAGAATGGTTAACTACGATACTAATAGTAGGGTAGGTAGGGGGAGGGAGGGAGAGGCAGGGAAAGGCAGGGAAAGGCAGGGAGAGAGAGAGAGAGAGAGAGAGATTGATTTTGATTTTGCCCCGAGGGGCGAGTTTATTGAGCAGCGCCCCCCATCCTGTGAGGGGACAACCACTAGTAAGGCGATACATACTGCTCAAAGAGCCATTATTCCACTGAAACAACAGCATCGTCGTCTGGTTACATTCATATTTGTGTTTATAAATCAGGTTGGCATTATTCAGATGTGTTATTATAGTTTCCTCATTTAATTGTCACATGGTCTGTATATACGTATCTCAAAAAAAAAAAAAAAAAAAAAAAAAAAAAAAAAAAGCAAGCTTCTAGTGACTGAATTATTAATTGGCAGATTGTAAAATAGCACTACAGAACTAGTGCAATCGTATGAGGAGACTATATATTTCATTACATCAATGGTTATTGAGATCATAGTTAGCTGAATACAATTATTGTCAAGAATTGATTAAACACCGAATGAAGCTTCAAATAATGCACTCGTTTCCAGGGACTACCACTCGGAGAACATTGAAGTCAAACGGTCGTCAACCAACACTTAATATGCTGAACATAAACTGTGTGTTTGTTTGTTTATTTTCTTTTTTCCCTCCCTGTTCTTTTTTCCTCTTTTTTTCCTTTAATAAATTGGCTGTGGTTCATCTTCTGTGTTTATTTTATTTAGACTGCTTTTAAACCAGTTGTTGAATCTTAAATTTGGTTGTTGTGCATAATATTCCTTAATTTTCTCTAGAGTTGGGTCTTGTGATAGTTCTAGTTTGTGCCATATTTGTGTTGCTTGTCTATGGAGTCGGACATTTAATGGTAGTGTGTTTGTGTATTCGTGTATTTGTTGTGTCGTCATTGTATAGGGGTATCTTTGGTTTGTGTCGAATCTTAGGTTTTTTTTTTTTTTTTTTTTTTTTTTTTTTTTTTTTTTTTTTTTTTTTTTTTATGCGTGTGATTGTGAGATTGAATATACTTAGTGGGTATTTCAAGAATGTCAGGGGGTAAGGAAATGTGATTTGTATATTAGAAGACTGTGATTAACGAGACGTGTAACATGTGGAGGGAGGTGGTAGAAAGAGAGGGATCTCGTTGGGGTGGAAGTTTCGCTCCCAGGAATTTTTGTTCCTGTGGTATTTCAATAATAATAATAAAATAATAATAATAATAAGGGGACAACCACTGGTAAGGCAATACATACTGCTCAAAGAACCATTATTCTATTGTAATAACAGTATCGTCGTCTGGTGTTATTATAGTTTCCTCATTTGATTGCCACATGTGCTGTACAGTATATAGGCCAACGTGCTCATGAAAAAAAAAGAGAGAGAGAGTGTGTGTGTGTGTGTGTGTGTGTGTGTGTGTGTGTGTGTGTGTGTGTGTGTGTGTGTGTGTGTGAGAGAGAGAGATTTTTAGTTTATTTGAATGTATTAGAATATATGTATGTGTGCTTCCATGCCCTCTAAGGTGGTGTTATTTGTACTGGATATATATATATATATATATATATATATATATATATATATATATATATATATATATATATATATATATACAGTATATATATATATATATATATATATATATATATATATATATATATATATATATATATATATACACACACAGTATATCTTCATCTTATAAAATACCCTCAATACTCTCCTTTCAGATACATTTTTAATGTTTCGGTATAATGTATTAGGCCAGGATTTATGTGGTATGTGTAGGTGTATGGATCTCCCTTTATAACCCCAATAACCTCACTAATCCCCCCTCTCCGTCATTCAGTCTAATCTTAAGGGGAAATGGTTAATTTGTCTTCCCCCCCTCCCACTCCCTTCCAACTCCCGTCTCCCTCATGAATAGCCCCATTGCTTTTGAAATGTTAAGACGTTCGCATTGTATGGAGAAATCCGGCTTCGCCGGAGACATTTTCCATCGAAAAATGTACAAATTTAGCTTGCTGTCAAAACAAAAATATATATATGCTGGCTTGCTACCGCTCGCCAGGAAAATATTGACACCTGGATGGGGGTAAGCGTCTTAAAATAGTAGGCTGAATGGGTCCGAATGGATACAAGCCAAAGAGAGAAAGAGAAAAAGGCGAGGTGGGCTCCCTTAAGTTGACTTTGTAATGTTACACAAATAACTGTGGTGAACAGAGAGTGTGAAAGTGAACTATGTGTATGTGTTACTGTGTATGTGTTATATGTATGTATGTATGTATGTATGTATGTTAAATGTATGTATGCTATGTGTATGTATCTCCCTCTCTAACCCCCTTCTCCCTCATGTTTAACCCACCAGATCACCGTACTGAACAGAGAGGGAGAGAGTGCCTACAGATTACCCAGGTCACCAAGACAGACAGTGGGAACTATACCTGTCAACCCGCTAACTCTAGACCGGCACACCTATCACTACACATTATTACCGGTAAGTGTGAGTGGACCCCCTTTTCCCTCATGTTAAGCCCCATAGTTTTTGAGATTTTATGTAGTTTGACGAATCTCTACACATAATTACTGGTAAGTGTGAGGGGTTTTATTCTGGACCCCCTTCTTCCTCATGTTTAGCCTCATTAGTATCCAGGTCACCAAGGTAAACAGTGGGATCTATATCTGTCAACCCGCTAACTCTAGACCGGCAAACGTATCACTACATATTATTACCGGTAAGTCCTCCTTCTCCCTCATGTTTAGCCTCATTATATACCTATCAACCCGCTAACTCTAGACCGGCAAACGTATCACTACATATTATTACCGGTAAGTCCCCCTTCTCCCTCATGTTTAGCCCCATTATATACCTGCCAACACGCTAACTCTAGACCGGCAAACGTATCCCTACATATTATTAATGGTAAGTTAAAGGGGTCCCTCAACTCTCCCTTCATGAGGGAGGACTCGGAGGAGGACTCGAAAAACCAACTGCCTCCCCTTAAGTGGCAGGTTTTTAGTTTGTTCCCTAGACCTCCATCAAACTTAAAATGGTACCCCCCTATAAATTCAATATATATTTGTACATTTTTCGGTAGAAAAATGACCCGGCCGAAGGTCGGTTCCTCTTAAATTACAGGCTCGCTATCGCTCGCCAGGAACAAATATACACCTAAATGGTACGAAAGAAATGGGACGAAATGTCTAAAAATTGCCAAACTAAAGGGGCGAATGTATTAAAATCTGAAAACTAATGGGGCTAAAGATGAGGAAGAAGGGGGCCAGAAAAACGAACTATATCCCCTTAAACTTGTATGTATTTATGTTATGGTCATGTAAAAACAGCCTAATGTATAATGTTCCTCTCTCTCTTCTGGCACAGGGGAGACGCCGGCCGCCATGCAGCATGCGAGCGCTACCGAGGTTCAGTACAGGCTCAGTATAGCTATGGTGTCCACCCTTCTAGCCCTGGTGCTGTTATAGAACACACACACACACACACACACACACACACACACACACACACACACACACACACACACACACACACACACACACACACACACACACACACACACACACACACACACACACACACACACACACACACACACACACACACACACACACACACACACACACACACACACACACACACCATCACCCTCCTACCTCTGGTGTTTACATAAGACACAGAGGACTAATTGAGCCATGTCATTGGTTTCAGTCCAAGCATTACGAATCTACCAATTGACTGTAATTTGCCAGCGGTGTAGACGGTCGGATCATCCAGGATTATTCACTTTAGTTTTGCCCAGTATACATTATCTAGGGAACAGGGTTATAATATATACAATTCATTTTGAGTTGAGTAAATTATTCTTTCACCGAATTATCAAGTGCGTCCGTGATCAATCAACATTATAATAATTACGTATAGGTAGCGCCAACCAACTTGACAATAATCTTGATCCCTGACCTCTCTGTAACTCAAAAGGGCCTAGAGCAAAGTGGCTGTAAATATCCACACCTATTTCCTGGTGGACTCTTCCCAAATGATAGAAACGTCAGCCCGATTGCTTTCATACATATCGAGTTATAAGAAGTTAAGGGGTCAAGATTATTGTCAAGTTCGCTGGCGCTACCTATAGTAGGCACACCAAGATCCTAACAGCTGCTGATTAGAGTGTGGATATACTTCTAGAGTTCAGAGCAGGCCGACACTGTCCTTGATTATATATTTTTTTTTTTTTTTTTTTTACAGCAAGCTAAATGTGTACATTTTTCGATAGAAAAATTTCTCCGGCGAAGCCGGATTTCTCCATACAATGATGGCTCGCTATCGCTCGCCAGGAAGAAAATGACACCTGGATGGGGATAAAAGTCTTAAAACAGTTGGGTGAATGGGGCCAAATGGATACAACCCAGAGAAAGAGAGAAAAGGAGAGAAAGGTCAAAACAAGCCGGCGACCCTCTTTAACCACTTTTATAACATCTATGTGAATCCATTTTGCTACAGCTCAAAAGTAGTTTTTTATACTTAGGTTAATTATATTGGTTTCCATGTGTGTGTATGTGAGTGAGTGAGTGAGTGTGTGTGTGTGTGTGTGTGTGTGTGTGTGTGTGTGTGTGTGTGTGTGTGTGTGTGTGTGTGTGTGAGAAAGAATGATAGGGAGAATGGTTATTATATATCCACTGTATGTATATATTAAGGGGAGATGGACCGTTTTTCTGGACCCCCTTCTCCCTAATGTTTAGCCCCACTAGTTTTGAGATTTTAAGAAGTTGGTTCCATTAGTTTGGGGATTTTATGACCTTTCACCCCATTTTTTTGTCAATATTAGGACCCTTCGTGCCATTTAAGTGTCGATTTGTTCCTGGCGAGCGATAGCGAGCCTGTAATTTTAAGAGGAATCGGCCTTCGGCCGGGACATTTTTCTACCGAAAAATTTACAAATCTTTCTTGAAGGGGGGGTCTAGGGGGTGTTTTTCTAAGCTTGATGGAGGTCTAGGGAGGAAACTAAAAAAATATTTATGCATAAATGAATTAATAGAGCAACAAACAGCCACTGTCCCTTTAATGTTTGATGTACGAGTGTTCTACATTATATATTGACTCGGAATAAAATATACAGTATGTGATCTGTAAGAAACTCATTGACGTAAATACATTGTCAACAGATGTTATAGATGTAAACTTTTGTATGTCAAACTAAGATTAAATATACAGCTTAATTTGTTTTCCTGGGTATATTTAATTATCCCTAAAACCGGTATCACACGAGAGCTTTTATAGTCAACATTCGATAATTAACATTTTTCTGGCAACATTTTTGGAATAATTTACACTGCTATCGGAAACCAGACTGGTGATAGAGTAATTTAGGTAACCGAAATATTAAAAGCGTTGACCTCCTAAGCTGCCAGACCAGTGTTGAGGATAAATGTTGAGGGAAAAAGCGCTCGTGTGATACCGGCTTATCTCTAACAATAATAAAGTAACTTAATATGTTTTAATTCAAATATTCAACATTGACCATTGTTCAAACCTACAAGATGTTGACACAATAATCTGTTTCATTTTTCAACTGACGGTGTATTGCAAAGTTCCCATCAAGATTTATCACTTATTTTGAAGATTTTGTAGTGAAATATGGCACTAATTGACCACTTGCGAGTTTCAGGCTATAAGGAAGTTGGAGCTGTAAACATCGATATTAAACACAAATACAGTAATTATGACGGTTTTTATGGATAAATAGTATGTTGAATTTGGTTTTATGTATTTTTATAATTACTACAACCGTATTATAGCTGGTTATTCTGCTAAATATCGATGTCTACAACTCCAACTTCCTTATAGAATGAAACTCGCAGGTAGTCAATTGTATGAACTTGGTCTTAATATGATGCAGAGACAAAGTAGTTTCATTTTTGTCCGTTATGTATCAATAAATTAGTTACTAAGGGAATCAATTTATCGTCAGATGAAAACAAACAGAGTATAGTTTGTTAAGGGGGGTCACCTGCTTTATTTGATGAAAACAAACAGAGTATAGTTTGTTAAGGGAGGTCACCTGCTTTATTTGATGAAAACAAACAGAGTATAGTTTGTTAAGGGAGGTCACCTGCTTTATTTGATGAAAACAAACAGAGTATAGTTTGTTAAGGGGGGTCACCTGCTTTATTTGATGAAAACAAACAGAGTATAGTTTGTTAAGGGGGGTCACCTGCTTTATTTGATGAAAACAAACAGAGTATAGTTTGTTAAGGGAGGTCACCTGCTTTATTTGATGAAAACAAACAGAGTATAGTTTGTTAAGGGAGGTCACCTGCTTTATTTGATGAAAACAAACAGAGTATAGTTTGTTAAGGGGGGTCACCTGCTTTATTTGATGAAAACAAACAGAGTATAGTTTGTTAAGGGAGGTCACCTGCTTTATTTGATGAAAACAAACAGAGTATAGTTTGTTAAGGGAGGTCACCTGCTTTATTTGATGAAAACAAACAGAGTATAGTTTGTTAAGGGAGGTCACCTGCTTTATTTGATGAAAACAAACAGAGTATAGTTTGTTAAGGGAGGTCACCTGCTTTATTTGATGAAAACAAACAGAGTATAGTTTGTTAAGGGAGGTCACCTGCTTTATTTGATGAAAACAAACAGAGTATAGTTTGTTAAGGGAGGTCACCTGCTTTATTTGATGAAAACAAACAGAGTATAGTTTGTTAAGGGGGGTCACCTGCTTTATTTGATGAAAACAAACAGAGTATAGTTTGTTAAGGGAGGTCACCTGCTTTATTTGATGAAAACAAACAGAGTATAGTTTGTTAAGGGGGGTCACCTGCTTTATTTGATGAAAACAAACAGATTATAGTTTGTTAAGGGAGGTCACCTGCTTTATTTGATGAAAACAAACAGAGTATAGTTTGTTAAGGGAGGTCACCTGCTTTATTTGATGAAAACAAACAGAGTGTAGTTTGTTAAGGGAGGTCACCTGCTTTATTTGATGAAAACAAACAGAGTATAGTTTGTTAAGGGGGGTCACCTGCTTTATTTGATGAAAACAAACAGAGTATAGTTTGTTAAGGGAGGTCACCTGCTTTATTTGATGAAAACAAACAGAGTATAGTTTGTTAAGGGAGGTCACCTGCTTTATTTGATGAAAACAAACAGAGTATAGTTTGTTAAGGGGGGTCACCTGCTTTATTTGATGAAAACAAACAGAGTATAGTTTGTTAAGGGAGGTCACCTGCTTTATTTGATGAAAACAAACAGAGTATAGTTTGTTAAGGGGGGGTCACCTGCTTTATTTTATCTTTCTCTCCTTTTCTCTCTTTTTCTGGCTTGTATCCATTCGGCTCCATTCACCCAACTGTTTTAACACGTTTATCCCCATCCAGGTTTATATTTCTTCCTGGCGAGCGATAGCGAGCCTATAATGATAAAAGGAACTGGCCTTCGGCCGGGACATTTTTCTAACGAAAAATGTACAAATTTATCTTGCAAGGGGTTCTAGGGGGTGATTATTTAAGCTTGATGGAGGTCTAGCGAGGAACCTCATAAATAGATAAATAAATAAATATATACAGTAGACAAAAAATATATAAATACAAACATAACAAAAACACTAGGCTACCCCTTTAAAGTGGCCCATTTACAGTTCTGCCATAATCCTCTGGCACCACTATCACTACCATCACAAGTGTTACTCATTTGCTCTCTCTCTCTCTCTCTCTCTCTCTCTCTCTCTCTCTCACCGTTGATTCATTTAAACTTCGCCTAGACAAATATCTAGCATCAAACCCGCGACTGACTGCGTTTGTAAATGAATAACTTTATTTTATCCCCCCCTCAGTTACTAACCCATCTGTCCCCTACTAGTTTAACTTTATAATCCTGCGACGGACATTAGTTCCAGGGCAGTAGTTCCCTTTCCAATGTTCCCTTACCCACTCTAAACCACTGTTTGGACACTTGATCCTCAGTGTTTTTGAGGACAAGCAGCCGAGAAGAGTCACTAGACCTGTTGTTGCTTGATTTCCTTTGTACTCTCTCTCTCTCTCTCACACACACACACGTATATGAACATAAGAACATAAGAAAATGGGAGTCTGCAGAAAGCCGATTGGCCTAAGCAAGGCAGATCCCTGTCCCACACAACCCCAATTTAATTACAAAGCCCAATTATAGGCTTCACACTCTAATACCCTGAGGATCATCTTACCAAAACGGTTAGAGATTAACGCAGGATTATGGAGGTCTGCAGAGCGCTGATTGGCCCAACCCGGCTGATCCCCCTTCACACCCAACCCTTCTCGTCCATATGCTTATCCAATTTTATCTTAAAGCTCCCTACAGTTTTAGATCCCACTATAGCACTTGGTAGTCCATTCCACCCATCTACAACTCTGTTACCAAACCAATACTTGCCTATATCTTTTCTGAAACGAAATTTATCTAATTTGAACCATTGGTACTAGTTCTTTCGCTATCACTGAGCTTTAGTACATTTGCCATGTCCCCTTTGTTAATCCCACTAACCCACTTGAACACCTCTATCATATCCCCTCTAACTCTGCGTCTCTCTAACGAATGTAAACCTAATTTCTTCAACCTTTCTTCATACGAAAGATTTCTAATATTATGGATCATTTTTGTCATTCTACGCTGTACTCTCTCCAATGAATCTATGTCCATTCTGTAATAAGGACACCAAAATTGGACAGCATAATCCATGTGGGGTCTCACTAATGACAAGTAAAGTTTTAAGATAACATCAGCAGTTCTGTTATTCACACTCCTAGAGATGAACCCGAGAATCCTGTTTGCCTTATTACGAACGCTTATACACTGTTTTCTAGGCTTCAAATCATTGCTAACAAACACACCTAGATCTTTCTCGCAGTCTGAATTTTCTAATTCTAAATTAGCTAGTTTATATTTAACATTTGTTTGCATCTTCCCTATCTTTAATACCTTGCATTTGTCAATGTTAAACTTCATCTGCCAATTTACTGACCATTCATGTAAGGTATCTAGATCCCTTTGGAGGCACTCTATATCGCTATCTGAATCAATTGATCTCCCTATTTTAGTATCGTCTGCGAATTTACTTATCCTACTAGTTTACCTAAATCTAGGTCATTTATGTATATAAGAAACAACAGGGGACCTAATACCGATCCCTGGGGGACACCACTTTTGACTGCTCCCCATTCTGACTTGGTACCATTTATGCTGACTCTCTGCTTCCTACCAATTAGCCATGACCTAATCCATCCTAACAACGCCCCACCTATTCCATGTGCCTCAACCTTTCTCATCAATCTCTCATGAGGGACTCTGTCGAAAGCTTTACTGAAATCTAAATATATAATATCATATGACTTGTCATTATCTACTGCTTCATATACCTCTGAGAAAAAACTAAGCAAATTAGTAAGGCAAGACCGTCCCTGAGTGAATCCATGCTGAGAAGAATTGATTAAGTTAAATGTTTCTAAGTGGTTTCTCATTTTCCTAGCAATAATTGACTCTAGTAGTTTTCCTATGATTGAAGTGAGACTAATGGGACGGTATTTGGATGCTATTGATTTATCACCTTTTTTGAAGATCGGAACTACATTTGCAAGCTTCCAAGCTTCTGGAACTATACCTGTTTCTAATGACTTGTTAAATAGAAATGTTAATGGATAACTTAACTCATCTCTGCATTCTTTTAATACTCTAGCATATACCTCATCAGGACCAGGCGATTTATGAGGTTTCAGTCTGTCAATTTCCTTAACCACATCATTTCTACTTATAGTAACCGTACTTAACCTATTTTCTATACTATCGCTGTATACCTTACGGACTTCTGGAAACTGTGCCAAATTTTCATTAGTGAAAACGGAAAGAAATTGACTATTTAATGTACTGCACATTTCTAAATAACTTTCTGTCAATTTTCCTATCGAAGTTTTAAGGGGACCAATTACATCTCTAACCTTGGATTTATATAGTTGGTAAAAAGCTTTAGGATTATTTTTTGAGTCATTGGCAACCTTAATTTCATAATTTCTTTTTTCTTTCCTAATATCCTTTTTTACCTGTCTTGATAGATTCTGATAGTAAGCAAGTAGGTGAATTTCGCCTTTTCTAATTTTTCTATATATTCCTCTCTTTTTTCCTAGAAGATCTAATAGTCTATTATTCATCCATTTGGGTTGGTTCTGTGTTGATCTAAATTTTCTTTTGGGGATATATTTATTTTGCGCATTGAATACTGACTTGATAAAATTATCGTATGTATCTACCAAGTTTGACGTCTCCTCCTGACTTAAGATGACAGGTGCCTGAGAAAGGATACACTCATTTGGACACCTGAATCGACTTAATTTTTTGACCATAGGGTCCGCTAACAGGGCTTCTCATAACCCACCATAATTGGCTTTTCTGAAGTCAGGTATTAATGTTGTATTCTCTCTGGTATTACCTTTCCATTGTATATTAAAATACACAGAATTGTGATCACTATTTCCTAGGTGGTCCCCGATTTCTACACTATTTATCATATGTTCATTGTTACTGAAAACTAAATCGAGAATATTATCACCTCTAGTTGGCGTATCTATGAATTGAGATAAAAAACTATCTTGTACTACCTCAATAAACTCCTTTGAATCAGAGTCGCCTATTTGTTGCTGCCAATCTATATTAGGGAAATTAAAATCCCCCATAATGCACACGTTGCTAAGCCTTGATGCTATTTTAATTTCCTCCCATAATGATGTTCCGTCATTTCTACTCATATTTGGCGGTCTATACATAACTCCAATAACTAAAGTCTCACTACCTTCGTTAACTTCTACCCAAACACTTTCATTTTCATTATTTACTCTAATACCTGATTTAGTACAGCTTTTTAATGAACTCCTGACAAACACTGCTATACCGCCACCCCTCTTACTTGTTCGGTCATATTTAAACAAACTATATCCCGGTATATCAAACTCTGCTAAAAAATGCCTGGTTTCTGTATTAATCCATGTTTCAGTTAGCGCTATTATGTCTATATTTTCTTTGCTAACCAGTGCTCTAAGTTCGTTCATTTTGTTACATAAACTCCTGCAATTTGTATAATAAACACTCAAACTATTACTTGTATTTGCAACTATTTTTCTATTGTTTTTAACTAATTTATTTTTACCTGTTGAACTACTGGACCTAGACGGAACGACCCAACCAAACTAATGTTCACATAAATTTGAGTGAGGGCGTGATAAAGTGGCCATTTTGGATATTGTACCAACACTGCTGCCGATACTGGCCGTCACTTGTCAATATATCATGGACAATGTTGGCATTTCTTCCCTCAGTTAATCCAGTATCACACGAGCGCTATTTCCCTCAACATTCATCCTCAACACTGGTCTGGCAGCTTATGAGGTCAACATTTAAAATATTTTGGTCACCTAAATTCATCTATTGACTGTCTACTTTCCGATACCAGGACAAAATATTCCAGAAATGTTGCCAGAAAATGTTTGACTATAAAAGCTCTCGTGTGATACCGGGTTTATACACAACATTCTCTGTTTTCTCTTTCTCTCCCTTTTTCTGGCTTGTATTCATTCGGCTCCATTCAGCCAACTGTTTTAAGACGTTTATCCCCATCCAGGTGTCGATTTCTTCCTGGTGAGCGATAGCGAGCCATCATTGTATGGACAAATCCGGCTTCTCCGGAGACACTTTTCTATCGAAAAATGTACAAATTTAGCTTGCTATAACAAAATATATATACAGTATAGGCCTAAATGTTGATTGTAGAATGTTGACTATAAAAGCTCTCGTGTGATACCGCCCTATACACAACATTCAACACTTAACATTCACTTACATATCATCAACTGTAATCAACATTCACTTACATAGCATCAACTGTAATCAACATTCACTTACATAGCATCAACTGTAATCAACATTCACTTACATATCATCAACTGTAATCAACATTCACTTACATATCATCAACTGTAATCAACATTCACTTACATATCATCAACTGTAATCAACATTCACTTACATATCATCAACTGTAATCAACATTCACTTACATATCATCAACTGTAATCAACATTCACTTACATATCATCAACTGTAATCAACATTCACTTACATATCATCAACTGTAATCAACATTCACTTACATATCATCAACTGTAATCAACATTCACTTACATATCATCAACTGTAATCAACATTCACTTACATATCATCAACTGTAATCAACATTCACTTACATATCATCAACTGTAATCAACATTCACTTACATATCATCAACTGTAATCAACATTCACTTACATATCATCAACTGTAATCAACATTCACTTACATATCATCAACTGTAATCAACATTCACTTACATATCATCAACTGTAATCAACATTCTAATAGGAGCAAAACTTGGTTAAGCCTTTTATTTGTTAACCCCTAATTAAAATCAAGACTCATTAGGGGCTAAGTACAGTCGCGCTAATAAGTCATGTTCCAGCTGTCATTACGTTTGGCTTGCTCTGTGCTTTATTAATGTCTGCCAGATGATGAATAGGGTGGGTAAGTGTAGGAATATGTTTGTATATCTCATTCGATATGAAGAAATGAAGCTTATATATTGCTGATAACAATTATTATTGATCAAAACATACTTGGTGCCGAGACATGACTTGTTAGCGCGACTGTACATAAAAGGCAATACATTACGGGAAGCGAGTTAGAGCATATTATACCCCAAACTAAATTATAGCCTATTAACAATTGGCCAGTGCAATCAAATAAACTTTGATCATGTCGATTACCCTCGTTAAATAACCAATATATGGAGCGGTGAATGTCACTGATAAATGACCTTTTATTGGGTCAGCAGTGAGGGAGTAATTCAGTGATATATCCCATTCAGTACCAGGGACGTCTTTGTTATCCTATTCTGGCAACTATTAGACGATACTATTCAGCTTAGGAAGGACCTCTAGCAATATATAAGGCTTCAAACTCTCTCAACCAACCTTTTTAACTACCACAGATCCTTCCTAAGCTGCATAATATCGCCTGAATAATGCTAGAATAAAATATAACACGTCGCTGGTACTCAAAGGGATATACAGTATATGACACCAATATCGTCATTATCGCTAAGTGATCCACCAATGGCGTGGCTGATGGCGTTATGTGCTCCAATGTTAACGGGGGTCACCGGCATTTTTTTGATCTTTCTCTTCTTTTCTCTCTTTCCCTGGCCCCATTCAGCCAAATGTGTTAAGGCGTTTATCCCCATCCAGGTGTTGATTTCCTCCTGGCGAGCGATAGCGAGCCAGCATTGTATGAAGAAATCCGGCTTCGCCGGAGAAATTTTTCTATCGAATAATGTACAAATTTAACTTGCTGTCGAAACAAAAATATTTATATGCTGGTTTGCTACCGCTCGCCAGGAAAATATTGACACCTGGATGGGGGTAAACGTCTTAAAACAGTAGGCTGAATGGGGCCGAATGGATACAAGCCAAAGAGAGAGGGAGAGAGAGAGAAAAAAAGCCAGGTCGGCTCCCTTAAAACATTCAAAGCATAAACAAATGTTCTTGAGTTGTTGTTGTTGTTGTTCCCTAAGCTGCCTGGCCGAACAGCCCCGAGTCCCTGAGAAAGGCCATGGCCACGATCGGGCTTTCCCACAGAGCTCTCATTGAGTGTAGATTGTGTTGTTGGCGTAAGTGGTTGTGTGAAATGCAGTCTTCTATGATGTGTTTAATGGTATGGGGTGCTGGTTACATCCCGGGCAGGTGTCGACAACGGAGTCATCCAGTCTCTTCTGATAGCTCAGGAGAGCTGGATGGTGTCCGCATCTCAGCCTGGCCAGGTGGACTCTGTCCTCGCGAGGAAGGGAGGATTCGGAAGGATGGATTTCGGGAGGTCGTGCACGCAGCTGCGTGTTGTCTGTGAGTGAGTGGATGGATCGGTGAGAGATATGAGTATGGATGTGCTTCTGGAAGTTGGTTCGGGTGGGCAGGGAGGGAGAGAGGACAATAATTGTGTGTGATACCGTGTGCTGGGTGTTGTTTTGATATTTCTTGGTGTCTGTGGGTGTGTTGCCATGTAGTTTAGTGGGTGGTCTTGGTTCGTGGAGGCTGCTGCCAGGAATTGAGTGCCTCTCATGTCCAGATGGTCTTTGACTTTGAGGATTTTGGTTTCTTGATGTAGGTGATCTGTGGGTGCAGTAGCTGTGCAGCCTGTAATGATCTTCAGGGCTTTGTTTTGAATAGTCTGTAAGGTCTTATGATGTGTTTCAGCTAGGTTAGAAGCCCAGGCTGGGCTTGCGTATTCCATCACTGATCTTATGTATTGTTTATATACTGTGGTGGTAGTTTCTTTGTTGTGTCCAAATTTTGTGTGAGCAAGTGACCTGAGGGCGTTAAGTCTGGGTGTCAGTTTCTTTTTAATGTTTGTGGTGTGCTGTTTGAATGTCATATGAGTATCATATGTTACTCCTAGGATTTTGGGTGTGTGTGTATGTAGGGGTGTTTATGGTGAGTTGAGGGATGTATTCGTGTTCTCCTGTCCAACTTGTGAGCAGGGTTGCGGTGGCTACTTTCTACTTTTCCTATTTTTTAGAATCGTAAGATTCAGAGTCGTAAAGATTCCAGGACGACGAGCTCAATAGAAAATGAAAATGAAGAGCTTAGAGAGGGGAGAAGGGGTGTTGGAAAGAGTGGAAGCTGTTGAAGAGGCTTTGTTATGTGTGATATTAGTCTGTATACGTCGTCGTCACTGAACACGGAAGCAGGAAGCAGTGTTGCCAATTTACCTACTTTCCTGCTAGATCTACAGTATAGATGTGTTTACTTTGGTCTGGATTCTAGAGGCATATTTTTAGATCTAGCGACATGTAGTCTAGCATATTCTGGAGATTTGAGCCATTTAGAGCGATATTGGAGAGAATGTGACATGAATTCTAGCGATATTATGGAGATTTGAGCCATTCAGAGCGATATTGTAGAAATGTTGGCATTATTGTTAGACCTAGTGACATGTATTCTAGCGATATTCTAGAGATTTGAGCCATTCAGTGCGATTTAGCAGAGATTGTGGCAATAGAGAAACAAAATTTGCATTTTTGGGTAGAAACATTTCCCAGCCGAAGGCCGGTTCCTAGAATTTACAGGATCGCTCTCGCCCGCCAGGAACAAATCGACTCCTAAATGGCACGAAGTTTTAATATGAACAAGGAAATGGGGCAACAGGTCTTAAATCGCGAAACTAATGGGATGAGTGTCCTAAAATATCAAAACTAATGGGACTAAACATGAGGGAGAAAAGGGGTCCAGAATAATACAACAAATACCGGTACATCCCCTTAGGTTAATACCGGTACATCCCCTTAGGTTAATACCGGTACATCCCCTTAGGTTAATACCGGTACATCCCCTTAGGTTAATACCGGTACATCCCCTTAGGTTAATACCGGTACATCCCCTTAGGTTAATACCGGTACATCCCCTTAGGTTAATACCGGTACATCCCTTAGGTTAATACCGGTACATCCCCTTAGGTTAATACCGGTACATCCCCTTAGGTTAATACCGGTACATCCCCTTAGGTTAATACCGGTACATCCCCTTAGGTTAATACCGGTACATCCCCTTAGGTTAATACCGGTACATCCCCTTAGGTTAAAACATCTTAAGTGTGAAGTCAAAGTCAAACGTTAGTCATTCCCGTATTATTAGGAAACGTTTCTGAATTATCTCAACATTAATGCTACGGGAAACAAATGGTACTTCCCCTTAAAGTAGAACATATAAGTCAAAGTCAAACGTTAGTCATTCCCGTATTATTAGGAAACGTTTCTGAATTATCTCAACATTAATGCTACGGGAAACAAATGGTACTTCCCCTTAAAGTAGAACATGTAAGTCAAAGTCAAACGTTAGCCATTCCTGTATTATTAGGAAACGTTTCTGAATTATCCTAGCATTTCTACTACGGGAAACAAATGGTACTTCCCCTTAATTAACCCCTTCTGTACCGGTGACGTCCGTCTCATCATATTATGGACACTATTAGACGATTTAATTAAGCTTGGGAAGGATCTGGGGTAGCTCAAAGGAGTAAATGAGATATTCTGTAGCCCTTTAACTGATAGAGATCATAGAGGTCCTTCCTAAGCTGCATACAATCATCCAATAGTTACTGAATAATAATAAGCCAAAAATGTATCACCATAAAGCGACTGGAATAATCGACCTGATAATTCTACCAACTGGGAGGAGTCAGCCAGGGAATAGGTGTGAACAATTACAGCCCATTTGCTCTAGCACTTTTCGAGTTCCAGGCACTATAGGGTTTACGATTTCTGGCCTATCTTATAATGAATTAATTATATTTAAATGCTATTTTAAGGGGTAGTAGTTATTTGTTGGTCTATATATTGGTTATAGTTTCAAAGCTACTCCTCCATCAAGCTTAACAAAAAGAAAAAAAAAAAAAAAAAACATACTCCACTTTAACCCCTACTGTACCGTCGATATGCTATGTATTATATTCTGGCTCCGACTAATCGATTTAATTCAGTTTAGGAAGGATCTCTAGCAATTATAAGCCTACAAACTATCTCAATCAACTCATTTAACGACCACAGACTCTTCCTAGGCTACAGCAAATCGTCGAAATATAGCTAGAATAAAATATAAGAGACGTCGCTGGTACAGAAAGGGTTAAGATAAATGTCTACATTTTGGGTAGACAAATGTTCCTCGGTTCCTACGAGAATTAAAGGCTCGCTATATTTAGCCAGAGAAAACATTGACACCTAAATGGCGGCACGAAAGGTCTATATATTGACAAAGAAATGTGGTGAAAGGACTTAAGATCGCCAAACTAATGGGCCGAACGTCTTATAATCTGAAAACTAATGGGACTACACATGAGGGAGAAGGGGGACCAGAAAACCAACCAACTCGTTCAGTATTGGGGCGCTATTCTTCATTATAATCACCTTAACCCTTTCAGTACCGGTGCCGTCCTTTTAAGGGGAGGCAGACCGTTTTCTGGACCCCCTTCTCCCTAATGTTTAGCCCCACTAGTTTTGAGATTTTAAGATGTTGGTTCAATTAGTTTGGGGATTTTATGACCTTTCACACCACGAAGGGTCCCTTCGTGCCATTTAGGTGTCGATTTTTTCCTGGCGAGCGATAGCGAGCCTGTAATTTTATGAGGAATCGGCCTTTGGCCGGGACATTTTTCTACCAAAAAAATTACAAATCTATCTTGAAGGGGGGTCTAGGGGGTGTTTTTCTAAGTTTGATGGAGGTCTAGAGAGGAAACTAAAAAAATATATGAATAAATGAATTAATAGACCAAACAAACAGCTACTGTCCCCTTAACTTTGCTCTGCCTACTATTAATAAATGAATTAATAGACCAAACAAACAGCTACTGTCCCCTTAACTTTGCTCTGCCTACTATTAATCGATTGTATTCAGCTTAAAAAGGGCCTCCGGCAATTAACAGGCTTCGAACTATCTCACTAAACCATCTTTTGCTACCACAGATCCTTCTTAAACTGCACACAATCGTCTAACTGTAGCTAGAATAGAATAAAGGCGTCGGGGGTACAGAAGGGGTTAAGGGGAGGCATTTGGTTTCTCTCAACGACCCCTTTCTCCCTCATGTTTAGCCCCATCAGTTTTGGCGATTTTCAGACCTTTTGTCCCATTTCTTTGTCAATATCTTTCTTGCCATTTACGTAGGTGTCGATTTTTTCCTGGCGAGCAATAGCGAGCGCTGTAACTTAAGAGGAACCCAGCCAAATTTGTTTCTACCGAAAAATGTAGAAATTTATCTGGAAGGGGGATCTTGGGGGTGTTTTGTTAAGGGGGTCACCGTCTTTTTTTTCTCTCTCTCTCCTTTTCTCTCTTTCCCTGGCTTGCATCCATTCAGCCTCATTCAGCCAACTGTTTTAAAACTTTTATTCCCATTCAGGTGTCGATTTCTTCTTGGCGAGCGATAGCGAGCCAGCATTGATGGAGAAATCCGGCTTTACATTTTTCTATCGAAAAATTTACAGATTTAGCTTGCTATCACAACAAATATATATATATGCTGGATCGCTACCACTCGCCAGGAAAATATTGACACTTGGATGGTGGTAAAAGTGTTAAAACAGTAGGCTGAATGTGTTGGAATGGATACAAGCCAAAGAGAGAGGGAGAGAGGGAGAGAGGCGAGGTGGGGTGGCTTAAGCTTGATAGAGGTCTAGGAAGCGAACTAAAATAATGATAAATAAATAAACAAATACATAAACCCTTGCCCCTTAAGCCAGCCCACCTAGCTTGTTTTATCTTTCTCTCCCTCTCTCTTTGGCTTTTATCCATTCGGCCCAATTCACCCTACTGTTTTAAGACGTTTACCCCCATCTAGGTGTCAATATTTTCCTGGCGAGCGGAAGCGAGCCAGCATATATATATTTTTGTTTTGACAGCACACTAAATTTGTAAATTTTTCGAGAAAAATTTCTCCGGCGAAGCCGGATTTCTCCATACAATGTGCGCCTACGGGGCACACACACACACACACACAGAACGCCATCATCATAACTACTGCCACAGAAGAAACACACATACAATGTGCACCTACGGGGCACACACACACACACAGAACGCCATCATCATAACTACTGCCACAGAAGAAACACACATACAATGTGCGCCTACGGGGCACACACACACACACAGAACGCCATAATCATAACTACTGCCACAGAAGAAACACACATACAATGTGCACCTACGGGGCACACACACACACACAGAACGCCATCATCATAACTACTGCCAAAGAAGAAACACACATACAATGTGCGCCTACGGGGCACACACACACACACACAGAACGCCATCATCATAACTACTGCCACAGAAGAAACACACAGTTCTTCCCAGTACCCTGGAAAGAAGCAAACATCCATCCAGTTCCTAAAAAAGGTGCCTCTTCAGATCCATCAAACTACAGACCAATAGCTCCACTCTTGGTAAAGGCTTAGAAATTATATTAAATAATCACATAATTAAGCATCTTGAGAATAATAAATTAATCAGTGATAGGCAATATGGTTTTAGACGATGTCGATCAACTGCAGACATGCTTTGCCTTCTTACGCATCAAATCAACCAAGCTACAGACCAACATGGTGAAACACATACAATAGCACTGGATATATCAAAGGCATTTGATAGAGTCTGGCATCAATCCTTATTGTCGAAGATGTCACACTACGGCCTTGCATCATTAGTTCCACTAATTTCTTCATAACAGAAAAATACGTGTAATGATAGATGGCCTTTATTCTCAATTTCACTCAATAAATGCTGGTGTTCCCCAGGGATCAGTTTTGGCCCCAATTCTGTTCCTCATTCATATCAATGATCTCATATCTACCACTCATAATCCAATACATTCCTACGCAGATGACTCAACACTCCACAGTTCCTTCACATTTACCAATTCTTTCACCCAACCCGATCTTATAAATTCAAAAATAAACACTGCAATTTCTCTGAACCAGGACCTTTCTAGAATTAATGGATGGGGACAAAAGAATCTAGTTTCCTTTAATGCACAGAAAACCAAGTACATTCAATTTTCTAACCGACAGAATCTCACTGACTCCCATATATTTTTTAATGATGTAAATATTCCCACTTCCCCTAGTATTGACATTCTCGGTGTAACATTAACTACTAACTAGAGTTGGACACATTATGTTAGAAGCATTGCTAAGAATGCCTCTAAAAAACTGGGACTCCTGTACAGAGTTCGAGAATTCTTCACTGACGAGCAGTTGGCCGTGATATATAAAAGTCATGTGCGTTCTCAGATGGATTACTGTTCACCTCTGTGGGGTGGAAGTGGAGTGGTTGCATTGAGGCAGTTGGACAAAATTCAAAATAAAGCTATTAGATTAATCAATAACCCTGCAATCACACAGGACCTTCCTACATTATCCATACGAAGAAACGTTGCATCCCTTGCATTATTCTACAGATATTTTCACAGCAATTGTTCCGAGGAACTTGCTTCAATTGTGCCGCCTCTCCACATCTTTCCCCGTAGAACTAGGGCAGCTGAGAGCGCCCATGAATTTACACTTTCTCCTCCACAATGCAGAACTTCTGCTTATCAGAATTCATTTATCCCCAGAGCTACTACTCTTTGGAATTCACTTCCCTCGAATTGCTTTCCACAAACTTACAATCTACAAATGTTTAAATCCAGTTGTTACAAACATTTTATGAATGGAGGATGCCTTTAGGCACATGGACCTTTTTGTTTTATCTGTGTTTTTCCTTCCTCCGTTCATTGTCTCTTTAAAAAAAAAAAAAAAAAAAAAAAAAAACATACAATGCGCGCCTACGGGGCACAGACACACACACTCAGAACGCCATCATCATAACTACTGCCACAGAAGAAACACACATACAATGTGCGCCTACGGGGCACACACACAGAACGCCAACATCATAACTACTGCCACAGAAGAAACACACATACAATGTGCGCCTACGGGGCACACACACACACTCAGAACGCCATCATCATAACTACTGCCACAGAAGAAACACACACAAACACGCAAAGTTTGGTGAAATTTCATCGGGCGGCCTAGGAGGAGGTTCCGGACAGCAGTGTACCAGTATAAGGGGGTATACCACTCTGCTTACGCAGAGTTTATTATAGATGTTGATCAGAAGACTTCTCCAATATTCTAGATCGAAGAATGAGACTTGACACTCCAATTTTGTTTTCTATGTGAATGAGAGACACAAAAGGCAGAATATGCTAAGGTTACCCATTAAAAACAGTTTTCTTTAAATAAGGTGATTGTAGAAAATGAATACAGTAACTTCTTAAAATAAATTAAACTCCTGGTCTTAATTATTTATATTTATCCTAGAAAGCGCTGTTTTAAATATAAAATCGCCTGTTTTAGCAACTCATATAATATTACGTATATATTTATTAACACTAACCCCATTATAATGCAAAAAAAAAAAAAAAAAAAAAAAAAAGGCTATAACTAGGTAAAACCGCCACACTTCACTCACTCCCAGAAAGTCATCACAGCAACATCTAACATTTCCATAGCTATTTTGATTAGTTATTTTGTCTTTTTACTGTGTTCGTATACATTTTGGTTTGTTTATTTTGCAAGTTTTACATAATAATTACTTTGCAGTACATTTGACGATGACGGGTACCTGTTCTGAAGTAAGCATTCTGCTTAAGAAGGCTACAATTAGTGTATTTGGTAGATTTGGCCATGAGTGCTATGCATGTTTAAATGTATACAATGGCAAGATATGGTTTGTGATAGACTCAGGCAGCTGTACATCAATGATAAGTTTTAAAAATTTGATAAAATGTGGAATACCTAAGGAAGACATTATTCCCATTAATAACAAAATTGAATTTACTAAACAAAATTCAAAAACTTATGAAAATGATAGCCAATATTATATGTTAGGTAATTTATATGGGGTTAGTGTACAGAGAGAGTCCCTGCTCCTACAACTAAACTTTCCGTAAATTTTGATGTAGCAACTGGAAAATATTCAGTATTAGGTTGTGACTTTTTATATCAATGTAACTGTACACTAGCGCTATCTCAATCTTCCCCACGTCTAATTATTAGGAATACTTTATCAAAACCATCTATAAAAATAACTCTTCCTGTTCAGCAGAGATGGAGTGACAACTTTATAATAAATGGACATTTAGTGAAGGATGTTCTGATAGATACGGGGGCGTTTGAAAACATACTGTGATGAGTCGTAGCTTGGCAGAGTCGCTTAAATTAAATATTACACCAAAACATCTCCCACGAAAGGGAAATTATATCTTCTTTAACAAAGTTTGTTTTTGCTGGGAAAAAGCAAGAAATGTTCCGGTTAAGGGAATATCATCAGGGATAAACACTTTAATGAAGTTTGATATCCCAGACTATAATATTGGGCCAGATATTATCATTGGTCTAATATCCCTTGACCACATGATTCGTAACAATGATGATGATGAATCTCGCTATACTCCATACCCGATCTCTGATCCCAATGAGATGGTTAATCCCCTAAAAGTTAATCCTTCTCTCACCATTAATCCCTGACACAGCTAGTACCCCAGATGCGGTTAATCCCTCAGACACGGTTAATCCCTCAGACAAGGTTAATCCCCCTGTCACAGTTAATCCCCCTGACACGGTTAATCCCTCAGGCACGGATAATCCCCCTGACACGGTTAATCCCTTTGGCCAGGTTAATCCCTCTGACATGGTTAATCCCTCAGGCACAGATAATCCCTCTGACACGGATAATCCCCCTGACACGGATAATCCCCCTGACACGGATAATCCCCCTGACACGGATAATCCCCCTGACACGGATAATCCCCCTGACACGGATAATCCCCCTGGCCAGATTAATTCCTCTGACACGGTTAATCCCGCTAGCCCAGTTAAACCCCCCCCCCCCGTAACCCTTCTTCCTCCATAATCTAAACCATCAAACAGAGAATGACACGGGGCTACAAGAGAGTCACCAATGTCGTGCGTCGGTGTTTCCGCCGGAAGCGCAATTAACCCCTTCTGTACCAGCGGCGTCTTTTCAAATATATTCTCGCTATATCTAGACGATTTTTTGCAGTTTAAGAAAGAAGGATCTGTGGTAGTAAAAAAGGGTTAAGTGAGATCGTTCGAAGCCTGTTAATGGTTGGAGGTCCTTTTTAAACTGAATAAGATCGTCTATTGGAAGCCACAATAAAGTTAAAAGGATGGTACCAGTACTGAAAAGGTTAAGGGGGCTGGTTGATTTTTCTGGAGAAGGTGGAGAGAGTCGGGTTGTTTGGTTAAGGGGGGTCACTGCTTTTTTTTTCTCTTTCTCTTTTTTCTCTCCTTCTTTGGCTTGTATCCATTCGGCCCTATTCAGCCAACTGTTTTAAGACGTTCATCCTCATCCAGGTGTCAATTTATTCCTGGCGAGCGATAGCGTGCCAGCATTGTATGGAGAAATCCGGCTTCGCTGGAGACATTTTTCTATCGAAAAATGTACAAATTTAGCTTGTTGTCAAAACAAAAAAATATTTAGGCTATGCTGGCTCATTACTGCTTGCCAGGAATATATTGACACCTGGATGGGGGTAAACGTCTTAAAACAGTAGGCTGAATGGGTCCGAATGGATACAAGCCAAGGAGAGAAGGAGAGAAAGAGAAGAACAGTGAGGAGCAGAAATGCAATAATACTGAAGGTTTCTGATGATTAGAAAGTAGCCTATAGTGAGTTTGATGGTATGTACTTATAGATGCATATTGCACTACAATAATATTTAAGCTGGTAATTCTGTTAAATATCGATGTCTACAGCTCCAACTTCCTTATAGTCTGAAACTCGCAAGTGGTCAATTGGTGTTTTTAAACGCCCGAAAATGTCCCAACGAAATGTCGACTTCTAGTAAAATTAATGAACATTGACATATACTGTACAGTATACATAATGAACATTGACATATACTGTACAGTATACATAATGAACATTGACATATACTGTACAGTATACATAACGAACATTGCCATATACTGTACAGTATACATAATGAACATTGCCATATACTGTACAGTATACATAATGAACAATGCCATATACTGTACAGTATACATAATGAACATTGCCATATACTGTACAGTATACATAATGAACATTGCCATATACTGTACAGTATACATAATGCACATTGACATATACTGTACAGTATACATAATGCACATTGCCATATACTGTACAGTATACATAATGCACATTGACATATACTGTACAGTATACATAATGCACATTGACATATACTGTACAGTATACATAATGCACATTGACATATACTGTACAGTATACATAATGCACATTGACATATACTGTACAGTATACATAATGCACATTGACATATACTGTACAGTATACATAATGCACATTGACATATACTGTACAGTATACATAATGCACATTGACATATACTGTACAGTATACATAATGCACATTGACATATACTGTACAGTATACATAATGAACATTGCCATATACTGTACAGTATACATAATGCACATTGACATATACTGTACAGTATACATAATGCACATTGACATATACTGTACAGTATACATAATGCACATTGACATATACTGTACAGTATACATAATGAACATTGCCATATACTGTACAGTATACATAATGAACATTGACATATACTGTACAGTATACATAATGCACATTGACATACTGTACAGTATACATAATGCACATTGACATATACTGTACAGTATACATAATGAACATTGCCATATACTGTACAGTATACATAATGCACATTGACATATACTGTACAGTATACATAATGAACATTGCCATATACTGTACAGTATACATATACTGACATAATGTGACATATACTGTACAGTATACATAATGAACATTGCCATATACTGTACAGTACATGTACAGTATACATAATGCACATTGACATATACTGTACAGTATACATAATGCACATTGACATATACTGTACAGTATACATAATGCACATTGACATATACTGTACAGTATACATAATGCACATTGACATATACTGTACAGTATACATAATGCACATTGACATATACTGTACAGTATACATAATGCACATTGACATATACTGTACAGTATACATAATGCACATTGACATATACTGTACAGTATACATAATGCACATTGACATATACTGTACAGTATACATAATGCACATTGACATATACTGTACAGTATACATAATGCACATTGCCATATACTGTACAGTATACATAATGCACATTGACATATACTGTACAGTATACATAATGAACATTGCCATATACTGTACAGTATACATAATGCACATTGACATATACATAATGAACATTGCCATATACTGTACAGTATACATAATGCACATTGACATATACTGTACAGTATACATAATGCACATTGACATATACTGTACAGTATAGATAATGAACATTGACATATACTGTACAGTATACATAATGCACATTGACAAATACTGTACAGTATACATAATGAACATTGCCATATACTGTACAGTATACATAATGCACATTGACATATACTGTACAGTATACATAATGCACATTGACATATACTGTACAGTATAGATAATGAACATTGACATATACTGTACAGTATACATAATGCACATTGACATATACTGTACAGTATAGATAATGAACATTGACATATACTGTACAGTATACATAATGCACATTGACATATACTGTACAGTATAGATAATGAACATTGACATATACTGTACAGTATACATAATGAACATTGACATATACTGTTTTAGGTTAGTCTAGGCTATCATCCCTGGTGGCCTATTTCTGCGTACGGTACTTCAATTTTTAAATTTTCAGTTAGGCTATCACCGCTGGTGGCCTATTTCTGCGGACCGGTATTTCATAATTTTTGTTTTCGGTTAAACTAGGCTATCATCCCTGGTGGCCTATTTCTGCGTACTTCAATTTTTAAATTTTCAGTTAGGCTATCACCGCTGGTGGCCTATTTCTGCGTACCAGTATTTCATAATTTTTGTTTTCGGTTATTTTTGTTTTCGGTTAGTCTAGGCTATCACCGCTGGTGGCCTATTTCTGCGTACCGGTATTTCATAATTTTTGTTTTCGGTTATTTTTGTTTTCGGTTAGTCTAGGCTATCATCCCTGGTGGCCTATTTCTGCGTACTTCAATTTTTAAATTTTCAGTTAAGCTATCACCGCTGGTGGCCTATTTCTGCGTACCGGTAGTTCATAATTTTTGTTTTCGGTTAGGATAGGCTATAACCCCTGGTGGCCTATTTCTGTTTAAATAAACATAAATTGTTTTCGGTTCGGCTATCACTGCGTATTCAAATTTAATTTTGTTTTGTTTTAATTTTTGGTTAGGCTATCACCGCTGATAACCTATTTGTGTGTATTTCAACATTTTTGTTTTCGGTTAGGCCTATTTAAGTAAGTGAAGCGACCTGAAGGGAGTGAAGTGTTTTTAAAGTGAGTTTAGTGTTTTTAAAGTGAATTAAGTGTTTTTAAGTGAGTGAAGTGAACTGAAGAAAGTGATCGTCACCATGCCTCGTGCCTGTACGAACTGCGCCGGTAGGTTTGGTGCTTCCATGTTTGCTCCTGCCGATCCACAAGTCTGCCGACTCTGCCAGCAACGAGAGGATTTGACAGCAAAATTGGATGAAGCCCTCAACAAGATCAACGCCCTCACCAGGAAGCTGGAATCACTCCAAGAGTTTGTAACACTCAACGTTGGAGTATCACTAACTCAAATTGTTTCAACTCCAGCACCCACCACCGCCCCAACGTCATCTGCCAACAATCCAACACCTGCAGTAGACACTGCAGCAGATGCTTCTGACGAACCTGAGCCGACATCAAACCAGGACAGCCGCCCTGTTCACCTTAGTCTCTCCCCCACTCCTCGTGCAAGAAGCCTGCTAGCACGAACAGTACCAACCCCTCGCCCCCGTTCTAACCACTCCTCTCCCCGACCTGTACGTAGAGTCCCGCCACCACAGGTTTCCGGATTTACACCAGTGAGGAACGGTGCACGGCCAACGCAGAAAAGGTCTCATCTACCAGTCACAATGTCAAACAGATTTGAGATATTGGTAGAGATGGAAGACGAACCAGAAGAGACCAGGCTCGTTGGGGATTCCATCCTACGAGGACAGGTCGAAGAGTTCTGCGACAGAGTCCCAAATCAACGAAAAAGATTTTGCATCCCAGGAGCTGGACTGGACGACATTGTGGAAGCCTTCGAAGATACCACAAAGGATGCAAATGAAAATACCCTTTTTGTCATCCATGCTGGTTCAAATGACGTCATGCGCACCAGATCCGAAGAGTTGATGGAGAAATATCGCAAGATGATCCAGCACTACAAAAACAAGTCAAGGAATATCATCATCTCAGGCATTCTCCCCAAGATCGACGCACCTGACAAATTCTACGACAAGGCCTTCAGCACAAATAGCCGACTAAAACATTTGTGTCTGAGGGAAGAAGTTGAATTCATCAACCTCTGGGACAACTTCTACAACCAGCCTACTCTGTTCCGCAAGGATGGCACTCATCTAAACCCTGTGGGTTCAGCACGGATGGGTCGTCTCCTACACGAAGCAGTCCGCAGCCATGGATCAAAAAACGCCATCCGAGAAGAAGCAGCAGTGACATAAATCATCCAACGCCAAGAAAAAAACAGAGGCAACCGAGGACCACCAGCGATAAGGACCGGAGACAGCGAGGACCGAGGACAGCCATGAACATAAATGTAGATCCGACAAGAACCAAAAATATTATTAAAGCGCGTTCCGTGAGTTCTAAAATAACAAATTTAAAGGTTTTCTATGCAAACGCTCGTAGCATACGCAATAAATTTTCAGATTTAGAGGAGCTAGTGTTTACAGAAAATTATGATGTGATTGGCATAACAGAATCTTGGCTCAATACAGAAGATAGAGACTTTTTAGCAGAGTATTCACTTCCCGGTTATGTAATGTTTGAGAAAAGCCGAATAAATCGAAATGGAGGTGGCGTTTTACTTTATATCAAAGAAAGTCTTAACCCTACCCTCTTGTCAAAACCTCAAATTGTGAACGTCGACACATCTTTTGTGCTAATAAAGAATAATAAAAGTACCAAAATAATACTTGCATTAATATACAGACCTCCAGCTCAATCAGTGCAAACTGACCGAGAAATTTACGAACAAATTGCAGATGTAAGTAACTCACAAGATACCGTAATTTTTGGTGACTTTAATTTACCTGTGACCAAGTGGGGCGATACTCTTACTTCACACTCCGGACATGACTTGTATACGAACTTGCAAGAGAGTTCGCTTTATCAATTTGTTGGAACGCCGACCCGTGGTAATAACGTTCTTGACATTGTACTTGCAACAAAAGAAGAATTAATAGAGAATTTGAATGTTGGTGATGAATTCAGTAACAGCGACCATCATACGATAACTTTCACTTTAAAGTTTACTAGTAACGAACCAAATAGTAGCATCGAAAAAGTCCCTAATTTCAAGAAAGCAAACTTCCATAAACTTAGAGCTATGTTTAAAGAAACTGACTGGAGCTTTTTAATTCACAATAACGACATAAATACATCTTGGAAGTTATTCGAAGCCACTTACCTAAAAGCAGTGCAAGACTGCATACCATCGAAAACTCGGCGTCCAGGCCATAATAATAAGCCCAAATGGTGGAATAAAGATATTTCAAACTGCCTGCTTGCTAAAAAATTTGCTAATGATAGATTAAAATCCTCACAAAATGACGAAGAACGGCTGAAATTTGTAGAGCTACGACGCAAAGCCAAAAAGTTAATTAAGCAAAGTAAAAAGACCTTAGAGTTACATATTGCGAATCAAAGTAAAACAAACCCGAAAGAATTCTATAGTTATATCAGAAAGAAAAAGTTGTTACTTCAACTGTTGGACCGTTAGTCGATGAAAATGGAGAATACACCAAAGACGAAGAACAAATGAGTAATGCCCTCAATACCTTCTTTGCATCAGTTTTTACAACAGAAGACCTCAGTGATATCCCTACACCATCGCCGATTCAGATTGATAATTCAGATGTTTTAAGCAATATCACCGTTACAGAGAGAGAAGTATTGAATTGTTTAGATAAACTCAAGGTAAATAAAACGCCTGGACCTGATACAATCTCGCCTAGAGTTCTAAAGGAAGCTAAGGATGAGCTCTCTAAACCACTGACATTACTATTCAATAAATCCTTGCAGTCTGGAACTATGCCCGATCAGTGGAAGCTAGCCAACGTAACACCGATATTCAAAAAAGGCAGCAAATCCCTATCCAGTAACTATCGTCCAATTAGCTTAACCTCAGTTGTATGTAAAATGCTAGAAACGGTCATACGAGACAGACTCGTAAATCACTTAGAGGAAAATAACTTACTTAAAGATACTCAACACGGCTTTCGTAAAAAACGTTCCTGTTTAACAAACCTCTTAGACTTCTTCCACGATATCCTCAACCTCTACGATGAGAGTAAAGCTGTAGATATTATATACCTTGATTTTCAAAAGGCCTTTGACAAAGTTCCCCACAAACGTTTACTGCTAAAACTAAAAGCGCATGGAATACAAGACGGTGTGTTGAAATGGATAGAAAATTGGCTCAGCGACAGAAAGCAAAGAGTAGTCATAAACGGTAAGGCATCAAAATGGACCAATGTAAGTAGCGGGGTACCCCAGGGATCGGTACTAGGACCAATTCTCTTTCTAATTTACATCAACGACATAGATGAGGGTCTCACCTGTACAATCTCAAAATTTGCTGACGATACAAAAATTGCAAATAGCGTACTCTCAAAAGAACAAGTTGACGATATGCAACACAATCTAGATAAATTGTCATGTTGGGCCCAAATTTGGCAAATGAGTTTCAATGCGGATAAATGTAAAGTACTACATATCGGATACCTAAATGAGAAAGCAAACTATTCGATGAATGGCACTCAGCTTAAGAATGTAAACAGAGAAACCGATCTGGGAGTAACAATATCGAGTAACCTAAAACCGAGTCAACAATGTTCAGAAGTTGTTAAGAAGGCAAACAAAATAATTGGCTTTATAGGCAGGTCATTTGAGCATAAATCCAAAGAAGTTATCCTAACCCTTTACAATTCCTTAGTCCGCCCTCTTCTGGAATACTGCGTTCAATCCTGGTGCCCTTATTACCAAAAAGATATAAACAAGCTAGAACGAGTTCAACGTAGAGTTACCAAAATGATACCTAGCCTAAAGAACAAACCATACGAAGAGCGTCTTAGAGAATTAAATCTATTTCCTTTAACCCAGCGCAGATTAAGAGGCGACTTAATTCAAGTGTTCAAAATCATCAAAGGCATCGACAATATGAACTGTAGTAAGTACTTCACTATCGACCAATCTAATTACACGCGGGGAAACGGTTGCAAAATTATTGGTAAATCTTTTAACTCGCACGAATCTAAGAATTTCTTCTTCAATCGAGTTGTCAACTTGTGGAATGGGCTTCCCCGAAACGTTATAGACTGCATCACCGTTGAATCATTTAAACTCCGCCTAGACAAATATCTCGCATCAAACCCGCGACTGACTGCGTTTGTAAATGAATAACTTTATTTTATCCCCCCCTCAGTTACTAATCCATCTGTCCCCTACTAACTTCCTAATCCTGCCACGGACATTAGTTCCAGGGCAGTAATTCCCTTTCCAATGTTCCCTTACCCACTCTAAACCACTGTTTGGACACTTGATCCTCAGTGTTTTGGAGGACAAGCAACCTAGAAGGGTCACTGGATCTGTTGTTGCTTGATTTCCTTTGTACTCCTTTGTACCCCTTTGTACAGTATACATAATCAATTGTTTTATTTACTTTCAATGTATACTTTGCAACTTTAGCTATGAAATAAATATTATAAAGGCTTTTGCAGGTATAACAAAACAAAATACCCATTGTTTCAGTATTTTAACGTTTTCATATATTTCATTAATTAGGTATATTTGTAAGTAAATTTGTGGGTTGGTGAAACTAGGAATTACTATCAGGGAATATTTACCCTCCATACCAGATAAAGTAGGACATTGATCAATACTGTTTAACGTCTTGATAGCGTAATGGTTAGTGCGCGGAATTTCGGTGTGAACATTCTAGGATCGAATTCTTGGAGTACCACATGTATTTATTAGTTTAATTGATTTGATTAATTAGGTTTATTTGTAGGTTAATTGGTGGGTTGGTGATACTATGAATTTGGATGAGGGAGACGAAAGTCAAAACTGCCTGTGACGAGTAGCTCCCCCAGAGTTGAAAGAGTGACAGGGCCAAAACTAAGGAATGTTCGACCCAAAATGTCTGGACACACGGAGTTTGAAGCAATTTGAGTCATAGAATGAGGGAAAGATGGATTCATGGAGAGAGTTCCAGAGCTCAGCTGTTGAATAGAAGAAACATTGGGAGTATCGTTTCACACTCTCTCGGATTGGAGAGTTGCACAGAGTAGGGGTGGGATTGTGTTGCAAGACGGTTACCATGTACCCGACATAGACTGAGAGAGCTCTGAGGAACACTGATTATCAGATCAGATCAGATGATGTATTGAGGGATAAGCCTTTACAACGGCACCTCGTATCTACATTCTACTTTTCTTATTTTTCTGAAGAGTGTAGAGAAGGGAGAAGGGGTGTTGGAGAAAGAGGAAGCTGTTGGAGTGGCTTTGTTATGTGTGTTTAGTCTATTGTAATAGCGATAGAATAGCGCTTTTACATATACTGTACATATATTCATAATATTTGGGAGGAGTACCTTCTTTCCAATGAATTATCACCTCAAACGCAACCCTACTTGAATATATTAGCGTTAACCCCTTCTGTACCGGTCATGTACTTTTCATTATATTCTGGCCACTATAAGACGATTTTGTACAGCTTAGGAAGGACATCTATTCATTAAAAGGCTACCGACTATCTTAATTATCCTTTAAGCTATATATCCTTCCTAAGCTTAATAAAATCGCTTAAATGTAACCGAAATCAAATAATTAAGACGTCTCCGGTATAGAAGGGGTTAAAGAAATATCTATTCAATGGCATAACAACATCATATATCAATCAAAGCCAAGACTCATTAGGGTTAAGTGCATAAAAGGCAATGAATTATGGGAAGCGAATTAGAGCCAATTAAAGCCCAAACTAAACACTATATTACAGTAACAATTGGCTGCGCAATCAAATATACTTTGATCATGTTTATTACCCTCGTTAAGGGTGGGCACCATTTTTTTTTCATATCTTTCTCTCCCTTTCTCTCTTTCCCTGACTTGTATCCATTCGGCCCCATTCAGCCAACTGTTTTAAGACGTTTATCCCCACTCAGGTTACTTGCGCTGGTTACTTGCTATGCCAGCCTGCGCTGAGGTGAGTGAAGTTATGCAAGAACTGACAGGGAAGCATTTCCACACCTCTGAGCAGCACAAAGAAATGACTGAAGCAAGGCGTGAACGAGATAGGAAGGACACAGAGAAGGTTCTCGCATTCTTCAAGGATTATGATCCATTTCAAGAATCAAATGAACTCAGGAATATTGCCAACGGTGTGACAGGACCAGCCTCGGCCAATCCTCATTTACTGTATGAGGTTGGTATGAACATTGTGCAGAAGATGGAAGGTAGCAATGCTTTTGACTTTTCATTTAGGAAGAAAGATCAAGTTGAGTCGTTGGGTGCAAAGGTTACAATCAGTGCTGAAAAAGTACCAATCGACCCACAGCTCCTTTTCCAGAGGCTCCTCATCTTTGCTAATAACAGGGACTTAGGTGTTGAAGAGGTCTTTGCGTATGAGTTGTCTAGCTACCCTACTGCTCTGTTCGATAAGTGGGGGAGGCTCAGGGAAGCCAATAAACCACAGCTAGGAGATGAGATAGCTGCTGTTGTTCCCAAGTCGTCATTGGAATCATTTGAGGAAGAAAGGACTGTGACCCATGTTCTGGATGGTGGTTCCTTATTGCAAAGGATTCCATGGAAGAAGGGTGACACATTTGAGGACATTGCAAGCATGTACATGAAGCATGTTTCCAAAAACTTTCTCAACCCGGTGGTTGTATTCGACGGTTATAAATCAGGACCTACTACCAAGGACATGACACACAATCGACGATCAAAAGGACTCTTTGGTCAAAAGGTGATGTTCACTCCAACCATGCCCCTTCGGTCAAAAAAGGAAAACTTCTTGTCAAACTCGGACAATAAGCAAAACTTCATTGACTTATTGTGTGAAACATTCAAGGCAAATGGAATTGACTGTGTCAATGCGCCAGCAGATGCAGATGTCATGATTGCGAAGAAGGGAATTGAGCATGCAAGGGAAACCGTGACATATGTGATAGGTGAGGACACAGACTTGTTGGTGCTGTTGTGTCATTATGCGGAACGAGGGATGAATGATTTGTACTTCAAGTCGAGCAAGGAAGGTGGGAAATGTTGGCATATTAACTCAGTAGCAGAAGCTCTCGGTGAAAGCATCTGTCGTGTCCTGCCAGTTGTCCATGCACTCTGTGGATGTGACACAACCTCACGACTGTATGGTATTGGTAAAGGGGCTGCCTTGAGGAAAGTGAGGGAAGACAACGGTTTCTTGAAATGTATAGAAGCATTCTGTTGCCAAAGTGGAAGTAAAGACACGATATCATCAGCTGGTGAAAAGGCCTTGGTTTATTTGTACGGGGGAAAAGGAAATAACACCCTGGACGGACTGCGAAAGACAAAGTTTTGCAACAAGGTGGCAAAAAGTTCAACTACCGTTGAAGTTCACAGCCTTCCCCCAACAACCGATGCAGCCAAATACCACTCGTTCCGAGTTTATTGTCAGGTCCAGGAATGGATGGGGAGTTAGTGTGGACCCCGAGAAATGGGGCTGGTGTCTGCGGAAGGGACAGCTTGAACCGAAGACGATGGATTCGCCAGTGGCTCCTGATTCACTACTGAAATTGGTCAGATGTCAGTGTAAGGGCAACTGTGACACTCAACGCTGTAGTTGCAAATGGAATGAGCTTGAATGTTCCAGTGCATGTGGTCAATGTAAAGGACTCTGTCAAAATAGCAACTTTGATGCAAGCACCGATGATCCAAGTGAATACGAACTCCTATCATGAATTACATAATTGGCTCTGAATGACGTCATACTACGTCATGGTTTTTGTTTTTTTGTTTTTTATAAAAAAGAGGGACAACAGGTCAAAAAACCCATACAAGCACAAAGTGCCTGTGTCACCCCTTGTGAAAGAGACAGTTCAGCCTGTCTGTAAGGTTTTTCGGCTGTAAATTAACCACTTTCCAGGTGTCCAAAAGTTGGAGACTTTTTATATGTTCATCAGAGGGACCTAATAAACAAGTTAAAGCCAAAAAACGTTGTTTGTAATACATTTATAGGGTCTAGGAGCAACCAGAAAAAAGTTATCTGTAAATTGAAGCTTTTTGGAGACTTTTTATATGTTCATCAGAGGGACCTAATAAACAAGTTAAAGCCAAAAAAACTTCTATTGCAATTTGTTCTAGGTCCAGTTAAATGATTGCTAGATTTACTGGACTAAGAGGCGAGAGAGAGAGGAAGTCACATAAGGAGAGAGTGAGTGAGTGTGTGTGTGTGTGTGTGTGTGTGTGAGATAGAGAGAGAGAGAGAGAGAGAGAGTGAGACAGGAAAGGGAAGAGAGGCGAGAGAGAGAGAGGAAGTCACATAAGGAGAGTGTGTGTGTGTGAGAGAGAGAGAGAGAGATAAAAGGGAAGAGGAAGGAGAGGCAAGAGGGGCTGACAGGAAACTATTGGAGGAGGCGAGAGAGAGAGAGAGAGAGAGAGAGAGAGAGACATGATGAGTCTTTGTAGTGTCCGCCTCAGCTTCTGCCACACACACACACACACACAAAGGGAAGGTCATTAGGAACATACTCCATTCCTCTACCATTGTCCATATTCTGAGGCAGTTAGGAGTACAAAGGAGTACAAAGGAAATCAAGCAACAACAGATCTAGTGACCCTTCTAGGCTGCTTGTCCTCCAAAATACTGAGGATCAAGTGTCCAAACAGTGGTTTAGAGTGGGTAAGGGAACATTGGAAAGGGAACTACTGCCCTGCCACTAACGTGGCAGGACTAGGATGTTAGTAGGGGACATATGGGTTAGTAACTGAGGGGAGGATAAAGTTATTAATTTACAAACGCAGTCAGTCGCGGGTTTGATGCGAGATATTTGTCTAGGCGGAATTTAAATGAATCAACGGTGCTGCAGTCTATAACGTCTCGGGGAAGCCCATTCCACAAGTTGACAACTCGATTGAAGAAATTCTTAGATTCGTGCGAGTTAAAAGATATACCAATAATTTTGCAACCGTTTCCCCGCGTGTAATTAGATTGGTCGATAGTGAAGTACTTACTACAGTTCATATTGTCGATGCCTTTGATGATTTTGAACACTTGAATTAAGTCGCCTCTTAATCTGCGCTGGGTTAAAGGAAATAGATTTAATTCTCTAAGACGGCTCTTCGTATGGTTTGTTCTTTAGGCTAGGTATCATTTTGGTAACTCTACGTTGAACTCGTTCTAGCTTGTTTATATCTTTTTGGTAATAAGGGCACCAGGATTGAACGCAGTATTCCAGAAGGTCACAGAAATGACTTACACGTAACTGTCACACACACACACACACACACACACAATGCCATTATGCTCTGCCACTGACCGTCACTATATTGTGAGGCAGTTGGTTGGTGGTGACTTACATTCAATTGTCAAGCGCGCTCGCGCACATGATGTAGCTCATGCACGTAAACAGTCACATCCACATACATACCCACACATACACATAACATTTGGTGATCCCTATAAACAGTATGCAATTGTATTTATTAGTGGACATATACCCAATTACCGAACAAAGAGGAGATATTATATTCCTTGAACTGATTTTCCCAGATTTCTTCTACTCAACAAGTAAGCTCTGGATCTCGTGGTAAACTGTACAGTATCTCCCAGCCAGACTCCAACACTCTCAGTTGCTGTGGTCTGGTGGTAAAGTCTTTAATTATATTATGATTACTAATAGACGATTTTAATCAGCAATTAACAGGCTTCAAACTATCTCACTAAACCCTTTTTTTCTACCACAGACCCTTCCTAAACTACATAAAATCGTCTAAATATAGCAAGAATAAATATAATACGACGTCGCTGGGCCAGATTTCAACACTCAGCTCCCTAGCCCTCCAGCCTCTTCCTGCTAAACCCGGCCTAATTGTTCCGGTGCATTACATTCATTATTTACTGGGGCATTAACCTAACTAAGCCAACAGTTGGGTCGGCTGGCTCAACCTGTTTCAATAACTTCAGTGTTGTTGTTGTTGTTGGTGTGTGTGTGTGTGTGTGTGTGTGTGTGTGTGTGTGTGTGTGTGTGTGTGTGTGTGTGTGTGTGTGTGTGTGTGTGTGTGTGTGTGTGTGTGTGTGTGTGTGTGTGTGTGTGTGTGTGTGTGTGTGTGTGTGTGTGTGTGTATGCAGCATGTGTCTTTGAGTAAATAATTATATATGTGTGTGTCTAAATATACCGTATACTGTGTGTCAATGTGTGTGAATGACCAGTGCGTGTGGTCTAAAACAGAAATATGACTTATTATTCCAGGGCGTAGCCAGGTCATGTCCAAGTCCTTCTTCCCCTGAGTTTAAGGGTGAAGTGCTTGTTTTTTGGTATGTACTCAGTACATTTATTTATTTGTGAGTTTCCTCGCTAGACCTCAATCGAGCTTAAAAACTAACCCCCCCCCCCCCCCCGACCCCCTTTCAAGATAATTGTTTACATTGTTCGGTAATTCATAATAAAAACTCTGGCTCCACTATTAAAGCATAAGATATACCGTATATGTTTACGTTTTATATGTTAACTCTGGCTCCACTATTAAAGCGTAAGATATACCGTATATGTTTACGTTTTATATGTTAACTCTGGCTCCACTATTAAAGCATAAGATATACCGTATATGTTTACGTTTTATATGTTAACTCTGGCTCCACTATTAAAGCATAAGATATACCGTATATGTTTACGTTTTATATGTTAACTCTGGCTCCACTATTAAAGCATAAGATATACCGTATATGTTTACGTTTTATATGTTAACTCTGGCTCCACTATTAAAGCATAAGATATACCGTATATGTTTACGTTTTATATGTTAACTCTGGCTCCACTATTAAAGCATAAGATATACCGTATATGTTTACGTTTTATATGTTAACTCTGGCTCCACTATTAAAGCATAAGATATACCGTATATGTTTACGTTTTATATGTTAACTCTGGCTCCACTATTAAAGCATAAGATATACCGTATATGTTTACGTTTTATATGTTAACTCTGGCTCCACTATTAAAGCATAAGATATACCGTATATGTTTACGTTTTTCCCACGATCCCCATATGATTTTACCCGTCATTAGACGATTTCATTCAGTTTAGGAAGGACCTTTAAGAATCAATGGGCTCCAAACTAAATATCCTGTACTCTGGCTTTATAAGTTGATTTAATTCAACTTAGGAAGGGCTTATTGAATTCTGCAGGTTGGTCGAAAACATATGTATATTTTTTATTTCGATGCAAAAATGCTTAGTGTTAATCAGAATAAAATATCAACTTACTCCCACTATCAGCTTTAATTTCGAACCCTCCCTCAATAAACACCCAAAAGAAAAAAGAAATAGAGATTAAAAATATCTGGTGGGGTTAAAATAGCCAGCTAATGGAAAGATTAGTCTGTTGGGGAGACGAATAGAAGGAGAAATTATTTAGCAACACCAACGTTGCATTAATCCTTAGTGTGTTTCGTAACATCCAAATGTTCTGAAAATTATAAAGTTTGTGTTCTGCCAGAGCTACTGACGAATATGTATATTGTATTTGTGTAAAATATACACACTATAAACTAAATACCCAGTACATGTGTTTCCCTTTGTTACAACATGAACAAAAAAAATCGCAAATACAGCGTAAATGTCATGTAATATTTCGAAATGTAATATTTACTAATGAATGCAACAAGTATAACAACAAACCATAAACTAAAAATGCCAACTCATGGTAAATTGCAAAGTTTCCATTCAAGATTTATCAGTTATTTTGAAGATTTTGTATGTGAAATATGGTGGTAATTATATAAACTTGGTGTTAATATAATGCAGAGATATAGTGGTTTCATATGTTTCCATTAAGTATAGAAACATTAGCTGCTAAGGGATTACATTTACCGTCAGATAAAAAGAAACATAGTATAGGCATCAGAGTACAAGCAGTGAAAATGTAATATGCTCACATTTTCCAGACATAGGCCTAATAAGAAACTAATTGAGCTTTTGGCCCCCCAGATGATGATGATGATAAAGGTTGCCAGCCTAACAGTAATTGAAGACTTGCGAGTTTCGTTCTATAAGGAAGTTGGAGCCGTAGACATTGATATTTAGCAGAAATTCCAGCTATAATATGGTTGTAGTACATTTATTGATACATACAAGCAAATTCAACATACTTTTTATCCATCAGAAACTTAAATTATTATATATTGCATTTCTTGTTTAATATCGATATTTACGGCTCCAACTTCCTTATAGCCTGAAACTCGCAAGTGGTCAATTGGTCAGTCAGTCAGTCAGTCAGTAGCCAACCATTACTCCAACAAGGGGTAGGGAGGATCAGCAAGAGACGCGAGAAAGGAAAAGGAGGTGACCGGAGAAGAACACATATAACAGTTGGCCACAGTAATGGGTAGGTAATTATGGACCAGTGGGTTAAACCTGAACTATGGTACCTATCATATCATAGGTTACAAATGGTTGACGTCGATAAAAGTGTATTCTTACGTACCGGTATACATTACAACTTTATGTACACATAGTATAAACATAATGCCGTGGTAAGACATATTCAGACTAAACAAAACAAAAATAATTAAAAAACAAAAAATACAAACAAACACAAACACACCCACAGCCACCCACCCACCCACACCCACAGCCACCCACCCACACAGTGACACACACACACTCTGTGCAACTCTCAAACTCAAGATACTCCCAATCCTTCTTCTATTCTTTTTTGCAGACTCCCATTTTCTTATGTTCTTATGTTCTTATTCAACAGCTGAGCTCTGGAACTCTCTCCCTGAATCCATCTTGTCCTCATCCTATGACTTAAATTGCTTCAAACTCCGTGGGTCCAAGCAATTTGGCTCGAAAGTTCCTTGATAACAGTTTCACCACTGGGGGAGGCACTCGTAACAGGCAGTTTTGCCTTTTTTGTCTCCCTCATCCACATAGAAAAAACAAATAACCACACACACACACACATATGCAGAACAGCAAATCAGTGAAAAATTTAGGAGCATATTCTTGCGCCGAAACTTTACAGCACTTTGCTCCCGAAATGTGTCTGCCGGAAAGTAGAGCGAAATCGTGACTCTTCCCCGTGACAAATAGTGGGTGGCTGACATCTGAGGCAGCCGCCACCACCATCACCACCACCACCACCCCTACCCCTACCACCACCACCAACCCCTCCGCCACCGCCACCGCCACCACCACCACCATGACCACGCCCACGCCCACACCACCACGCCCACACCACCACAACTGGGACCAGAAAGGCGAGGATATTATACACCACCCAACAGTTCTAAACAGGTTAGGTATCAAGAGTATCAGTGATGCGATACGTACTAGCAGGCTTGTATGGTTTGGACATGTGGAGAGGATGGAGGAACAAAGCTGGGTGAAAAGATGCAAGTCCATGAATTTGTAGGGAGCTGCACCAAGGGGCGGACCAAGAAAGACATGGGATTGGACTTTGCAGTCTGATCTTAAATCAAAGAACCTGACTAGTGAGGCAGCTCTTAACAGGGCTGCCTGGAGTGCCGCCATTAGGACGTGAGACCAGAACCGCGCTTTGTGTGGAGCACTCGGTCTATATATTTGTGTATGTAATATAGTGGTGGGTTGTGTGATATATGATAATAACCCACCATCATCATCACTACCCCGCTCTCTCCACACTCAGGAGATATACTGGTGGGTTGTGACTATATCTATCTATCTATTGCCGGACGCCATGATCCCTGAAAGGGTGGCCACGAACGAATCGCCTCAATGTACCTGTCCCCAGTCAGTCGACGCCCCTTCTCCCATCCAGCACAGCTTTCACGCATATACTTAACTCCATCCTTCTACCCATCTCTCGGTTCACCTCTCCCTCGCTATCCTTCCACCTCACTCTCGTACACTCTCTTAGTCATTCTTTCACATATATTTATGCAATTATATAATTCCTTTAGTAGTGTGAATATCAATGTACTCAAACGTATATGATTTCCCTCATTTACTTTGTATATACGGTACGTCTGATCTTGTACATCTAGTTAAAATCAACTGTTCACATTACAAATCATGATTTACATTTTATTATAGATGAATAATAATAAGTCAATAATAATAGTCAATAATCACCATAATTACTGTTATACAGTATATATAATAATCACTATCTATCTATCTATTGCCTGACGCCGTGATCCACGAAGGAGTGGCCACGAACGAACCGCCCCCATGCACCTCTGTCCCCAGTCAGTCGACGCCCCTCCTCCCAACCAGCACCGCCTTCATTCATATACTTCCTCACTCCATCCTTCCACCTCTCCCTCTCCGTCCTTCCACCTCGCTCTCGTACACCCTCTTTGTCAATCTCTCGCTTTCCAAACGTTCCATATGGCCGAACCATCTCAAGTTGTTCCTTTTCACACTTTCCAGCACATCTACCTCCACACCACACCTCCTTACTTCCTCATTCGTCTGTCTATCCCTCCATGTAACTCCGCACGCACTTCTCAAATAACTCATTTCCACCGCTCTCACTCTTGGTCTGAGTCTCTTCCCGAACGTCCATGCTTCGCTTCCGTAAGTTAGTGTCGGGATTACCACACTGTCATGCAAGGACTTCTTCACTGCCATACTGACCACTCTATTTCTTGTTACTGCTTTCAACGTTCCTACAACCCTCTTCCCTTGTTTCACCCTCTCCCGCACTTCTTCATCCATAGTCCCATCTTTACTCAACACACTGCCCAGATACTGTATAAAAGAGCTGACAATCTCCACAGCCTGACCGTTCAACTTCACCTCACACTCTGTGACTTCACCCCTTTCGAAGACCATAATCTTGCTCTTCCCCGCATTTACCTTCAAATTCCGTTTTTCGCACACTGTTCCAAGCTCATTTACCAGACCCTGCAACTCCCATTCATTATCGCTCAACAGAACTGTATCATCCGCAAACAGCAGTATAGGCAGCTTCCACTCATTTCCCTCCCTTTTCAGCGATACACCAACATCCACTGCTCTTCCTACTATTTCTTTCATGACTCCATCCATATATACAGTAAACAACCACGGGGACATCACACACCCCTGTTTCAACCCAACACTCAGGTCAAAGAACTCGCTCTGCTCATTCTCCACACGTGCTGCTGCCTTTGCACCCTCATACATGCTCCTCACTGCTTTCAGCAACTTGCCATCTACTCCGTATATTCTAAGTACTTTCCACATGCCTTCTCTATGCACTCTGTCATAGGCCTTCTCCAAGTCCATAAAGGCAACATACACCTTTTGTTTCTTCTCCAGATATTTCTCCACAACACAATTCAGGGTAAAAATCTGATCTACACATCCTCTTCCCTTCCTAAAACCTCCCTGCTCGTCGCCTATCTATTTCTCAGTTCTCACTCTCACTCTCTCAATCACTACCCTACTGTACACCTTCCCTACTATGCTTAAAAGACATATTCCAATAATACCTGGCCGGAAATTCGTCTATATAATTACAAATATGAAATAATATGTTTAAAAAATGGGCCAAACTAAAATAAACACTCACGTTGTCTGTTGTGTGCGTGAATCAGAACACAGCAAGTGGTCCTGAAAGTAGAAATAACAGTGTAAATAATTACATTTTAATAACATTAACCGTTATTTACAATTATACACATACGTTATAGCTTATTATTGTGTATCACTGAACAATTATTGAATCCTTTAATGTTCTGTTGTGCAAAACAAAAAAGGCAAGACATATCCCTAAATGTACGGTACTGTTTTTCAAACTGCAGTAAACAACTTCAGTACCGTATATTTTTGAAGAACCTCTCCATATTAAATCTTCAGACCTCTTTGGATATGACTACGAAGAGAGAGTTTGTGTGTGTGTGTGTGTGTGTGTGTGTGTGTGTGTGTGTGTGTGTGTGTGTGTGATTTGTGTGTGTCTGTTTATCTTTAATATTTGGTAGTGTGTATGTAATAATATGAAAGTGTTTACCTTAAATGATTTGATATGTTATGTTATGTTATATGTGTGTATGTGTGATTTGTATATATGTGAGTGTCTTTTGTCTGTGTGTGTGTTACTCAGTTTCTTGTTCGTCAAGGGGAATCCACGCAATGCGAGCTAAGCTCATTACTATCGCGCCTCCTTAACTGGGAATGTATTGCGTGAAATGCATGTTAAGTGTTTATGTATCGTTGGAATAGCTGTGGATGTGTGTGTAGTCTGTATTTTAGCCAATTGGCGACATCTGGATACGAAGGCTTAGGGTTAATCTGTACGGTACCATTCTCACTACGGTACCAGTCTCACCCGAAGGCTTGGTTGACTAGTGCGTGGTGTAATATTTAAATGGAAATGTGAATGCTAAGATATTTTAATTGTGTAGCGTACCAAACAATTGTTCAGTGTATGGTTGTTTTTCAACCTACAGGCATAAGGGAAATATTTCTTTTCGCGGTTTTCCTAAAAATTAAGAGATACAAAAGAAGTGGGTCAACCTTTGCCAAAGGCAAGATCATATAAATGTAAACAATGCAGTATTATGCAGTTTACATTTTGAACCTAGTGCATTTAGAATATGTAATGATAGTAATATGACATCAACTTCCGTTTCTTTCATCAAAGATAGTCATTCAACTTTGCCTGACAACGGAAAATCTCTTGAGCGTGAGCTGTGCCTATCTGCAATGTTGTTTTCTTTGCCTGAGGCTGAAGAAGACTCGGAGTCTAATTACTTGAGCAATGATGAAACTAGTACCTCTGATATTCATGATGTGGCCCTACAGCCTATTGAATTTGAACAGGCTGATGAAGAGGAAGGACTTCAGTACTTTGGAGGATTTATTGCACACAAATGTCCTAAGTATGAGTACCTTGGCTCTAAAGTACCAATAGAAGACAAAACATGGATAGGTGCAATAAGCAGAAATCCAGAGAAACTAGTTAAGCCTAGCTGTGAGTTTTTCAAGAAATTAAAGATCATGGAAAAGATCTTCAAATGTTACCATGGAGAAAAATCCCTAAAATCTGGCAAAGGTGCTATAAGCTTAGTATCATCGGATATTGCCAAGTTTGTTTTATTACCTCATGAAGTAATTACATACTTTGTCCGTTGTCGCATGTTCTTTAGAATTCGTGTGCTGAATAGAAATATTACTTCTTCCCGAAAAGTAGTAAATAAAATGTCTAGATTGATAAAGTAGCCACCCACCCCCACCCCCACATATAGCCATGCACACTGAACCTATCTTAAATATATAGCATAAAGGCAATGATGTTAGTTACTATGCACTTAACTATATATATCAGATGTTGTGACAACTATATTACAACACACACACACACCGTTTGTAAAATATGGTTGTGTGTATGTGTGTGTTTTATGGGTGTGTGTCCCCCTCCTACTTTTGTTTAACAGGATATAGACAGAAAGGTATGACATTAGGGTTAATAATCAGCTTAACATTGCCAAGCTAGAAATCCCCCCCCCCCCCCGACACACACACACTTACACACATATACAGTATATACACGTGTTTTGTAAAATGCAGTGTGTGTGTGTGTGTGTGTGTGTGTGTGTGTGCGTTACCCTCCTACTTTCCCTTAAGAGGAAATAGGCGGACGTCAAAAAGATTTATCAGCTTAACATTGACAAGCTAGAATTCAAACCCACAAACACACGTGCACACATACACAGTTTGTAAAATGCACTCTGTGTGTGTGTGTGTGTGTGTCCCTCCTACTTTCCCTTAACAGGAAATAGGCGAAAAGTTCATAGAACATTAACAAGATTTATCAGCTTAACATTGACAAGCTAGAATTCAAATACACACTAACTATATAAAACAGCACACACAACAACACTGCAAACAAAATCTAAAACTGAAGGACTCTGCTACATATATATACTGTACTTAATAACACATTCGGCAGTGTTCTAACTATATAAAACAGCACACACAACAACACTGCAAACAAAATCTAAAACTGAAGGACTCTGCTACATATATATACTGTACTTAATAACACATTCGGCAGTGTTCTAACTATATAAAACAGCACACACAACAACACTGCAAACAAAATCTAAAACTGAAGGACTCTGCTACATATATACTGTACTTAATAACACATTCGGCAGTGTTCTAACTATATAAAACAGCACACACAACAACACTGCAAACAAACTCTAAAACTGAAGGACTCTGCTACATACAGTATATATACTTAATAACACATATACATAACTAAGGACGCAATTAAGGTAACTGTATAATAAGTAATACAATGATTCAGTTGAAATTCATGACGAAAATAAGGACATTATTTGCTCACTTTCTTGGTATCAAATTTGGTTTGGTTGGTTCTGGAAACCCCCACAGTAGGAGAGAGCGGCTATCGTTTTCACTGGGCGCCTCTTTTTGACGGTTTATAATAACAACGGGGTGAGTTTATATATATTTGATAATAATAATTCATTCAGGTTCAGTAGTAGTTTATCGAGAGGCCTTCCCTAGGGTTAAGTGCCCCATTAATTACTATTTCCTTTCACCTATGCATAGCCTATGATAGCGCAGTTGGAAAGTGTGTACATGCTTAGATTGATATGCAGGATTCGAAACTGCATAATAAATCGTAGGCTTGTCCACCTTTCTTTAACTGTCTTCGTGGTGCAATGCATAAGTGTGTTGATTTTCGGTGTGAGCATCCTAGGTTCGAATCCCCGGACTGCCACATGTGTTTGTTAAATTCATTAATCGAGTTTAGGAGTAAAGTTGGTTGGTGGAGAGAACATAATAATGTACAGTCGGCCAAATATGTGATGTCAATAATTGGTATCAGCACTGTCAAAGCTTCAATTCATAGTATCGAGTGAGATATACAAACATGGTCCTACCTTTACACACCCTATTCAACATCTGACAGACATTAATACAGCCCACAGCGAGCAATACGTTATGACAACGGAGACACGACTGATTTGGTCAACCGTACAATTTATCTCCATCGAACAAACTATAAATCCTGAACCAGTATTGCCGCATATATATTATGGGCATGACCATATTGGATTGCAAAGATAGGCTGAGGAATTGACCACTTGCGAGTTTCAGGCTAGAAGGAAGTTGGAGCTGTAGACATCGATATTTAGCAGAATTGCCAGCTAACATTTTAATGCGGCTGTAGTACATTTCTAAATACATCAAATCAAATTCAACTCGCTTACTATCCTTCAAAAACCTACATTAGTATTGCATTTCCGTCTAAAATCAATGCTTACGACTCCAACTTCCTTACAGCCTTAAGCTCGCAAGTGGTCAATTAGCCGATCTTTGTAACTATAGGATCTCTACTTCCAAGACGTTGCCATTTGAGGGATAAAAGTAACTGTTTAAGGAGAGATGGGTCGTTTTTCTGGAACCCCCTTCTCCCTCATGCTTAATCCCGTTAGTTTTCCATTTTAAGAAGTTCGCCCCATTACTTTGGCAATTTTAAGACCTTTCGCCCCATTTATTCGTCAGTATTACGACCTTTCATGCCCTTTAGGTGTCAACTTTTTTTCCTGGCGAGTGATAGCGAGCCTGTAATTGTGGAAGAACCGGCCTTCGGTCGTGACATTTTTCTACCGAAAAATGTACAAAAAAGTCTAGAAGGGGGATCTAATGGATGTTTTTTTTTAAAGTTTGATGGAGGTCTAGTGAGGAAACTACAAAATAATGAATATATACATAACTAGACCCAAAACAATAACGACTGTCCCCTTAACCATTGTAGTTTATTGAGTAGTTTTCTATCATATTCTATATTTTATTAATTTCACCCCAACACCAAACACCTTCAATGAAATTAATGAAAGCATATACAGTATGTGATCCACCGGGGTTCGAACCTGTCTTATCACACATATTTTTAAACACTATAACCAGGCGATTTCATCAGTTAAAAAATATCCTCTGTATATCGATGGGTGTCTAAAATATCAAGATGCAATGTAACAATAATCATAGGAGTTTTAACCCCAATAGGATAATGACGCATATTGGATGTTTATTCTAGCTATCATGAAACAATTGTATACAGCTTAGGACGGAATTGTGGGAATTAAAAGGGGTTGGGGGCAGGAGGCTAGGAATCCTCCTCCCCTTGTAGAATACTCCTACTCGACAAAACAGAGAAACGGGCGAGGGAACGCGAAAGTGGTCCCAGACCCTGAGAATAGGAACTTTAAATGTAGTTTCTGTTCGGGCTCTGTTTTGTGTCGGCCCCCTCCAGCAATGGGGTATGTACCTGAGTATATACATACATAATTACATATATACATACACACATACATACATACAAAAGGGGTAAAGACTATCTCAATTAACCGTCTGACGTCCATATATCCTTCCTAACCAAAATATACTTGTCTATTAATAGCCAGAAAACAGAAAAGAAATGCGTCATCGTATCTTGAATGCTTTACGGGCAAGTATTTTTGTTACCGCCTTCTCCCTCATGTTTAGCCCCATTAGCTTTAAGATTGTTAGACGTTCGCCCCTATTATTTTTAAGATTGTATACGACGTTCGCCCAATTAGTTTAGCTAGTACAAGATCTTTCGCCCCATTTCTTTGTCACTTTGATGACCTTCTGTGCCATTTAGGTGTTGGGTGGATGGGACTCGTTAGCCTTGGTCGGCAACTCATCTAGGGGAGTAAACCTGATACAAATCCGTACTGCTTACCTAAGGGTAAGGCAGGTTAGTGGATGGATTAGCCGAACACCACTGTAGAAAAATAGTGCTAACAAGATACACAGAGGGCCTCGGAGTCGGACGGATCCTAAATTGAGTGGTCAATCCTGTAAGTCCATCACTAAACTGGCTCGGGTTGTCCCTCTCACAGGGAATAGGTCCGCTTGGGGGAATTCTGTGCATGGCCACCCTCGTAAGGGGAGTAAGGCGTCCGGCAATAGATAGATAGGTGTCGGGGTTATTTCCTGGCGAACGATAGCAAGCCCGCAAATTTAGGAAGACGGCCGGGGCACTTTTTATACCAAAAAATGCACACATTCATCTCGAAAGAAGGTCTTGGAGGTATTATTGCTAAGCTTGATGAAGGTCTATAGAGGAAACTAAAAACATAAATAAACAGAAAATCTCCCCTTACTACGATGAAGTTTTATAATGTACAGGCCACATAAGTCCTGTTCCTCTCTGTGACATTATACATGGAAATATAATGTACATGATTGAATTACGAGTGTAGTTTTTTATGCAGTGGTTCATCTGACTAGTCAACGGATAATTCAAAGAAACCACACTCGCAGTTCATTTGTACTATTTTACTTTCATGCATAAGATCACTATGAGGAACAGAACTTATGTGGCCAACTGTACCTATTGGGTAACACCAGAAGATTAAATCAGTTTACGAAAGACCTCTAGATATCAATGGGTGCATAAAATACCAATATTATATATGGTTACAAAATACACAGTGCGATTGGATACTTTATAGGGCTTGTATTGAAACAAGCGGCTAGCCCAATTCACTATTATGTGATTTATGTATTTGTATTATTATTATTATTATTATTATTATTATTATTATTATTGCTTACGGTAGGTAAATATATAATGTTTTTTTTTTTTCAATACTGGTTCACCTTCGAAAATGTATCCCATACTGTACCGGTGACGTATTTGTAATTGTATTCTAGCTATATTTAGAAGATTATGTGCAGCTTAGGAAGGATATGTTGTAGCTAAGAGGATTAATTAAGATAGTCTGCAGCCTTTTGATGTGTAGACGTCCTTCCTAGGCTAAATGAAATCGTCTAATAGTTGCCAGACTAAAATTAGAAGGACGTCTCCGGTGCTGAATGGGGTAAGGGCAGGACTTATGACCCCGAGTGTGGAGTCGTGGTCATTAATTCTGATACATTATGAAGCCTAGAACAATGTAAAGGAACCTCTGATAAATGGATATATATTCATTGTCATGTACTAAGTTTTTAATTGTCTTGATGGTGTAATGATTAGAGTGTTTATGATCTGTATGTGGTAAACCAGGTTCGAATCCCGGGAGGATCACATGCTTTCATTAATTTCATTGGGAGGTGTTTGGTGTTGGGAGTGAAATTTATAAATTAGATTATACAAATATTAGGTAAAGAATTAGGAAGAAGATGTATTTCAGCCCAACACAGTTTCGAAAATATGTGTAATAGAATCAACACTTTGAAGATGATAACGCATTTTAACAGTATAGCATTAGACGATGTTATACAGTTTAGGAAGGAACTGTTAGGATTATAAAGGTAAAGACTATCTCAATTATCCCTCTTACTTCCATACACCATAATCTGAATAAACTCGTTAAATAACAGACAGAAAACAGAACAAACTGCGTGATCGGATCTTGAAAAGGGTTTATAATCCCGACTGTACATACATGAGGGAAGGAAGCTAAACCATGTTGCAAATGAGTAGGCCAAAACCTCTATAGGCTAACTCGCAAACGATTAAAGTAATCGAGCAAATATATCTACCCTTTAGGATGGGTCAGCCACGGAATAGGTGGGGAAATTTACAGCTCATTTGCTCTAGCCTGTTTGAACCCATTCAGTACCAGGAACGTCCTTTTAATCATATACAGTACTGGCAATTATTAGACGATTTATTCAGCTTAGGAAGGAGCTCTAGCCACAATAATACTTCAAACAATCTCAATCTACCCTTTTAACTCTCAAAGAGAGAGGGGGGTATTCAGCCAACTAACTGTTTTAATACGTTTATCCCCATCCAAGTGTAATTTGTTTACTTCCAGGTGTCGATATTCCTGGCGAGCGATAGCGAGCCAGCATTGTATTGAGAAACGGGCTTCACCGGAGACATTTTTCGATAGAAAAATGTACAAATTTAGCTTGCTCTCAAAACAAAACAAATATATATGCTGGCTCGCGCTCACCAGGAAAATATTGACACCTGGATGGGGGTAAACGTCTTAAAACAGTGGGCTGAATGGGGCCGAATGGATACAAGCCAAAGAGAAGAGAGAAAGAGAAAAACAGCGAGGTGGGCTCCCTTAACCAAGACATTTAGGATACAAGACGTTCATGTTTAGCTGATACAACTTGTGAAGCGGGAGTTTGGCTGTGAGAATCAATAGAAGCTCTACCATGTGAGGAGGACCACTTTATTGATAGCTATAAGTGCTTCATTACCCCTTTCAGTACCGGTGCCGTCCTTTCTAGCTTTATTCTGGCGACTATTAGACGATTTTGTTCAGCATAAAATTGGCCTCCAGCAATTAACAGGTTTCGGACTATCTCACTTAAGGGGGGTGACCTGCTTTTTGTTATTTCTGTCCTTTTCTCTCTTTCTCTGGCTTGTATCCATTCGGCCCCATTCAGCCAACTATTTTAAGACGTTTATCCCCATCTAGGTGTCGATTTCTTCCTGGTAAGCGATAGCGAGCCAACATTATATGAAGAAATCAGGCTTCGCCGGAGAAATTTTTCTATCGAAAAATTTACAAATTTAGCCTGCTGTCAAACAAAAATAACAAATATGCTGGCTCGCTATGCTCATAAACGTATTAAAACAGTTGGCTGAATGGAGCCGAATGGATACAAGCCAAAGAAAGAGAGAAGAGGAGAGAAAGACAAAAAAACAGGTGATCCCCCTTAAGCGAACAAAGTAGCCTAAGTACAGTGGTGCAAATAAGTCATGACTCAGCTGTCATTACGTTTGGCTCGCTTTGTACTGTAATCAATGTCCGTCATATGTTGAATAGGGTGGGAAAGTGTAGAAACATGTTTGTATATCTAACTCGAAATGAAGAAATCCTGTTTAGATATTGCTGATACCAATTATAGAACAAAATACACTTGGTACCAAGCCTTCACATATTAGGCCGACTGTACATGTATTTCGGGGGGGGGGGGGGGATGTGTATATATTTGTTCATGTATTTATACATTTATTTATGTTTACTTTCTTCCGAAGATCTCCGTCAAGCTTTAAAAAATGCCCCCAACCCCAAACTTCTAGATAAATTTGTAAATTTTTCGGTAGAAAAATGTCCTGGCTGATTCCTCTTAAATTACAGGCTCGCTATCGCTTGCGGGGGAAAAAACGATACCAAAGAAAATCTTAAAATTACCAAACTAATGGGGCTAAACTTGAGTGAAAAGGGAGTCCAGAATAAAAAATACCTACCCTTCACCACCATTAAGTAATTGTTATCATATTCTGGTTACCATTAGACGATTTTCTTATAGAGAGGCCTTCCTTAGGGTTAAGGCCCCATTAATTACTCCTTCCATCCATCTATCCATAGCCTATGATAGCGCAGTTGGAAAGTGTGTACATGCTTAGATTGATATGCAGGATTCCAAACTGCATAATAAATCGTAGGCTTGTCCACCATTCTTTAACTGTCTTCGTAGCGCAATGGATAAATGCACTGAATTTCGGTGTGAGCATCCTAGGTTCGAATCCCTGGACTGCCACATATATTTGTTGATTTCATTAATTGAGTTTAGGAGTAAAGTCAAGGTAGGTAACATAATAAAAACACAGGTCCTTCCTAAACTGCAAAGAATCGCCTAGTTTTAACCAGAATAAATTGTAAAAAAACATTGTGGTGCTGAAGGGGTTAGGCAGTAGGAGGAATCAGAAAACGATAGAATTAGTGTCACATGAAGAGCATACAGATCGCGCGCGAACGAGAGAGAGAGAGAGATCAGCTGATCCCATGAACGCGAAGGACTGGGGAACTACAAGCGCTCTGATTGGTCGTGTGAACGAGTATATCTACGAAGGAGCTCTCTGATTGGTAGTTACAAACCCTGCCTACGAGAGCCCTTTCCTAAGTTTAAAATACATACATAGACCCCCCCCCCCCCCCCTTTACCAAAAATCATGGTCTCAACATTCACAAGCACCCACAAGTACACATACCTGCAACACACAGTCTCTCTCTCTCTCTCTCTCTCTCTCTCTCACACAAACAATCGTAATAAACCCTCAGCCGTCTCTATCTCTATTGATCTATTAACTCCGTTCAAACTATCACCCGCCCCCCGCCCGGCCCCCCCCCCCGCCCCCTCCCCCCCCGTCAATACCCCCTCCCTCCTCCCTAAACTATTATCACAGGCTATGAAATATTTTCGTAAATTGATGGCATTTTGGCCCTCATTAGACGATTTTACATAGCTTTGGAAGGCTCTCTAGGGTCAATTTTATCCCGCTTACCTTTTATAAGGTATCACCAGCGGACGTCCACGTTAGCTGTGTCCATCGAGACGAGATTCAACTAAAGCCCACACGAGAGCTTTTATAGTCAACATTCCATGATCAACATTTTTCTGGCAACATTTTTGGAATATGTTGAACCGGTATCGAAAACTAGACTAGTGGTGGATGCATTTAGGCAACTGAAATATTTTAAATGTTGACCTCATAAGCTGCCAGACCAGTGTTGAGGATAAATGTTGAGGGAAAAAGTGCTCGTGTGATACCAGCTTAAGGTGAACCCCCCTCCCCACCCTCCTTCCCTACTCTCCAACTCCTCAAAGCGTTCCGTAAATTAAAGCCATTTTCCACATAATTCTGGCTATCAATAGACGATTTTATTCAGCTTAAGCAGGATCTCTAGGTATCTCAATTCACCTGTTCACTCCACCATATTCCCCCATCCCAATACCATTCGCCCATATTATAAACGACTGTACATCTGTACAGTAAGGCGAGATGGGTCGTTTCTCTGGTCCCCTTTCTTCCTCATGTTTAGCCCCATTAGTTTTGAGATTTAATACGTTCGGCCAATTAGTTTGGCGATTTAAAGACCTTTCACCCTATTTCTTTGTCAATATTATAATTGTTTGTGTCACTTAGGTGTCAATAATTGACAAGCCAGAGAAAGATAGAAAAGGACAGAACAAAAACAGATCACCCCCCTTAACCTAGAGCGTTTAGCATTTGACGATTCTGAGCAGCTTAGGAAGGATCTGTGGGCATCAAAACTATATAAACCACGGTCAATATACAGGAGGCGCTACAATATAGGTAGCAAAATTATAATGGTAGTTTTGGGTTCCTATCATCATATGCTTCATTTCTATATACTTTTTATCCCCGGGAAAAAAACAAAAAATCTTGGGTTTTTTATTTTTTTCTTGGATTTTGTTTTTATTTTTGTTATTAACCCTAACCAAAAAACCTAACCTAAATGTATTTGGGGGTTAGGTTAGGTTTTTTGGTTAGGTTAATGACCAAAACAAAAAATCCCAAGAAAATAAATGAAAATCCCAAGATTTTTTTTTTTTTTTCCCGGGGATAAAAATTATATAGAAATGAAGCATATGATGATAGGAACCCAAAACTACCATTATAATTTTGCTACCTATATTGTAGCGCCTCCTGTATATTGACCTAAACCACATCTCAGTTCTGAATTCCAAATATCCTTCCTAATCTGAATAAAATCATCAATGCTTGGGAAAACATTACCGAGAACTAATTTCTCCCCCAGTTTGTGCATTTAATGCATCTATCTCCCTTATACATAAATATAACTATGTCTTATTTGGTATTTTTTTAATCTATGAATCATTTCTAATATGATGGAATTGAAAACAATATTACCCTTCCAACACACAAATAATAAAATGAAAACGAGAGTAAATAAAAATATCTCCTTTGTCTTTCAGAAATTTAAGTCCGTCTCATATATGTTAGTATTTTATCGCTCGCTCGCCCCTAGCCACTCTCTCTCTATCTGTTTATCTCTCCAATGCATCTATCTAACTCCCTTATTTATACAATAACATAACTATGTCTTATTTGGACTTTTTGTAATCTATGAATCATTTCTAATGCGATGGAATTGAAAACAATATTTTCCTTCCAGCACACAAATAATAACATGAAAAAGAATAAATAAAAATGTCTCTTTTGTCTTTTCAGAACCAATTAAGTCCGTCTCATAATAGTTCGTTTATCGCTCACTTCCCCCTCTGCAACTCTCTTTCTCTATCTATTTCTCGAATGCATCTATCTAACTCCTGTAGACATTAACATAACTTTTTATTTGGACTTTTTGTAATCTATATGAATTGAAAATTATAATATCCTTCCAATAACATAGTCTCGTCCATATGCCTATCTAATTTTATCTAAAAGCTCCCTATCGTTCTTGATCCCACTATATCACTTGGTATGGAAGGATGGAGTGAGGAAGTATATGAATGGAGGCGGTGCATGGGGGCGGTTCGTTCGTGTCCACCCCTTCGGGGATTGCGGCGTCAGGCAATAGATAGACAGTACTGGTTACGTCCTTTTCATTATATTCTGGTATTAGATGATTTTATTTACCGTGAAACTAGAATTTTACCTATTCTCGTACACTCTTAATAATTCTCTAGCTTCCGAAGATATCGTCGGGAAAGGGTAAATATTCCCCCCACCCCCGACCTAAAAACATAAAAAAACACGAAAACAATAATCAACACTCACCATCTCATCGTCATCAGTACAGAAGGGGTTAAGTTGATTGAACTATCCCCAACGCCAACAATCTCGTCCATCTTGACCCACTGCTTAGTTAGTCGTTTTTCTGGGTCGTTTTTCTGGTCCCCCTTCACCCTCATGCTTACCCAACAATTAACAACTCACCAAGGTCTAGTCCAACTTGGCCCACTGGTTTTTCAACATCAGGATTGATTTTATAGGCTTATTTGTTCTGAACGCTTCCTCGTCTTTAGCCCCAATTAACACCTTTCGTGCCATTTACAGTAGGTGTCTCTAAATTGATAATACGAGTCACTATCACTGAACACTTGGAGGAGGGGGGGGTCTGGACCCCTTTGCTCATGTTTTACCCCAATAGTTTGGCGATTATAAGACCTCATTTGGTGTCGAATTCTTCAAGACGAGCGATTAGCAAACCAGGAACTGGCCTTCGGCCAAGACATTTTTCTACCGAAAAATGTACACATTTATCTGAAGGGGTATCTAAGGGGGTGTTTTTTAAGGTTCCGATCGCGGACTTGGTGTAGGGAGCAAATACGTAATAAAAAAGATAGACACGAATATATAAAGTCCCTTCTTACGTAAGTTAATTTAACCTTTGTAAACAACAAAGTAAATTAAGATAAAAAGTCTTAATAGCCAACATTTCGCAAATAACAACACTGATTGAAGGCCTAACCTCACCACGCCCACCTCTGACCGCGTCCAACGACAGACTGAACCTTTACCTAGGTGCCTGCCCTCCCGGCCCTCCCCCCCTCCTCCCTCCTACCTCAGTCCCCCCTCTTTTTGTCCTTCACCCCTATTACGTAATTTTCGTCATATTCTGGTTTACCATTAGACTGTCAGGGAGTCAGGTAGTATGTCTGGGGGGTCGGGGGGTCAGGGAGTATGTCAGGGGGGTCAGGGAGTATGTCAGGGGGGTCAGGTAGTATGTCTGGGGGGTCGGGGGGTCAGGGAGTATGTCAGGGGGGTCAGGGAGTATGTCAGGGGGTCAGGGAGTATGTCAGGGGGTCAGGGAGTATGTCAGGGGGTCAGGGAGTATGTCAGGGGGGTCAGGGAGTATGTCAGGGGGGTCAGGGAGTATGTCAGGGGGGTCGGGGGGTCAGGGAGTATGTCAGTGGGGTCAGGGAATATGTCAGGGGGGTCAGGGAGTATGTCAGGGGGGTCAGGGAATATTTCCTTGAGTTTATTTATCTATTTCAACATAATCCAAGGTAAACAGGCGATGGTGAGTACCATCGACGTGTGTTATATTCTATTCTAGCTATAATTAAGCGATATTATGCAGCTTAGGAAGGATCTGTGGTAGTGATAGTTTGAAGCCTCATTATTGCCAGAGGTCTTTACTAAGCTGAATAAAATCGTCTAATAAGTTGCCAAAATATAATAAAAAGGACGATATTTATGCAGCTTAGAAAAGGGTTGAGATAGTTTGAAGCCTTAATTATTACTAGAGGCCCTTCCTAAGCTGAATAATATCATCTAATAATAGACGATTTTCTTTAGTTTGTTATTACCTCAACGGCTCTTTGTAACACAGGTCCTTCCTAAACTGCATTAAATCATCAAAATGTTGCCCTCTTTGTAAAACAGGTCCTTCGTAAACTGCATAAAGTCATCAACATTTAGCCAGAATCAAAGATAAAAAGGGCGTCATGGTGCTGAAGGGGTTAACTAAATACCCCCCCCCCCCCCCCCCAACCCACCACACCCCGCCACCCCAGCAACGAAAATCGGCCATTTTGTTGCCTCTGGTAGCATCACCTGCTTTTTGTTATCTACTTTTCTCTCGAATGGATAGAAGCCAGAGAAAGAGAGAAAAGGAGATCAAAATGCAGGTGACCCCCCCTTAACCCTTTCTGTACCGGTGGCGTCTATTTTTTTTTTTTGTATTCCAATGCCAATCTATTTTATTCAGTTTGAGAAGGATCTCTAGACATTAAAACACAAACTATCCCAATAAATTCGTCTGGCTACTATTAGACTAACAAGCTTCGAACTTATCTTACATTACAATCTTCCATAATAATTACCCAAAATATCATATGAACCCCCAATACGTTGCACCAGATAGTGTTAAGGGGAGATAGGCCGTTTTTCTGGTCCCCCTTTCTTCCTCAGGCTTAGCCTTATTACATTTTCCGATTTTAAAACGTTCGGCTCATTATCTTGGCGAGTTTAAGGCCTTTCGCCCCATTTCTTTGTCAATATTAAGACTTTTCGTGTCATTTAGGTGTCGATCTTTTCCTGGCGAGCGTTAGCGAGCCTTTAATATAAATGGAACTGGTGGTGCTCAGGGGTGAAGCTCTGATGCGTTTTAGCAGTTGAATTGTGGCTATCATTAGACGATTTTATGCAGCTTAGGAAGCATCTGACTTCCATATACCCTTCCTAATGTGAATAAAATCATATATATTGTACTCCTTTAATCTCTCTCTCTCTCTCTCTCTCTCTCTCTCTCTCTCTCTCTCTCTCTCTCTCTCTCTCTCTCTCTCTCTCTCATTTTTGTATTTATACTAGGTTTGAAAATTCTGTCTCTCTCTCTCTCTCTCTCTCTCTTTGAGCTAGAGGCCATTTAAGTATATATATATATATATATATATATATATATATATATATATATATATATATATATATACAGTATATATATATATATATATACAGTATATATATATATACCGTATATATATATATATATATTTTTAGTTTCCTCCACGCCCATCCCCCTTTAGTAGAGATAGGGACTCGAGGAAAAGAGGGGTGGGGGTGGGAGGGAGGGCGAGGGGGGGGGGGATAATGCTAGGCGGAAGTTGGTGTACATAAAAGACTTTCTTTCACTCCCTTTCATTCTCTCTCTCTCTCTCTCTAGTTCCACCTCTCTCTGTCTCGGTCTCACTTGCTTTCACTCTCTATTATTCTCTTTCTCTCTTTCTCACCCTCACTCCAACTCTTCTCTCACTCTAACACACTCACTTTCACTCTCACACACACACACATACATACTCTCTCTTTAATTATGTTTAGTATATGCCCTTTTGACCTTTTCAGGATTTAAAGAGACCATTTAGCTTAGTGTATTCCTTGGTATGTCTTGTAAGTATTATTGGAACAGCTATTGTTTTATATAGATTGTCAGTTACGGTAATATTAATAATGATTTATCTATCACTCACTCTCTCTCTCTCTCTGACACTCACACACTCTCTCTCTCACATTTCATACATCAGACACACACACATACTGTATATATCCCTCTCTCTCTCTCTCTCTCTCTCTCTCTCTCTCTCTCTCTCTCGGAAGTGACATAGTGGAGAGCAGCTCATAACACGGACATATAATATCAAACACAGCCAACGCTACTACATGGAATTAAATGAACATGTTAACCCTTTCACGCACATATGCCAGATTAGCAATAAGAAATAGAGTTCTCTCACTCTTATAATTACCTCTCCAAAATTAGTTTTCTGCCCACGCACTTGTAAATCTCTCTCTCTCTCTCTCTCTCTCTCTCTCTCTCTCTCTCTCTCTCTCTCTCTCTCTCTCTCTCTCTCTCTCTCTCTCTCTCTCTCTCTCTCTCTCTCTCTCTCTCTCTCTCTCTCTCTCTCTCTCTCTCTCAAACAATGGGGATGTTTTGTAAAGCTTGATGGGGGTCTAGCGAGTAAACTAAAATCCTCCTTTAAGATGGGGATGAGTCAGTTTTGCTCTGGCTTAAAAAAAACAAAATGAAAAATTAAATGAAACAACTTTACGTGAAGCAATTAGTTTGTTGTTATTTGTATTGTGATTCTGGACTCTCTTTGTCTGGTTTACAACTCAATAATGAAGCAAATATAGCCAATATATAGTGAGAAGGACGTCATGAATCAGCTAAGGAACGATGTAGCTGAGGGGAAGGGGGGTTTGTATTTCTGTGTACAGTACATACGAGTGTGTTTATGAGGGAGCGAGTTGTCAGTGTTGTGTGATACCTTTATGGGCTCTTATTTCTGGACCCCCTTCTCGCTTATATTTAATCCATTCCTTTTCAGATTTTAAGACCTTTGCCCCATTAGTTTGGCGATTTTAAGACCTTTCGCCCCATTGTTTTCAATATTAAGACCGTTCTTGTTAATTTAGGTGTCTATGTTTTTCCTAGCGAGCGATAGCGAGCCTGTATGATAACACTAAACTTAATGAGTGTCTAGGGAGGAAACTAAGACACTAATATAAATTTAAATATATAACCAAATAAATGTGTGTAAATGTACCGGTATTTTCTGAATTCCCTTCTCCCTCATGTTTAGCCCCATTAATTTTGAGATTCTAGGACGTTCGCCCAATTAGTTTAGTTGAGGGAGCAAACTAAATAACATATAATATTGTCTCTTTATTCTTGAATCACCATTAATATCAAGCCCCAACATTTGGGTATTATCACATAGTTACCCATATAATATCAGTTTTCTTCAATACTTTCTCCCCGTTTTCTTTTATGAAATTGGTAAACTACGGTATTAATTTTCTGATATTAGTTACATATTTTGTGTATAATATTATTTTGTATATATTTAGCCACACAGGTGGGTGCGAGGTGAATTTATGAATAATTTTCCTAAATAATTGTAAATACAACATAGATATTTGAGAAATATGTGTAAACTAGCGAACATTGAAGAATCGCCAGCCTAACTCTTTGTCACAGAGATTCCTCTTTGAGTCAGACGTGATATTTTAAGTCTTACTTGGTTTCTATAAGTTGCAGTTTTATCAATTCCTTGATAAAGATAGTTTTAGCATGAGGCTATTTATGTAAGCATTATCTACAGTAGCCTACTTGTTTGTAATCATAATGAAAGGATATTCCATCCCACTGGTAATAAGCATTTTCGGCCACTCGTTAATTTGAAATTGGGTGATCATAGGGTGGACTTTTTTATCGACACTGGCTCCACTTTGAACCCCATCTTACGTTGACAGATTATGTAAGCGCTGGCTATGATGTCAAACATGCAAGAAAATCAAACATCATCGATGCATTTGTGGTGCATAAAGTCTTGCGAGGGTCGAACGGTTTTGCAATGCAATTCAAATTGTACATAGCGACAAATTCAGCTAATATTTTGGGCTTGGATTTCCTCCGTCGCTATCACTGCACCCTCGATCTTTCGGAGACAAACCCATGCTTATCATTCCTAAAGGGTTTTACTTCCCTGAGATAGGATATACCAATCAAATGTCTATTAAGGTCAATGGCACACGACTCAGGGCGTCTATAGATACTGGAGGCATCAGAAGCTACATTTCTTTGTCAATATTAAGACTTTCCGTGTCATTTAGGTGTCGATTTTTTCCTGGCGAGCTATAGCGAGCCTGTTATTTAAGAGGAACCGGGCTTCGGCTGGGACATTTTTCTATCGAAAAATTTACAAATTTATCTTGAAGGAGGGTCTTGGGCAGGTGTTTTAATAAGTTTGATGGGGGTCTATGGTGGAAACTATAAAAATAGTAAAAACATACATAAATGAGCGAATAGATGTGCTCATTCCCCCTTAACGAAATAACCAGAAACAAATTGTAATGCTCCTGATTAAATTGAAATAAATGGTACCGTACATTTTAGTGCCATGTTTATAATATATATATTTGGCTCGGTATATTTAACTATAAACTTGTATATAAGTTAGACCTCCATCAAACTTATTAAAACACCTGACCAAGATCCTCCTTCAAGAAATATTTGTTCATTTTTCGATAGAAAAATGTTGCTATTACTAATAGTGCGAACGTCTTATAATCTCAAAACTAATGGGGCTAAACATGAGGGAGAAGGGGGAACAGAAAAACAACTAATCTCCCCTAAAATGTATTGATATTTACCTATTTTGATGCCATACTTGTCAAAGAACGGAACACAGGTACTTCTTAAACTGCATAAAATCGTCTAATTTTAGCTAGAAACAAATAATAGGCGTCATGGTGCTGAAGGGGTTAAGTATTTCATTAACCCCTTCTGTAACGGCGACGTCTTTTTATATTTATTCTAGCTATATTTGGACGAGTTTGTGCAGCTGAAGAAGGATCTGTGGTGGTATAAAGTGAGATAGTTCCAAGCCTGTTAATTGTTTAAACTCAATAATGGTTTAAAGTAAACAAAATACGTCGCCGGTACAGAGGGGAATAAGGGGAGATGGTCTGGAGCCCCTTTTCCTTCATGTTTAGCCCCAATATTTTCAGATATTAAGACGTTCATTCCATTAGTTTGGTGATTTTGAGACCTTTTGCCCCATTTATTTGTCAATATGAAGACTTTTCGTGTCATTTAGGTGTCGATTGTTTCCTGGCGAGCGATAGCGAGCCTGTAATTTAAGAGGAACAAGGGCTTCGGCTGAGAATTTTTTCTGTCGAAGAATGTACACATTTATCTTGAAGGAGGGTCTTGGGCAGGTGTTTTAATAAGTTTGATGGAGGTCTAGGGTGGAAACTATAACAATAGTAAACAAATACATCCCCCCTTAACGAAATAAGCAGAAACAAATTGTAAAGTTTCTGATTAAATTGAAATAAATGTACCCATTTTGGTGACATGATTAGCAAAGAACGGAACGATGTAACCTATATATACAGTATACATATATATATATATATATATATATATATATATATATATATATTGGTCGGTATATCTAATTATATATTATTATATAAGTTTCCTTGCTAGACTTCCATCAAGCTTATAAAAACACCCGCCCAAGATCCTCCTTCAAGATATATTTGTACATTATTCGATAGAAAAATTTTGCTATTACTAATTGGGGCGAACGTCTTATAATCTCAAAACTAATGAGGCTAAACATGAGGGATAAGGGGGAACAGAAAAACAACTAATCTCCCCTAAAATGTATTGATATTTACCTATTTTGATGCCATACTTGTCAAAGAACGGAAAAATATATTATGTGTGACCATGTATAATTTAGAACCAAGGGGCAAGTGAGCTATTCTGTACCAGTATTGTCCAATGTTTATTATTGGGGCACCCGGGTGGCTAGGAATCCTCCTCCCCTTGTAAAATTCACTTACTAGACGAGACAGAGAAAGGGGGCAAGGGAAAGCGAAAGTGGTCCAGGACCCTAAATATCGTTTCTGTTCGGGCTCTGTGTATGTGAGTAAGGGAGACAAAAGGCAGTGCCTGTAGCGAGCACCTTTCCCAGAGTTGAAAGAGTGACAGGGCCAAAATCAAGGGACGTTCGAGCCAAAATGCCTGGACACACGGAGCTTGAACCAATTTAAGTCATAGGAAGAGGGAAAGACTGATTCTAGGAAAGAGTTCCAGAGCTCAGCTGTTGAATAGAAGAAAGACTGAGGATAACGTTTCACTCTTTGATTGGAGAGTTGCACAGAGTAGGGGTGGGATTGTGTTGCAAGATGGGTGCTACATGCTCTACGAAGAGGGTATGAGAGAGCTCTGAGGGACACTGATTATTGTAATAGCGGTAGAATAGAGAGAGAGATGCAACATTACGGCGAAGACAGGAGGCTTTCTTTTCTACTTTTTCTAGAAGTGCTGTGATGTGTGTGACTTTGTATTTTGTTTCTTATGTTGTGTTGTCCCTGATTAGTCTCTGTTTCAAGTCGGCCATCCCCAGCTGTGGGATATGTGCCTGAGTGAGAGGGGCTTTGCCCCCCCGACTTGTTATCATCATATATATTGCCAGCAAGGGGCAAATAACAGAAAACAAAAAACATTTAAAATAGACGATAACGTAGGAGTAGTGTAAATAAAGTTGTCGGTATGCCTAGATAATTCCCATGTTTTCCACCTCAATTGCATTTTTACCCACCACTATCCAATATATGATGTCAATATAAGACCCCCCCCCCCCCCCCGGCACGACCAAAACAAATTTTAACACAGACCCCGCTGGTCTTACTATTAATATAGGATGGCAAAATACTAAAAATATGGCGAAAAAGTGGAAAAAATTTAACACCACCGATTCAAGATGGCCGCCTTTCTTGCTTCCACCCTTATTCAACAAAGTCTAACTACAATTAATTTTATATCTGGTGGTGATGACATATCAAGCAATAAATTATAGGGTATGGCAGACCTATATGGCACGATCAAATTGATGGCTAACATTTGTGAGCTATACTAAACCCATTCCCGGCGGTGGCTTCTATAGGGAAGAATACATCCTAGCAGCTATTTCCCGGCTAATTCTGCTCTATCTACGTCGCCCTGGTGCAATATATGTAGCTCTGACCGAAATGGAACACGCTTCAATGGTAACAATGGGTCGAACTCTCCCTATACCAGGCACCATACCCTCACAACACCCAGAAAAATCGATCAATATTTTGCATGCTTTTTCGCTGACCATCACCTCCGTGGGCCGCCGTCCAGTAAGGGTCCTGGCCTCACCTCTTGCCAGAGAGGAGTGGGCTAGAGACTATGGTATCAGAGTGTACATACACCCTTCATCAACCAAACCAATGCACTAAGTACATTGATTATTTATGGGTGGCAAGCTTATGTCTTAGAAGCGTCTGGCAACAAGCAACAAGCCGGTACTATCTATCTATCTATTACCAGACGCTGTGATCCCCGAAGGGAAGGCCACGAACGAATCGCCCCCTGTCTCCAGTCAACTAGTTAATGCCCATCCAGCACCGCTTTCACGCATATACTTCTTAACTCCATCCTTCCACCTCTCTCTTGGTTTATATCTCCCTCTCTGTCTTTCCACTCTCTTAGTGATTCTCTTGCTTTCCATAAGTTTCTACATTCTCAAGGTGTTACTTTTCACACTTTCCAGCACATTTACTCTCGTACTTCCTCATTCATCTGTCTATCCCTCCATGTCCGCATCTACTTCAAGTAACATATTTCCACTCTTTCCCAGAGGATAACGATGAAGAAAAAGTTTGCTACAAAACATAGTGAACACTCACCCACAGCCTCAGTCTTCCCTCACTCGGTCCACTGCCACCACTGGAACAAGTAAAACTGGAACCAACACTTCACCAACAACAACTTCTCTCTATCTAAAAGGAACAGGGTATAGTCCAACTTGGCTTATTGGTCTAAAAGTTGATATACAGAGTCACTTTATCGCTGATCACTTAAAGGGTATAGGGGGAGAGTTTCTGGACCCCCTTCCTCATGTTTAGCCCCAATAGTTTGCTGTTTTTAAGACCTTTCACCACATTTAGGTGTCAATTTTTTCCTGGCAAGCAATAGCAAGCCTGCAATTTGGTAGGAATTGGCCTTCGGGCAGGACATATCTCTACTGAAAAATGTACACATTTTGTAATAATAAAGACACAATGTTTAGAACACACGTCTACCACCCACCGAACTCAACCACCTCCCTCCCTCCCTCTCCCCTCCGTTTCCTTAACGGTGCACCACCTCCAGCTATTGTTAGACGATTTTATTCAGATTAGGAAGGGTGTGTGAAAGCCGGAGATAGTATTGAGATAGTACTTACCCTTATGATGCCCTCAAATCCTTCCTAATCTGTATAAAATCGTCTAATGATAGCCAGTATAATCTATGAAAATGCGTAGATAGTGACCCTTTTGATGCCCACAGATCCTTCCTAAGCTATATAAAATCGTCTAATGATGGCCAGAGTAAACGATCAAAATGCGTCATAATCTTCAAGGGCTCACACAAATGGTCGCTCTCCTTCTATAGCGTTTTTTCATAAATTATCGCTCAAGTTCCAAAGTGCTCAGTTCACATAATATCTTTGTTCGACGTGGCATAGAAAACGTAGAATTGTAAGCAAATTATATGGATTTAACCCCTTCAGTACCTAGGTGACGTAATTTTCATTACATTCAATTCAGCTTAGGAAGGACTTCTACCCATGGAAAGGCTATATAGAATATCTTAATTAATCATTCTATATAAGCTTCTAAGGCTGACATAATATACAAAAGACGTCGCTCGCTCGCCCCTAGCCACTCTCTCTCTATCTGTTTATCTCTCTAATGCTAACTCCCTTATCTAACTCCCTTATACATTAACATGTCTTATTTGGACTTTTTGTAATCTATGAATCATTTCTAATGCGATGGAATTGAAAACAATATTTTTCCTTCCAGCACACAAATAATAACATGAAAAAAAAGTCAATAAAAATGTCTCCTTTGTCTTTTCAGAACCAATTAAGTCCGTCTCATAATAGTTCGTTTATCGCTCACTTCCCCCTCTGTCTATTTCTCGAATGCATCTATCTAACTTAGGTTTTATTTGGACTTTTTGTAATCTATGAATCATTTCTAATGGATGGAATTGAAAAATATAATATCCTTCCAGCACATAGATAAACAATAAATAACATAGTCTCGTCCATATGCCTATCTAATTTTATCTTAAAGCTCCCTATCGTTCTTGATCCCACTATATCACTTGGTATGGAAGGATGGAGTGAGGATATGAATGAAGGCGGTGAAGGAGGGGCGTCGAATGACTGGGGACAGAGGCAATAGATAGACATTATATTCTGGTAAACTATTATTTACCTATTAAACTGCTACAAGTTATTCTTTTAGTGACCATATAATTATCCTTCCTAATCTTCACACAATCGTCTAAATATAGTTAGAATTAAATTACAAATACGTCACTGGTACAGAAGGGGTTAACACTTTTTCCTACCACAGATCCACAGTTTGGCGATTATAAGACCTCATTTAGGTGTCGAATTCTTCAAGACGAGCGATTGATTAGCATGGCCAAGACATTTTTCTACCGAAAAATGTACACATTTATCTAAGGGGGTGTTTTTTAAGGTTCCGATCGCGGACTTGGTGTAGGGAGCAAATACGTAATAAAAAAGATAGAAACGAATATATAAAGTTTTCTTACAAATATATAAAGTCCCCTTCTTACGTAAGTCAATTTAACCTTTGAAAACAAAAAAGTAAATTAAGATAAAAAGTCTTAATAGCCAACATTTCGCAAATAACAACACTGAATGAAGCACCCACGCCCACCTCTGACCGCGTCCAACGACAGACTGAACCCTTACCTAGGTGCCTGCCTCCCGGCCCTCCCCCCCTCCTCCCTCCTACCTCAGTCCCCCCTCTTTTTGTCCTTCACCCCTATTACGTAATTTTCGTCATATTCTGGTTTACCATTAGACTGTCAGGGAGTCAGGTATGTCTGGGGGGTCGGGAGGTCAGGGAGTATGTCAGGGGTCAGGGGTCAGGGGGGTCAGGGAATATGGGTTCCTTGAGTTTATTTAGCTATTTCAACAACTCAAATGGGTAAATATGATTTCCGCTTAGTAACATAGGTCCTGCTTTTCCTTTGGTTCAGGATTCTACCTCAATTATTCAAATGGGTCAATACAACTTTGATTTCTTAGTAACACAGGTCCTTCTTAAACTGCATAAAATCCTCTACGTTTAGCCATAATCCAAGGTAAACAGGCGTCATGGTACTGAAGGGGGTGAACTAGCTCCCCCCACCCCCCTTTGAGTACCATCGACTTATATTCTAGCTATAATTAAACGATATTATGCAGCTTAGGAGTGTGGGTTGAGAGCTTCATTATTGCCAGAGGTCTTTACTAAGCTGAATAAAATCGTCTAATAAAGTTGCCAAAATATAATAAAAAGGACGATATTTATGCAGCTTAGAAAAGGGTTGAGATAGTTTGAAGCCTTAATTATTACTAGAGGCCCTTCCTAAGCTGAATAATATCATCTAATAATAGACGATTTTCTTTAGTTTGTTATTACCTCAACGGCTCTTTGTAACACAGGTCCTTCCTAAACTGCATAAAATCATCAAAATGTTGCCCTCTTTGTAAAACAGGTCCTTCGTAAACTGCATAAAGTCATCAACATTTAGCCAGAATCAAAGATAAAAAGGGCGTCATGGTGCTGAAGGGGTTAACTAAATACCCCCCCCACCCCACCCCACCACACGAAAATCGGCCATTTTGTTGCCTCTGGTAGCATCACCTGCTTTTTGTTATCTACTTTTCTCTCGAATGGATAGAAGCCAGAGAAAGAGAGAAAAGGAGATCAAAATGCAGGTGACCCCCCTTAACCCTTTCTGTACCGGTGGCGTCTATTTTTTTTTTTTTTTTATTCCAATGCCAATCTATTTTATTCAGTTTGAGAAGGATCTCTAGACATTAAAACACAAACTATCCCAATAAATTCGTCTGGCTACTATTAGACTAACAAGCTTCGAACTTATCTTACATTACAATCTTCCATAATAATTACCCAAAATATCATATGAACCCCCAATACGTTGCACCAGATAGTGTTAAGGGGAGATAGGCCGTTTTTCTGGTCCCCCTTTCTTCCTCAGGCTTAGCCTTATTAAATTTTCCGATTTTAAAACATTCGGCTCATTATCTTGGCGAGTTTAAGGCCTTTCGCCCCATTTCTTTGTCAATATTAAGACTTTTCGTGTCATTTAGGTGTCGATCTTTTCCTGGCGAGCCTTTAATATAAATGGAACTGGTGGTGCTCAGGGGTGTTTGTATGTCTCTGATGCGTTTTAGCCTGAATTGTGGCTATCATTAGACGATTTTATGCAGCTTAGGAAGCATCTGACTTCCATATACCCTTCCTAATCTGAATAAAATCATATAATAATTGCCAGAAAACAAAACAAAAATGCGCATTGGAGCTTGAAAGGGTTAAGACTTTTGGGTCGATCTGTTCATCTATGTATTATTTTATTAGTTTCCTCCCTAGACCTCCAAGCTTAAAATTATACCCCCTAGACCCCCTTTCAAGATAAATTTGTACATTTTTCGGTAGAAAAATTCGCCCGGTTCCTCTTAAATTAAAGGCTAGCTACCACCGCTCGCACGGAATTTTGTTATGACTAAATGGCACGAAAATTTGACAGAAATGGGGCGAATGTTTTTGAAATCGCCAAACAAATGGGGCGAACTTCTTAAAATCTCTAAAGAAATGGGGCTAAACATGAGAGAAAGGGGTCCCGGAAAAACAATCCCTAAAATACGTCATAATCACGTGAGGATTTGGTTTATATATTGTACTCCTTTAATCTCTCTCTGTCTCTCTCTCTCTCTCATTTTTTTATTTATACTAGGTTTGAAAATTCTCTCTCTCTCTCTCTCTCTCTCTCTCTCTCTCTCTCTCTCTCTCTCTCTCTCTCTCTCTCTCTCTCTCTCTTTGAGCTAGAGGCTAGTGTTAACGATTGCTGGACTACTAATGTGAAACAAGGCATAGCGTGGGTAGGGAATTGCTGTTTTCAGAAATAGGATATCTGATATATGGGATGCAATTTAAAGAGAGAGAGAGAGAGGGAGGGAGAGAGAGAGAGATGGATAATTGAATATAGAACGAAGACAAGAGGCAGAGAGAGAATTACAAATATAGAAATCATTATCATAAGCACACAAACCCTCGTTTCACTGTAGAACTAGGATTATGATACCCACGTATGGCACAGTGGAAAATATCGAGAAAAAAAATTATATCTATCTATATATCTATATATCTATCTATCTATCTATCTATCTATCTATCTATCTATCTATATGCTCAGGCACAATCCCCACTTTTCCTATTTTTATATTTTGATTTGTCCTCTATTTTATTATTTGTTTGTTTGTTTGTATTGTCCTTCCTAAGCTGCACAAAATCGTCTAAATGTAGCTATAATAAAATATAACACGTCGCTGGGACTCAAAGGGTTAAAGCAGAAAGCCTATATTGAAAGTTAAGGGGAGATCGGTCGTTTTCCTGGGCCCCCTTCTCCTTCATGTTCAGCCATATTTGTTTTTAGATATTAAGACGTTCGGTCCATTAGTTCGGTGAGTTTACGACCTTCACCCCATTTCTTTGTCAATATTAAGACGCTTCGATGTCTAAAGATGTCGATTTTTGCCTGGTGAGCGATAGCGAGCCTGAAATTTAAGAGGCTGGGGAAAAATGTAAACATTTATCTTGAAGGAAGGTGTAGGTGGGTGTTTTTTTTTAAGCTTGATAGATGTCTGGGAGGAAACTAAAAAAAAATATATATATATATATACTATTTAATATATATATATATATATATATATATATATATATATATATATATATATATATATATATATATATATATATACTTAAATGAGCAAATAAATACGCCCATCCCCCTTTAGTAGAGATAGGGACTCGAGGAAAAGAGGGGTGGGGGGGGGGAATAATGCTAGGCGGAAGTTGGTGTACATAAAAGACTTTCTTTCACTCCCTTTCATTCTCTCTCTCTCTCTCTCTAGTTCCACCTCTCTCTGTCTCGGTCTCACTTGCTTTCACTCTCTATTATTCTCTTTCTCTCTTTCTCACCCTCACTCCAACTCTTCTCTCACTCTAACACACTCACTTTCACTCTCACACACACACACATACATACTCTCTCTTTAATTATGTTTAGTATATGCCCTTTTGACCTTTTCAGGATTTAAAGAGACCATTTAGCTTAGTGTATTCCTTGGTATGTCTTGTAAGTATTATTGGAACAGCTATTGTTTTATGGACCATAGATTGTCAGTTACGGTAATATTAATAATGATTTATCTATCACTCACTCTCTCTCTCTGACACTCACACACTCACACACTGTCTCTCTCACATTTCATACATCAGACACACACACATACTGTATATATCCCTTTCTCTCTCTCTCTCTCTCTCTCTCTCTCTCTCTCTCTCTCTCTCTCTCTCTCGGAAGTGACATAGTGGAGAGCAGCTCATAACACGGATATATAATATCAAACACAGCCAACGCTACTACATGGAATTAAATGAACATGTTAACCCTTTCACGCACATATGCCAGATTAGCAATAAGAAATAGAGTTCTCTCACTCTTATAATTATCTCTCCAAAATTAGTTTTCTGCCCACGCACTTGTAAACCTACCTCTCTCTCTCTCTCTCTCTCTCTCTCTCTCTCTCTCTCTCTCTCTCTCTCTCTCTCTCTCTCTCTCTCTCTCTCTCTCTCTCTCTCTCTCTCTCTCTCTCTCTCTCTCTCTCTCTCTCTCTCTCAAACAATGGGGATGTTTTGTAAAGCTTGATGGGGGTCTAGCGAGTAAACTAAAATCCTCCTTTAAGATGGGGATGAGCTCTGGCTTAAAACAAAAAAAAAATGAAAAATTAAATGAAACAACTTTACGTGAAGCAATTAGTTTGTTGTTATTTGTATTGTGATTCTGGACTCTCTTTGTCTGGTTTACAACTCAATAATGAAGCAAATATAGCCAATATATAGTGAGAAGGACGTCATGAATCAGCTAAGAAACGATGTAGCTGAGGGGAAGGGGGGTTTGTATTTCTGTGTACAGTACATACGAGTGTGTTTATGAGGGAGCGAGTTGTCAGTGTTGTGTATGGGCTCTTATTTCTGGACCCCCTTCTCGCTTATATTTAATCCATTCCTTTTCAGATTTTAAGACCTTTGCCCCATTAGTTTGGCGATTTTAAGACCTTTCGCCCCATTGTTTTCAATATTAAGACCGTTCTTGTTAATTTAGGTGTCTATGTTTTTCCTAGCGAGCGATAGCGAGCCTGTATGATAACACTAAAGTTTTCTATCGAAAAATGTACAAATTAATCTTGAAGGGAGGTCTTAGGGGTGTTATTTCTAAACTTAATGAGTGTCTAGGGCAACTAAGACACTAATATAAATTTAAATATATAACCAAATAAATGTGTGTAAATGTACCGGTATTTTCTGAATTCCCTTCTCCCTCATGTTTAGCCCCATTAATTTTGAGATTCTAGGACGTTCGCCCAATTAGTTTAGTTGAGGGAGCAAACTAAATAACATATAATATTGTCTCTTTATTCTTGAATCACCATTAATATGAAGCCCCAACATTTTGGGGAATATTGTTGCTGAATTAGCGTGTATTTTTATTATAACTTTTTTTTTTTTTTTTTTTTTTTTCTATATTCCAACTTACTTCCTCTCGGGCATAGGCTGAGAGCCTTAACATTCACCGCTTTACAATGAACAGTGAAGCCCGTGAGGTCTTGTTCCAGTCTAGGGAGTGAGACATGTGAAGCACGTAGAGTAGAACGAGCACCTGCCATCTTGCCTTCACATGAGGCACGGTGCTCACTCATGGCCCGAACGACCCCATCTCTGAAGCCATCTCGTTCCCGTGCTTCACTGTCTCACCCCCTACACTCGGACTCTCACACTTACACACACACAACGCCACCTGTTGAGCAGATAACTCACCAGGCATTGCACCCCTATAGCATATTTTGAATATGGGAATATTCATACAGTGCTATTTAATCAGGGAACAATGAGGGTATTTTATTGACGTTTCGGTGGGCTTGTGGTAATGCACTGATACCAGGTACAGCACAAATTCCATCCCAATAATATCTTCCCATTGATACATCGGGATTTGATCCCGGGACCTTTGGATTACCAGGCCAGTGGCAAGACCACTCCACCACACCTCCCCGTGTACACACACCTGAGTGTATGTGTGTACAAATTGTGTAAGTACAATTACAAATAATACAATTGTTCGTGTGTGATGTGTGCGGCCAGGGCTTTGGGTATTATCACATAGTTAGGCTGGCGATTCTTCAATGTTCGCTAGTTTACACATATTTCTCAAATATCTGTTGTATTTACAATTATTTAGGAAAATTAGTCATAAATTCACCTCGCACCCACCTGTGTGGCTAAATATATACAAAATAATATTATACACAAAATATGTAACTAATATCAGAAAATTAATACCGTAGTTTACCAATTTCATAAAAGAAAATCGGGAGAAAGTATTGAAGAAAACTGATATTATATGGGTAACTCTTTGTCACAGAGATTCCTCTTTGAGTCAGACGTGATATTTTAAGTCTTACTTGGTTTCTATAAGTTGCAGTTTTATCAATTCCTTGATAAAGATAGTTTTAGCATGAGGCTATTTATGTAAGCATTATCTACAGTAGCCTACTTGTTTGTAATCATAATGAAAGGATATTCCATCCCACTGGTAATAAGCATTTTAGGCCACTCGTTAATTTGAAATTGGGTGATCATGGGGTGGACTTTTTTATCGACACTGGCTCCACTTTGAACCCATCTTACGTTGACAGATTATGTAAGCGCTGGCTATGATGTCAAACATGCAAGAAAATCAAACATCATCGATGCATTTGTGGTGCATAAAGTCTTGCGAATTGCAATGCAATTCAAATTGTACATAGCGACAAATTCAGCTAATATTTTGGGCTTGGATTTCCTCCGTCGCTATCACTGCACCCTCGATCTTTCGGAGACAAACCCATGCTTATCATTCCTAAAGGGTTTTACTTCCCTGAGATAGGATATACCAATCAAATGTCTATTAAGGTCAATGGCACACGACTCAGGGCGTCTATAGATACTGGAGGCATCAGAAGCTACATTTCTTTGTCAATATTAAGACTTTCCGTGTCATTTAGGTGTCGATTTTTTCCTGGCGAGCTATAGCGAGCCTGTTATTTAAGAGGAACCGGGCTTCGGCTGGGACATTTTTCTATCGAAAAATTTACAAATTTATCTTGAAGGAGGGTCTTGGGCAGGTGTTTTAATAAGTTTGATGGGGGTCTAGGGTGGAAACTATAACAATAGTAAAAACATACATAAATGAGCGAATAGATGTGCTCATTCCCCCTTAACGAAATAACCAGAAACAAATTGTAATGCTCCTGATTAAATTGAAATAAATACATTTTAGTGCCATGTTTATAATATATATATTTGGCTCGGTATATTTAACTATAAACTTGTATATAAGTTAGACCTCCATCAAACTTATTAAAACACCTGACCAAGATCCTCCTTCAAGAAATATTTGTTCATTTTTCGATAGAAAAATGTTGCTATTACTAATAGTGCGAACGTCTTATAATCTCAAAACTAATGGGGCTAAACATGAGGGAGAAGGGGGAACAGAAAAACAACTAATCTCCCCTAAAATGTATTGATATTTACCTATTTTGATGCCATACTTGTCAAAGAACGGAACACAGGTACTTCTTAAACTGCATAAAATCGTCTAATTTTAGCTAGAAACAAATAATAGGCGTCATGGTGCTGAAGGGGTTAAGTATTTCATTAACCCCTTCTGTAACGGCGACGTCTTTTTATATTTATTCTAGCTATATTTGGACGAGTTTGTGCAGCTGAAGAAGGATCTGTGGTGGTATAAAGTGAGATAGTTCCAAGCCTGTTAATTGTTTAAACTCAATAATGGTTTAAAGTAAACAAAATACGTCGCCGGTACAGAGGGGAATAAGGGGAGATGGTCTGGAGCCCCTTTTCCTTCATGTTTAGCCCCAATATTTTCAGATATTAAGACGTTCATTCCATTAGTTTGGTGATTTTGAGACCTTTTGCCCCATTTATTTGTCAATATGAAGACTTTTCGTGTCATTTAGGTGTCGATTGTTTCCTGGCGAGCGATAGCGAGCCTGTAATTTAAGAGGAACAAGGGCTTTGGCTGAGAATTTTTTCTGTCGAAGAATGTACACATTTATCTTGAAGGAGGGTCTTGGGCAGGTGTTTTAATAAGTTTGATGGAGGTCTAGGGTGGAAACTATAACAATAGTAAACAAATACATCCCCCCTTAACGAAATAAGCAGAAACAAATTGTAAAGTTTCTGATAATAAATAAATGTACCCATTTTGGTGACATGATTAGTAAAGAACGGAACGATGTAATCTATATATACAGTATATATATATATATATATATATATATATATATATATTGGTCGGTATATCTAATTATATATTATTATATAAGTTAAACTTCCTTGCTAGACTTCCATCAAGCTTATAAAAACACCCGCCCAAGATCCTCCTTCAAGATTATCGAACATTATTCGATAGAAAAAATTTGCTATTACTAATTGGGGCGAACGTCTTATAATCTCAAAACTAATGAGGCTAAACATGAGGGATAAGGGGGAACAGAAAAACAACTAATCTCCCCTAAAATGTATTGATATTTACCTATTTTGATGCCATACTTGTCAAAGAACGGAAAAATATATTATGTGTGACCATGTATAATTTAGAACCAAGGGGCAAGTGAGCTATTCTGTACCAGTATTGTCCAATGTTTATTATTGGGGCGGGTGGCTAGGAATCCTCCTCCCCTTGTAAAATTCACTTACTAGACGAGACAGAGAAAGGGGGCAAGGGAAAGCGAAAGTGGTCCAGGACCCTAAGATTTGGAACTTTAAATATCGTTTCTGTTCGGGCTCTGTGTATGTGAGTAAGGGAGACAAAAGGCAGAACTGCCTGTAGCGAGCACCTTTCCCAGAGTTGAAAGAGTGACAGGGCCAAAATCAAGGGACGTTCGAGCCAAAATGCCTGGACACACGGAGCTTGAAGCAATTTAAGTCATAGGAAGAGGGAAAGACTGATTCTAGTAAAGAGTTCCAGAGCTCAGCTGTTGAATAGAAGAAAGACGTTTCACTCTTTGATTGGAGTACGTGGGATTGTGTTGCAAGATGGGTGCTACATGTTCTACGAAGAGGGGATGAGAGAGCTCTGAGGGACACTGATTATTGTAATAGCGGTAGAATAGAGAGAGAGATGCAACATTACGGCGAAGACAGGAGGCTTTCTTTTCTACTTTTTCTAGAAGTGCTGTGTGAGGATTCTCCCCACATGTGTGAACAATACTCAATGCATGGACGCACTTTGCCCCTGCACAGAGCAAGAAGCTGCGCAGGGGTAAAGAACCCCTAGCAAGAGTGGGTAATTGATCTTTCCAAGTGAGATCAGGGGGCCGGGGGAGTGCTGACCTTAATGATCCCTGGTCTCTGGGTCTTCTCCTGGGAAACCTAGATGTGTGTGACTTTGTATTTTGTTTCTTATGTTGTGTTGTCCCTGATTAGTCTCTGTTTCAAGTCGGCCATCCCCAGCTGTGGGATATGTGCCTGAGTGAGAGGGGCTTTGCCCCCCCGACTTGTTATCATCATATATATTGCCAGCAAGGGGCAAATAACAGAAAACAAAAAACATTTAAAATAGACGATAACGTAGCGTAGGAGTAGTGTAAATGAAGTCGGTATGCCTAGATAATTCCCATGTTTTCCACCTCAATTGCATTTTTACCCACCACTATCCAATATATGATGTCAATATAAGACCCCCCCCCCCCCCCCCCGGCACGACAAAACAAAAATGTAACACAGACCCCGCTGGTCTTACTATTAATATAGGATGGCAAAATACTAAAAATATGGCGAAAAAGTGGAAAAAATTTAACACCACCGATTCAAGATGGCCGCCTTTCTTGCTTCCACCCTTATTCAACAAAGTCTAACTACAATTAATTTTATATCTGGTGGTGATGACATATCAAGCAATAAATTATAGGGTATGGCAGACCTATATGGCACGATCAAATTGATGGCTAACATTTGTGAGCTATACTAAACCCATTCCCGGCGGTGGCTTCTATAGGGAAGAATACATCCTAGCAGCTATTTCCCGGCTAATTCTGCTCTATCTACGTCGCCCTGGTGCAATATATGTAGCTCTGACCGAAATGGAACACGCTTCAATGGTAACAATGGGTCGAACTCTCCCTATACCAGGCACCATACCCTCACAACACCCAGAAAAATCGATCAATATTTTGCATGCTTTTTCGCTGACCATCACCGTGGGCCGCCGTCCAGTAAGGGTCCTGGCCAGAGAGGAGTGGGCTAGAGACTATGGTGTCAGAGTGTACATACACCCTTCATCAACCAAACCAATGCACTAAGTACATTGATTATTTATGGGTGGCAAGCTTATGTCTTAGAAGCGTCTGGCAACAAGCCGGTACTATCTATCTATCTATTACCAGACGCTGTGATCCCCGAAGGGGATCATCCCCGAAGGGGATGCACCGCTTTCACGCATATACTTCTTAACTAAGTTCCATCCTTCCACCTCTCTCTTGGTTTATATCTCCCTCTCTGTCTTTCCACTCTCTTAGTGATTCTCTTGCTTTCCATAAGTTTCCACATGGCCGAACCCATCTCAAGGTGTTACTTTTCACACTTTCCAGCACATTTACCACCACTCTCGTACTTCCTCATTCATCTGTCTATCCCTCCATGTCCGCATCTACTTCAAGTAACATATTTCCACTCTTTCCCAGAGGATAACGATGAAGAAAAAGTTTGCTACAAAACATAGTGAACACTCACCCACAGCCTCAGTCTTCCCTCACTCGGTCCACTGCCACCACTGGAACAAGTAAAACTGGAACCAACACTTCAACACTTCACCAACAGTCTCCTCTAAAAGGAACAGGGTATAGTCCAACTTGGCTCACTGTTTCACCATTTGCAAGTATACAGTACAGTATAGTTTTCACAAGTAGTCCCGTTATTCACTTATTGGTCTAAAAGTTGATATACAGAGTCACTTTATCGCTGATCACTTAAAGGGTATAGGGGGAGAGTTTCTGGACCCCCTTCCTCATGTTTAGCCCCAATAGTTTGCTGTTTTTAAGACCTTTCACCACATTTAGGTGTCAATTTTTTCCTGGCAAGCAATAGCAAGCCTGCAATTTGGTAGGAATTGGCCTTCGGGCAGGACATATCTCTACTGAAAAATGTACACATTTTGTAATAATAAAGACACAATGTTTAGAACACACGTACCCACCGAACTCAAACCACCTCCCTCCCTCCCTCCCTCTCCCCTCCGTTTCCTTAACCACCACCACCTCCAGCTATTGTTAGACGATTTTATTCAGATTAGGAAGGGTGTGTGAAAGCCGGAGATAGTATTGAGATAGTACTTACCCTTATGATGCCCTCAAATCCTTCCTAATCTGTATAACATCGTCTAATGATAGCCAGTATAATCTATGAAAATGCGTAGATAGTGACCCTTTTGATGCCCACAGATCCTTCCTAAGCTATATAAAATCGTCTAATGATGGCCAGAGTAAACGATCAAAATGCGTCATAATCTTCAAGGGCTCACACAAATGGTCGCTCTCCTTCTATAGCGTTTTTTCATAAATTATCGCTCAAGTTCCAAAGTGCTCAGTTCACATAATATCTTTGTTCGACGTGGCATAGAAAACGTAGAATTGTAAGCAAATTATATGGATTTAACCCCTTCAGTACCGGTGACGTAATTTTCATTACATTCAATTCACCCATGGAAAGGCTATATAGAATATCTTAATTAATCATTCTATATAAGCTTCTAAGGCTGACATAATATACAAAAGACGTCGCTCGCTCGCCCCTAGCCACTCTCTCTCTATCTGTTTATCTCTCTAATGCTAACTCCCTTAACTCCCTTATACATTAACATAACTATGTCTTATTTGGACTTTTTGTAATCTATGAATCATTTCTAATGCGATGGAATTGAAAACAATATGTTTCCTTCCAGCACACAAATAATAACATGAACAAAAAGTCAATAAAAATATCTCCTTTGTCTTTAATTAAGTCCGTCTCATAATAGTTCGTTTATCGCTCACTTCCCCCTCTGCAACTGTTTTATTTGGACTTTTTGGATCTATGAATCATTTCTAATGGATGGAATTGAAAAATATAATATCCTTCCAGCACATAGATAAACAATAAATAACATAGTCTCGTCCATATGCCTATCTAATTTTATCTTAAAGCTCCCTATCGTTCTTGATCCCACTATATCACTTGGTATGGAAGGATGGAGTGAGGATATGAATGAAGGCGGTGAAGGAGGGGCGTCGAATGACTGGGGACAGAGGCAATAGATAGACATTATATTCTGGTAAACTATTATTTACCTATTAAACTTCTTTTAGTGACCATATAATTATCCTTCCTAATCTTCACACAATCGTCTAAATATAGCTAGAATTAAATGACAAATACGTCACTGGTACAGAAGGGGTTAACACTTTTTCCTACCACAGATCCACAGTTTGGCGATTATAAGACCTCATTTAGGTGTCGAATTCTTCAAGACGAGCGATTGATTAGCATGGCCAAGACATTTTTCTACCGAAAAATGTACACATTTATCTGAAGGGGTATCTAAGGGGGTGTTTTTTAAGGTTCCGATCGCGGACTTGGTGTAGGGAGCAAATACGTAATAAAAAAGATAGAAACGAATATATAAAGTTTTCTTACAAATATATAAAGTCCCCTTCTTACGTAAGTCAATTTAACCTTTGAAAACAAAAAAGTAAATTAAGATAAAAGTCTTAATAGCCAACATTTCGCAAATAACAACACTGAATGAACCCATATACCAACATCTGACAGACATGACTACCTTATTCCAACATCTGACAGACATTACTACTATATTCCAACATCTGACAGACATTACTACCTCATTCAACATCTGACAGACATTACTGCCTTATTCCCAAATCTGACAGACATTACTATCATTACTATCCATATTCCAACACCTGGCAGACATTACTATTAATATTCCAACATCTGGCAGATATTCCTTCCTTAATCCAACATCTGGCAGACATTACTACCATATTCCAACATCTGACAGACATTACTGCCTTATTCCCAAATCTGACAGACATTACTATCATTACTATCCATATTCCAACACCTGGCAGACATTACTATTAATATTCCAACATCTGACAGACATTACTATATTCCAACATCTGACAGACATTACTATCATTACTATCCATATTCCAACACCTGGCAGACATTCCTTCCTTATTCCAACATCTGGCAGACATAACTACCATATTCCAACATCTGACAGACATTACGACCTTATTCAACATCTGACAGACATTACGACCTTATTCAATATCTGACAGACATTACTATCCATATTACAACACCTGGCAGACATTCCTTCCTTATTCCAACATCTGGCAGACATTACTACTTTATTCCAACATCTGACAGACATTACTACTTTATTCCAACATCTGACACATTACTACCATATGCCAACATCTGACAGACATTACTACGTTATTCCAACATCTGACAGACATTACTACCATATTCCAACATCTGACAGACATTACGACCTTATTCAACATCTGACAGACATTACTATCCATATTCCAACACCTGGCAGACATTCCTTCCTTATTCCAACATCTGGCAGACATTGCTACCATATTCCAACAGGCTGACATTGCTACCATATTCCAACATCTGGCAGACATAACTACCATATTCCAACATCTGACAGACATTACTACTTTATTCCAACATCTGGCAGACATTACTACTTTATTCCAACATCTGACACACATTACTACTTTATTCCAACATCTGACACACATTACTACTTTATTCCAACATCTGACAGACATTACGACCTTATTCAACATCTGACAGACATTACTATCCATATTCCAACACCTGGCAGACATTCCTTCCTTATTCCAACATCTGGCAGACATTGCTACCATATTCCAACAGGCTGACATTGCTACCATATTCCAACATCTGACAGACATTACTACTTTATTCCAACATCTGACAGACATTACTACTTTATTCCAACATCTGACAGACATTACTACCATATACCAACATCTGACAGACATTACTACCTTATTCCAACATCTGGCAGACATTACTACCATATTCCAACATCTGACAGACATTACTGCCTTATTCCAACATCTGGCAGACATTACTACGTTATTCCAACATCTGACAGACATTACTATTCCAAAATCTGGCAGACATTACTATGTTATTCCAACATCTGACAGACATTATGACCTTATTCCAACATCTGGCAGACATTACTACGTTATTCCAACATCTGACAGACATTACTACCATATACCAACATCTGACAGACATGACTACCATATTCCTACATCTGACTGACATTACGGTACCTTATTCAACATCTGACAGACATTACGACCTTATTCAACATCTGACAAACATTGCTACCATATTCCAACATCTGGCAGACATAACTACCATATTCCAACATCTGACAGACATTACTACCATATTCCAACAGGCTGACATTGCTAAATATTCCAACATCTGGCAGACATAACTACTTTATTCCAACATCTGACAGACATTACTACTTTATTCCAACATCTGACAGACATTACGACCTTATTCAACATCTGACAGACATTTCTATCCATATTCCAACACCTGGCAGACATTCCTTCCTTATTCCAACATCTGGCAGACATTGCTACCATATTCCAACAGGCTGACATTGCTACCATATTCCAACATCTGACAGACATTACTACTTTATTCCAACATCTGACAGACATTACTACTTTATTCCAACATCTGACAGACATTACTACCATATACCAACATCTGACAGACATTACTACCTTATTCCAACATCTGGCAGACATTACTGCCTTATTCCAACATCTGGCAGACATTACTACGTTATTCCAACATCTGACAGACATTACTGCCTTATTCCCAAATCTGACAGACATTACTACCTTATTCCAACATCTGGCAGACATTACTCCATATTCCAACATCTGGCAGACATTACTACCATATTCCAACATCTGACAGACATTACTATTCCAAAATCTGGCAGACATTACTATGTTATTCCAACATCTGACAGACATTACGACCTTATTCAACATCTGACAGACATTACTATCCATATTCCAACACCTGGCAGACATTCCTTCCTTATTCCAACATCTGGCAGACATTACTACCATATTCCAACATCTGGCAGACATTACTACCATATTCCTACATCTGACTGACATTACTACCTTATTCAACATCTGAAAGACATTACGACCTTATTCAACATCTGACAGACATTACTATTGTATATTCCAACATCTGGCAGACATTCCTTCCTTATTCCAACATCTGGCAGACATTGCTACCATATTCCAACAGGCTGACATTGCTACCATATTCCAACATCTGGCAGACATTACTACTTTATTCCAACATCTGACAGACATTACTACCATATACCAACATCTGACAGACATTACTACCTTATTCCAACATCTGGCGGACATTACTACGTTATTCCAACATCTGACAGACATTACTACCTTATACCAACATCTGACAGACATTACTACGTTATTCCAACATCTGGTTTTTGCGATTTAAGGCGGCCGGCCCATTACTTTGGCGATTTTAACACCTTTCGCCCCATTTCTTTGTCAATATTAGGACCTTTCGTGCCATTTAGGAGATATTTTTTTCCTGGCAAGCGATAGCGAGCCTTCAATTTTAGGAGGAAACCGGCCTTCGGCTTGAACATTTTCTACCGAAAAATATACAAATTTATCTCGATTGCGGGTCATGGGGGTGTTTTTTCAAGTTTGATAGAGGTCTTGGAAGGACACTAAACATATATAGATGAATAAATAAATAAACCGAAAAGTAAATAGCCTGTTAAGGGGGGTGACCTGCTTTTTGTTATTTCTGTCCTTTTCTCTCTTTCTCTGGCTTGTATCCATTCGGCCCCATTCAGCCAACTATTTTAAGACGTTTATCCCCATCTAGGTGTCGATTTCTTCCTGGCGAGCGATAGCGAGCCAGCATTATATGAAGAAATCAGGCTTCGCCGGAGACATTTTTCTATCGAAAAATGTACAAATTGAGCCTGCTGTCAAACAAAAATAAAAAATATGCTGGCTTGCTTACCACTCACCAGTAAAAAATTGACACCTGGATGGGGATAAACGTCATAAAACAGTAGGCTGAATGGGGCCAAATGGATACAAGCCAGAGAAAGATAGAAAAGGACAGAACAAAAACAGATCACCCCCCTTAACCTAGAGCGTTTAGCATTTGACGATTCTGAGCAGCTTAGGAAGGATCTGTGGGCATCAAAACTATATAAACCACATCTCAGTTAACCCCTTCTGAATTCCAAATATCCTTCCTAATCTGAATAAAATCATCAATGCTTGGGAAAACATTACCGAGATGACTAATTTCTCCTCCAGTTTGTGCATTTAATGCATCTATCTCCCTTATACATAAATATAACTATGTCTTATTTGGTCTTTTTTTAATCTATGAATCATTTCTAATACGATGGAATTGAAAACAATATTACCCTTCCAACACACAAATAATAAAATGAAAACGAGAGTAAATAAAAATATCTCCTTTGTCTTTCAGAAATTTAAGTCCGTCTCATATATGTTAGTATTTTATCGCTCGCTCGCCCCTTGCCACTCTCTCTCTCTATCTGTTTATCTCTCCAATAAGAACATAAGAACATAAGAAAATGGGAGTCTGCAGAAAGCCGATTGGCCTAAGCAAGGCAGATCCCTGTCCCACACAACCCCAATTACAAAGCCCAATTATAGGCTCAACACTCTAATACCCTGAGGATCATCTTACCAAACCGGTTAGAGATTAACGCAGGATTACGGGGGTCTGCAGAGCGCTGATTGGCCCAACCCGGCTGATCCCCCTTCACACCCAACCCTTCTCGTCCATATGCTTATCCAATTTCTATTTCCAATGCATCTATCTAACTCCCTTATTTATACATTAACATAACTATGTCTTATTTGGACTTTTTGTGAAAATCTATGAATCATTTCTAATGCGATGGAATTGAAAACAATATATTCCTTCCAGCACACAAATAATAACATGAAAAAGAGTCAATAAAAATGTCTCCTTTGTCTTTTCAGAACCAATTAAGTCCGTCTCATAATAGTTCGTTTATCGCTCACTTCCCCCTCTGTCTATTTCTCGAATGCATCTATCTAACTCCTGTAGACATTAACATAGTTAACTGTTTTATTTGGACTTTTTGTGATATGAATCATTTCTAATGGATGGAATTGAAAAATATAATATCCTTCCAGCACATAGATAAACAATAAATAGCATAGTCTCGTCCATATGCCTATCTAATTTTATCTTAAAGCTCCCTATCGTTCTTGATCCCACTATATCACTTTACCGGTGTGTTGTTTTTTGCTAAGCTTGATGGAGGTCTAGGGAAAAAAAAATAGATATGTATTAATAGACCAAACAAACGGTCCCCCGAAAAACACTGTATCATTAGCCTAACCTGGGGGCTGCCACCCCAGACCCCTAGATGCTCAAAATTAAGACCTTTCCTCTATAAGCTGAATATAATCGCCTAGAAATAGCCTAAATTCATCGTGTATCTCACATTGGAATTATAACGAAGACCATGAAAACACTCATTTCTCAAAATCTAGAGGAAAAAACATGAAAAATAAGGGTGCGAGCCTATTCCCAAGATGGCCGCCTTTCTAGCTTCCACCCTTATTTAACCCAAATAGTCTAATGAAAATAATTCAATTTACAGAGGTAAAGACATATATAGGCCTATACTGCGGTATAGGCAAGATAAAGCTATAGAAAACACAGAGAAATACATCCCACTAGCTGAGGTACCCGGCGCTGCCCGGGGGAATATATACATACATACATACAATTTTAAGACTGAGTGTTCCACACATACGTTCAGTTTCAGTCTCTTGTCCTAATGGCGGCGTTCCAGGCAACCCTGATTAGGGCTGCTTCACTTGTCAAGTTCTTGGATTTGAGATCGGCACTATATAGTCCGATCCCAGGTCTTCCTCGGTCCACACCTTGGTGCAGCTCCCTCCACAATCAGACCTGCATTTTTTTACCCGATTTTGTTGATCCATTCTCTCATATACAATAGGGAAAGGGTTAATTAATATTCCCCAATTCTAGAGGATAACTACACCAAAACACCAAACACACTTACCCCATCATCATCGTCAGCCTTCCCTCACCCGGTCCACTGCCACCACTGGAAGGTTAAGATTAAGTTTTAAGGTTAAGTTTTTCTGGCTCCCTTTCTCCCTCGGGGAGGTATTTAGTTTCCTCCTCCCTAGACTTCCATCAAGCTTGAGAAACACCCCCTAGACCACCTTTCTTTTTTTTTTCTTTTTATTTATTTTTTTTTCTATGTGGATGAGGGAGACAAAAGGCAAAGCTGCCTGTGAGATGAGAGAACAAATAAGAAATGAGAGAAAAGTGGAGAACAAATAGGAGATGAGAACAAATAGACGAGAAAACGGAAAAGTGTGGAGTAAAGTGGTAAGGGCCCCATCTGGCGACTGTAAGTCCAATTAATTCACCCCATGTATTTGTCAAATTATTAAGACATTTCGTGTCACTTAGGTGCAATTATTTTCCTGGCGATCGATAGCGAGCCTAATGATACCTGCAATCTATCCAGGCTAGAATGATAAGATTTGTGATAGTGGAGTTTTAGCTGGAGCAATAGTTAGGATTGGCAATCAATGCCTCCTTTTGTTTTTACGGAAACTACTGGTATATTCTTACTATAGATATCACTTCGTCGAAAGCATGGTATCGATCACGCGTAATATATATTAACGTACCAAAGGATATATAATTTTGTTACAGTTTTTGTTAAAAAAGATTAATAGTTATTGTGCCTTGGGACCGAAGTCTAAGTAGGTCAAACTCTGAAGGTACAGTGTATACTGTATTGTCGTAAGTATTTAACTTCAGTTTGAACATATTTTGACTTGGATCGGGAAGCATTAGCTATGAGGAATATTGATTGCCTTTAAGTTTGTTAAATAAAGTACAAACTTCCGAACAACTGTCCAATTATTCCAACCCTATTAGTATAAGTATTTATAAAATATATAAGACAATAATAATAAATATAATAATAATAATAACACAGTCCATTAACTAACCTTGGGTGAAAGTGCAGAATATCCCACAGCTCTGCAGGAACGACGGAAAAATCCCAGGATAGCAAGACTTCCGACTGCCGCCGACCCCATGCTAGAGATGTCAATGCACCCCCAGTGAGAGCTGCCTGCAGACCTTGGAGACCTGATCATTCTCTAACAGAGCTCGTCCGATTACTTCATCAGGCCACGTTCGCTGATCTATTCTCTGGTTATTCATGAGGGATTTGGATCTTTCTGGAATGATTTGTTCACTGATCTATTCTTGTTCAACGACTCTCTGGAATTGTTTACTCATTCACCCTTGTTGGACTGTTCTAGTATTGTTCACTACATGATCTAGTATTGTTCATTGATCTGGTATAGTTCATTGTTCTAGTATTGTTCAGTAATTTATCTGGTTTGCATATTGTTTTACGTACACTAGTTGATCAGGTATTGTTCACTAATTGATCTTTCCTTGTTCATTGATCTTGGTTTTGTTCACTATTTAAGCCTTGTTCAGTAATTCGGCCTTGTTCCTTGTTGTAGAAACCATCTAGGATATCTAATGTTATCCAGCGTTGACAGCGGCGGCTCACCAGAACACCTGTAAACCAATATACAGAATTAATATTGTGTCTTATATGCGGCCGATCATCAATAGTATCAACAACAGTATTCCGAACACTATCAATAATAACAAACCATATAAAACAACAATCAAAAACATATTACAACCAACGATTACCTCTGCAATAAAAAAAAACATTAGATTTAATGAAGACCTCTGCAAATCAATAAAATAAATACATTTAAGTTTTAGTTAAACAAATTATACCAATGTGCCCCACAATTAGCCTAGTTTATACTCATTACTCTGAAGATAATTAACGAACACGCAAACAGGCAGACAGGAGTGATTACAATAACAATAAGGAGGTATAGGGCTTTTCTGGACCCACTTCTCCCTCATGATTAGCCCCATTTGTTATGAAATTTTAGGACGTTTATCCCATTAATTTTGGCGAATTTAAGACCTTTCGCCCCATTTCCTTGTCAACTTTCGTGTCCCTTTAGGTGTCGACTTTTCCTGGCGAGCGATAGCGAGCCTATAATTTTAGGAGGGAAGGCCGGGACATTTTCTACCGAAAAAATGTACAAATATATATCGAATGGGGGTCTTGGGGGTGTATTTTTTAAGCTTGATGGAATCTAGGGAGGAAACTAAACAAATAAATAAATACATGTACCGGTATCCATAGACTAAACAATATGCCCTACACCCCTCAAAGGTTCAGCTAAAATAATTAATCCACCAGAAACCTAACTGATGATGTGTGTGAGGGACATTACACAGCTATGACTTAAGAAATAGTACAGTCGGCCTTATAAGTCATGTATCAGCACCAATTATGTTTTGATCAATAATTGGTACCAGTAATATTTACGCACGATTTCTTCTTTTTGAGTGAGATATACAAACATATTCCTCCACGTACCCATCCAATGCAACATCTGACAGACATTAATACACAAAGAGCGAGTCAGACGTAAAGACAGCTGAGTCATGACTTATTTGCGCCACTGTACTTAATATTGGCAAAGAAATGTGGTGAAATCGCCAAACTAATGGACCTAACGTCTTAAAATCTGAAAACAAATGGGGCTAAACATGAGGGAGAAGGGGGTCCAGATAAACCAACACCCACCTTAATTAACCCTTTCATGATACGTGGACGCCATTCTTCCTTGAATGTTGGCTAGTAGTAGACAATTTTAGTCAGTTTAATGTTTAATTTAAGAGTCAGATTATGGTTTGTTTCCCTAGACCTCCATCAAACTAATAATTACACCTGTAGTTCTCGATATGTCATTTGTACCCCATGAAAGCTAGGGACTGGGGAACTACAAGCGCTCTGATTGGTCGTGTAAACGAGTATATCTTACAAAGTAGCTCTTTGATTGGACAAACCCTGCCTATGAGAGCCCTTTCCTAAGTTTAAAAATACCCCCCCCCCCCCTTACCGACAATCATAGTCTCAATATTATAAGCGCATCCACAAGTACACATACCTGCTCTCTCTCTCTCTCTCTCTCTCTCTCTCTCTCTCTCTCTCTCTCTCTCTATCTCTCTAAGTCTCTCTCTCTCTCTCTCTCTCTCTCTCTCTCTCATCTCTCTCTCTCTCTCTCTCTCTCTCTCTCTCTCTCTCTCTCTCTCTCTCTCTCTCTCTCTCTCTCTCTCTCTCTCTCATAGTCGTAGGATGTTATTCGTTTTGATAGAGAAACAGTCTTCATTTGATCTAGCGGATAGATTCATTCAGCTTAGAAAGAACCTCTACACTATAAGATACATGGGTATGAAAAGGGTAACTAAAGTGGCCATAATAACATATAATAATCTAACAACAATTTTCCCGGCAATATTTCTTGGCAACTCTGATGCAGCGACTTCAGAATTTAATATTAACCATTTCTGTACCGGTGACGTATTGGTAGCTAAAAGGATCAATTGAGATAGTCTATAGACATTCAATGGGCATACGTCCTTCCTAAGCTGAATAAAAGAGTCTAATAGAGTATAATGATGAGCATATCACCGGTACTGATTGGGTTAAGGGGAAGACCTTTAGTTTGTTCCCTAGACCTCCATCAAGCTTAAAATTACACTCCCTTGACCCCTTTTGAAGATACATTTCTACATTTTTCGGTAGAAAAATGTCCCGGCTAACGGCCGGTTCCTCTAAAATTACAGGCTCGCTATCGCTCGCCAGGAAAAAATCGACACCTAAATGGCACATAAGGTCTTAATATTGGCAGAAATGGGGCGAAAGTTCTTTAGAATCACCAAACTATTGGGGCGGTCCTACAATCTCAAAACCAATGGGGCTAAACATGAGGAAGAAGGGGGCCAGAAAGACGGCTCATCTCCCCCTTAACAAACATCAGCCTATTTATTATATTTAGGCGGGAACTATTTATTATATTTAGGCGGGAACTATTTATTATATTTAGCTGCGTCGTATTATTATATTTAGGCGGGAGCTAGTATTATATTTAGGCGGGAACTATTTATTTTATTTAGGCGGGAACTATTTATTTTATTTAGGCGGGAACTATTTATTTTATTTAGGCGGGAACTATTTATTATATTTAGGCGGGAACTATTTATTATATTTAGGCGGGAACTATTTATTATATTTAGGCGGGAACTATGTATTATATTTAGGCGGGAACTATTTATTATATTTAGGCGGGAACTATTTATTATATTTAGGCGGGAACTATTTATTATATTTAGGCGGGAACTATTTATTATATTTAGGCGGGAACTATTTATTATATTTAGGCGGGAACTATTTATTTTATTTAGGCGGGAACTATTTATTATATTTAGGCGGGAACTATTTATTATATTTAGGCGGGAACTATTATTATATTTAGGCGGGAACTATTTATTATATTTAGGCGGGAACTATTTATTATATTTAGGCGGGAACTATTTATTATATTTAGGCGGGAACTATTTATTATATTTAGGCGGGAACTATTTATTATATTTAGGCGGGAACTATTTATTATATTTAGGCGGGAACTATTTATTATATTTAGGCGGGAACTATTTATTATATTTAGGCGGGAACTATTTTATTATATTTAGGCGGGAACTATTTATTATATTTAGGCGGGAACTATTTATTATATTTAGGCGGGAACTATTTATTATATTTAGGCGGCCTATTTATTATATTTAGGCGGGAACTATTTATTATATTTAGGCGGGAACTATTATTATATTTAGGCGGGAACTATTTATTATATTTAGGCGGGAACTATTTATTATATTTAGGCGGGAACTATTTATTATATTTAGGCGGGAACTATTTATTATATTTAGGCGGGAACTATTTATTATATTTAGGCGGGAACTATTTATTATATTTAGGCGGGAACTATTTATTATATTTAGGCGGGAACTATTTATTATATTTAGGCGGGAACTATTTATTATTTAGGCGGGAACTATTTATTATATTTAGGCGGGAACTATTTATTATATTTAGGCGGGAACTATTATTATATTTAGGCGGGAACTATTTATTATATTTAGGCGGGGAACTATTTATTATATTTAGGCGGGGAACTATTTATTATATTTAGGCGGGAACTATTTATTATATTTAGGCGGGAACTATTTATTATATTTAGGCAGGGAACTATTATTATATTTAGGCGGGAACTATTTATTATATTTAGGCGGGAACTATTTATTATATTTAGGCGGGAACTATTTATTATATTTAGGCGGGAACTATTTATTATTTAGGCGGGAACTATTTATTATATTTAGGCGGGAACTATTTATTATATTTAGGCGGGAACTATTTATTATATTTAGGCGGGAACTATTTATTATATTTAGGCGGGAACTATTTATTATATTTAGGCGGGAACTATTTATTATATTTAGGCGGGAACTATTTATTATATTTAGGCGGGAACTATTTATTATATTTAGGCGGGAACTATTTATTATATTTAGGCGGGAACTATTTATTATATTTAGGCGGGAACTATTTATTATATTTAGGCGGGAACTATTTATTATATTTAGGCGGGAACTATTTATTATATTTAGGCGGGAACTATTATTATATTTAGGCGGGAACTATTTATTATATTTAGGCGGGAACTATTTATTATATTTAGGCGGGAACTATTTATTATATTTAGGCGGGAACTATTTATTATATTTAGGCGGGAACTATTTATTATATTTAGGCGGGAACTATTTATTATATTTAGGCGGGAACTATTTATTATATTTAGGCGGGAAACTATTTATTATATTTAGGCGGGAACTATTTATTATATTTAGGCGGTAACTATTTATTATATTTAGGCGGGAACCATTTATTTTTTTTAGGCGGGAACTATTTTTTATATTTAGGCGGGAACTATTTATTATATTTAGGCGGGAACTATTTATTATATTTAGGCGGGAACTATTTATTATATTTAGGCGGGAACTATTTATTATATTTAGGCGGGAACTATTTATATATTTAGGCGGGAACTATTTATTATATTTAGGCGGGAACTATTTATTATATTTAGGCGGGAACTATTATTATATTTAGGCGGGAACTATTATTATATTTAGGCGGGAACTATTTATTATTTAGGCGGGAACTATTTATTATATTTAGGCGGGAACTATTTATTATATTTAGGCGGGAACTATTTATTATATTTAGGCGGGAACTATTTATTATATTTAGGCGGGAACTATTTATTATATTTAGGCGGGAACTATTTATTATATTTAGGCGGGAACTATTTATTATATTTAGGCGGGAACTATTTATTATATTTAGGCGGGAACTATTTATTATATTTAGGCGGGAACTATTATTATATTTAGGCGGGAACTATTTATTATATTTAGGCGGGAACTATTTATTATATTTAGGCGGGAACTATTTATTATATTTAGGCGGGAACTATTTATTATTTAGGCGGGAACTATTTATTATATTTAGGCGGGAACTATTTATTATATTTAGGCGGGAACTATTTATTATATTTAGGCGGGAACTATTTATTATATTTAGGCGGGAACTATTTATTATATTTAGGCGGGAACTATTTATTATATTTAGGCGGGAACTATTTATTATATTTAGGCGGGAACTATTTATTATATTTAGGCGGGAACTATTTATTATATTTAGGCGGGAACTATTTATTATATTTAGGCGGGAACTATTTATTATATTTAGGCGGGAACTATTTATTATATTTAGGCGGGAACTATTTATTATATTTAGGCGGGAACTATTTATTATATTTAGGCGGGAACTATTTATTATATTTAGGCGGAACTATTTATTATATTTAGGCGGGAACTATTTATTATATTTAGGCGGGAACTATTTATTATATTTAGGCGGGGAACTATTTATTTATTTAGGCGGAACTATTTATTATTTAGGGCGGGAACTATTTATTATATTTAGGCGGAACTATTTATTTTATTTAGGCGGGAACTATTTATTAATTTAGGCGGGAACTATTATTATATTTAGGCGGGAACTATTTATTATATTTAGGCGGAACTATTTATTATATTTAGGCGGGAACTATTATTATATTTAGGCGGGATTTATTATATTAGGCGGGAACTATTTATTATATTTAGGGGGGAACTATTTATTATATTTAGCCTTGAACTATTTATTATATTTAGGCGCGATTTATTATATTTAGGCGGAACTATTTAGGCGGGACTTATTTATTATATTAGGCGGAACTATTTATTATATTTAGGCGGGAACTATTTATTATATTTAGGCGGGAACTATTTATTATATTTAGGCGGAAACTATTTATTATATTTAGGCGGGAACTATTTATTATATTTAGGCGGGAACTCTCGACTTCCCTTTCTACAGGCATTCCTCATTTAACCCCTTCAGTACTGGTGACGTCATGTTAACTTTATTCTGGCTACTGTAATTAGATGATTTTATTCAGTTTGAAGAGGGCCTACAGCAATTAACAAACTTGGAATGATCTCAGATCTTATTAACAGACGTCTTGCTGTTTGTATTTCAGCTGCATTTAGACCATGTTATGAAGCTTAGGAAGGATAAAAGGATTAATTGAGATAGTCAGTAACCTTTATATGGGTAGACGTCCTTCCTAAGCTGCATACAATAATCTAATATTAGCCAGAATATAGTGAAAAGGATGTCATCTACCGGTACTGAAGGTGTTAAACGTTACAGAATCGTATAAATAAAGCTTGAATCAAATCAAATAAGTGGTCACCGGTACAAAAGGGGTTAAGGGTGAAGTAGTTGTTTTCTATGGACCTCTTTCTCCCTCATGTTTAGCCCCCATTAGTTTTGACATTTTAAGAAGTTCGGTCAATTAATTTGGTGATTTTAAGATCTTTGTCAATATTAGGAACTGTTGTGCCATTTAGGAGTAAATTATTTTCCTGGCAAGAGATAGCGAGCCTGTATTTTTGTAGGAATCGGCCTTCGGCTGCAACATTATTCTACTAAAAAATGTATAAATTTATCTTGAAGGGTGACGTCACCGTTGCCACACGCAGTTCATTGACCAATAGAATATCAGCTTACAAACACAACATTCGGCTCGCCTGGCTCTTGTGATGCGTTTCGACTGTTTACGCGGTGATTGTGGTTTATACTCAATTTACCCCTTTCACGCATTTATGACGCAGAGATTGCCAGATTAGCAATAAGAAATAGAATTATCTCACTCTCATAATTACCTCTCCAAAATTAGTTTTTTGCCCACAAAATCTCGTCATATGTCGGAGAGGTTACTATGTTATTGTAGGATTTTAATAATTTCGTACCTGAACAAAACAAATCTTTAACTCCATAGAAGCTATAACTAAAATTGTATTTGAGAAAGTATTGCCGGTATTTTATACATCATGAAAAAACATCGCTCCCACTACTAAAGGGTATACCTTAGAATTGTTTTCAGTTTAGGAAGGTTTTGTGGAGTTCACTGGTCAGTCACAAAGGGGAGGATCAGCAAGAGACCCAAGAAAGGAAAAAGTCAAGAGAGCATAACAGTTCGCACACAAGTATTATTCAGAAGCACCAATCCCTCATCAGCCCCAGAAGTCATTGGCTTCACCTCAGATGTTATACTTCCGAACAAGGAGTCAATGGTAACTCAAAGTTTTGCATATCATAAGATAAAATCAGAACAGATTATGTATTAATTTCTATATACCTGTTGATCTTGGATGGCGTAATATTTTGAATGTACCTGTACCTGTGCCACATTTTATACCATTTTAAATCAGCCTATTTATTATATTTAGGCAAAATAGGTAAAAGGATTAATTGAGATAGTCAGTAACCTTTATATGGGTAGACGTCCTTCCTAAGCTACAATAATCTAATATTAGCCAGAATATAGTGAAAAGGATGTCATCGGTACTGAACTGTGCCACATTTCATACCACTTAACTAACACAAAATCCACCAGTGTGGGCTCGCAGCCCCACTCTTCATTCATTTAGAAATAGGATCACTACTCATTATCTCGCTAATCCTTGACCCGATTCCTATTCCCCCTGCACAACCCCGCATATCATGCTGTCCGAGAGCAGCCCTCTGTGGGTCCTCCTAACAAGAACAAGAAACAATCAATGTCTTTATTCATAACAGTACAAGCCCCAACATTCACAAAAACATTGTTACTAAAGATGTGTGTATTTGTAAGTATATATGTGGATGCTTTAAATGGTCATGTATGTGTGCATGAGAGTGTTGTTCGTGTGTATGCCTGAGAGTTTGAAAGTGAAAACAAAAGTATAAACTAGTTTAGTAAGTGCTATATATTCATACATGTCTTCATTTTCTATGAACGCAGTAGTCTATAAAATAAAATAAAAATCATCAGAAATGCGTATTGGATTAGGTGTTAGTAAGAACTAAGAGGTTTGTTAGATAGTACTGTATTTACCCCATATGACTCGTATAGGTAAATAATTACAAACTATAAACAAATCGTCTAATTACAGGTTAGAATGTTACTCTATCCTATCAACCAAGATTGCATTTTTTTCCCAGTGTTTCTTCTACTCAACGAAAAATGTTGGAGGTCTTCTATCAATCTGTCTATGCGATAATTAATTGTCTGAGCGACAATTAATGAAGAAAGGCATTGATACAACGTAGTTTTTCAAATATATTCGTGCATTTCTTTGCATATCGTTCAAACGGTTCGAGATTCGGCAATTTTGTTGACCCCCTTGACGTGTTTGATCGTTTATTCTGGCCACCATTAGACGATTTTATACAGCTTAGGAAGGATCATCAAAGGGGTAAAGACTATTTCAAGTAACTCTCTGACTTTCACATGCCCTTCCTAACAATAGCTGGAATACATGACGTCTTTTTACCTTTGATTTTTTTTTTTTTTGTATGTGATATGAGGGAGGCAAAAGGCCTATAGCGAGTGCTTCCCCCATAGTTGAAAGGGTGACAGGGCCAAAATCAAGAGACGTTCGAGCCAAAATGCCTGGACACACGGAGTTTGAAGCAATGTCATAGGAAGAGGGAAAGACTGATTATGGGGGAGAGTTCCAGAGCTCAGCTGTTGAGTAGAACAGCATTACATTACATTAGCATAACATTAGATGTTATGCAGCTTGAGGACCTATGTTACTAAGATTGTTTATTGACATAGTAATTTACCCATTTGAGTCTACATACAGGTACAAACTAAAGAAAATCCTAACCAGAATACATGAAAATTACGTAATGGGGTGGAGGGGTCTTTACTGACACATGTGTCTCCTATACAGGCCCTAAGCGTAGCCCGGGGGGGGGGGGGGGGGGTCGTGAAAGGTCCACTATAAACATGAGGGAGAGAGAAGTGGGGCCAGAAAAAAAAAAATCCTGTACCGGCGAAGTAAGTCTGGCTACTACCGATCTTATTCAGTTTAGGATCTCTATCTACCAACTAGCTGTAGGGGGAAGCCTGTAAATTAAGAGGAAACCAGCGCCTTCGGACGGGAAAAAATTTTCTACCGAAAAATTTACAAATTTATCTTGAAAGGGGCTCCCAAGCTGCTTATAATAGCCAAAATATACGGAATTAATGACGTCACCCGAACTGAAGCGGTCGTCACATTTCCCTTTAAATTTATTGACTGGTCGAAACCCATTTGAATAATTGAGGTAGAATCATGAACCAAAAAGGAAATCGTCTAATGGTAACAGTTTAAGCAGGACCTATGTTACTAAGCTGAGGACATATTTACCAATTTGAGTTGTTGAAATAGATAATAAGTTAAAACTCAAGGATGGTCTAATGGCCTAAACATGAGGGAGAAAGGGGTCCAGAATAATATCCCAGAAGTGGAACTATCCCCTTAATCTTGGCGTACTTATTACCGAGAAAACCACGATTTTTTCTCAATAACGGTGACTTCTTTTTAATTTTATTCTATTCTCTATTTAAACTATTTAAACTATTTAAGGAGGATCTGTTAAAAAGTGTTAACCCCTTCTGTGAGGCAGTGACGTATTTGTCATTTAATTCTAGCTATATTTAGACGATTGTGTGAAGCTTAGGAAGCATGTATGACTAAAAGAATGAATTAAGGTTTGTGGCAGTTTAATGGGTAAACGTGGTTTTCTAAACTGAATAAACTAATCTAATGCAATGAAAAGGACGTCAACGGTACTGTAAGGGTTAAGTTAGATGTTTCCAAGCCGTTATTTGATGGAGGCCCTTTTTAAACTGAAGAAAATCGTCCTAACGTTGCTAGTGTATTGAAAAGGATGTCATCGGTAATGAAGGGGTTGAAAGTTGTTTCAAACCACCGGAAATGCATTTTGTGTGCACTATATTAAGCACAGTAATAACAAAAGAAAACTCCTCCCTATACATCTCCCTATTGACGGCAGTAAAAACTCATATTAAGGTCCTTATTGGCAAATTGGAAGCTGATTTCAATAAGTCTCGCAACACAATCCCACCCCTACTCTATGCAAGTTAACTATAACTCTCCAACCCAAGAGTGAAACTTTATTCTCAATCTTTCTTCAATTCAACAGCCAAGCTCTGGAACTTTCTCACATAATCAGTCTGTCCTTCATCCTATAACTTTTAAATTGCTTCAAACTCAGTGTGTCCAGGCATTTTGGCTGTATCCGTAGGCAAAACATGTTTTTTTGTTTACTGAGTGTTTTAAGGGGAGATTTTCACTTGAGGTATTTTATTTTATCCCATTTTCCCTCATGTTTAGCCTCTTTACTTTTGAGATTCTAAGACGTTTGCCCCATTAGTGTGACGATTTTAAGACCATTCAATCCATTTCTGACAATTTTTACTTTTCACACGATTTAGGGATTAATGTTTTCCTGGTGAACTGGACCGAGCCTGCAATTCAAGAGGAATCGGCCTTTGGCCGGGACATTTTTCTACCGAAAAATTTACAAATCTATCTTGATAGGGGGTCTTTGATGGTATTGTTTTTAGTTTGATGGTGATTCTACATCTCGATGTCTATACCTTTAATTTCCTTATAGCATGACACTCACGTGTTATCTAAGAGAGAGAGAGCGCGAGAGAGATATTATTACATATTACATATACACAGTTACAGGCTTCACAGACCTAGTGGTCCCTACTAGGCAGTCCAAACTAAAGTCTAACATGGGATTTGCTACAAACTATATGTATGTATGTATGTATGTATGTATATACCCAGGCACATACCCCATAGCTGGCGGTGGCCGACATGAGACAGATCCCGAACAGAAACAAAATGTATAGTTACAATTCTTAGGGTCCGGGACCACTTTTGCGTTCCCTCTCCCCTTTGATGTCTTATCTTGGTGAATATTTAAGGGGAGGAGGATTCCTAGACTCCCGCCCCCAGAAGGAAAAGTAGTACAGTAAAAAAAGACAGACAGAAACAGCTAAGGTTGGGTAGAGGATGCCAAACCTCACTCTGGATAGGACCAGCCCTCATCCTCACTGGAAGGTAAAGGCAGCAAAGTAGAAGGCTCTCTCCCCACCCACGAGAGAGAGAGAGAGAGAGAGAGAGAGACTGTCAACTCTCTGGATTAACGAAATTGGTTGGGGATACTGTATGGTAAATGTCAAAATGGCTAAACTAACGGGGCGAATGATTTAAAATATCAAAACTATTGGGGCTAAGCGTGAGGGAGACCCCCCCCCCCTCCTCCCCACACACACACACACACACACACACTTAACAGCTCCAACTTCCTTATAGCCTGAAACTTTGTGCAAACTGATGCACTCTTCTGTTTTCTGACTATTAGACGATTTTATTCAGATTAGGAAGGGTGTACGGCAGTCAGGATTAATTGTGATAATCTGTACACTATTAATTCCCACAGGTCCTTCCTAAGCTGTATAACTAGCTATTATTTGACGATGTTATTCAGATTAGGATGGGTGTATATGGCAGTCAGACGTTTTTTGAGATAGTTTGTACCCTTTTAATTCCCGCAGATCCTTCCTAAGCTGTATAAAATCGTCTAATGATAGCCATAATAAACTGCTAAAACGCGTCATATTCCTCATTAATTAAGTTTGGATTAATTGCTTGAGGCTCTTCCTAAGCTGCATAAAATAATCCAATGATAGCCAGAATTTAGGGGGTGTTTTTTTTGGGGGCCCCCTTCTCCCTCACGTTTACCCCCATTAATTATGACATTTTAAGACATTCACCCCATTAGTTTGGCCCTAAGACCTTTCGACTCATTTCTTTGTAAATGTTGATGCGCTTCGTGCCAGTCAGGCGTCTTTTATTCTTGGCGAGCGATAGCGAAGCTGCAATTTAGGATGATTTGTTTGAACACAAAATGCATACATTTATCTGGAAGGGAGTTCTTGGGGGTATTTTTTTTAAGCATGATGGAGGTCTAGGGAGGAAACTAATGAAGTAATAAATGTATCTATACAAATTCTCCCCTTAACCCCTTCTGTACCAGCGACGTCCTGTTCATTATATTCTGGCAGAAACTATTAAACAACTTTTTGTCAGCTTATGAAGGACGTCTGTTCATTAAATGGCTATACATACTATCTCGATACATCCTTTTACCTTACCATATATCCTTCATAAAATATTGAGGTTAGGAAGGACGTCTATTCATTAATAGGCTAGACTCTCAATAATCCTTTTAGCTACCCGGTACCATATATATCCTTCCTAAGTTTAATAAAATGGCTTAAATGTAGCTCAACTCAAATATGACTTAACCCTTTCACGCATATGACGCGAATTTGAGCCTATTGGGGATACTTTAAAGCCTTTTTTACCATCAGGGTTATTTATTAGAAACCTTTTGTTTGTATACTTCAACCTCTGCAGTTGTCTTTGAGTTAGCTATGGGCAGAAAACTAATTTTGGAGAGGTAATTATAAGAGTGAGAGAACTCTATTTCTTATTGCTAATCTGGCAACCTCTGCGTCATAAATGCGTGAAAGGGTTAAATTGCTTCAAGTAACTCTGTGTGTCCAGGCATTTTGGCTCGAACGTCCCTTGATTTTGGCCCTGTCACTCTTTCAACTCTGAGGGAGGAACTCGCTATAGGCAGTTCTGCTTTTTGTCTCCCTCACACATAGAAAAAAAAAACATAAGAAAGACGTCGCCGGTACAGAATGGGTTAAGGGGGAGGTAGTTGATTTTCTCCCTCAAGATTAGTCTCATTAGCTCCCTCAAAATTGGCCTACCACGTCAATTAGACAAAATAGAGCTAATTTATCGATATAATTTGTGAAATATGCCCATATTTCCATGATTTTTGGACATACATGATTTGCAAATATGATTTTTAGATGTATTTTCGGCTGTTGAGTTCGAATCAGCCCTCAAAATTAGCCTACCACGTCAATTAAACAAAATAGAGATAATTTATCGATATAATTTATGAAATTTGCCCATATTTCCATGATATTTGGACATACATGATTTGCAAATATGATTTTTATATGTATTTTCGGTTGCTGAGTTCGAATCTACCCTTAAAATTGGCCTACCACGTCTATTACACAAAATAGAGCTCTAAGAAGGAGGTATGTTAGTAAGAACTAAGAGGTTTGTTAGATAGTAGCCTACTGTATTTACCCATATGACTCGTATAGGTAAATAATTACAAATCGTGTAATGGTAACAGGTTAGGAAGGATCTATGTTACTAAGAGATCGTGTTTATCCATTTGAGTCGTAGGCTATAGATAAATTATAAATTAAAGAAAATTGTTTGATGGACACAGCTTAAGAAGTTTGTCAAGATCGTAATTGTCCATTTGAGTCAAGATTACAAACATTCTGAATGTTTCGTGAGGTTGAAATTCAGTTTTACCATATTTCGATACTCAATACCTTGCCACCACATTCCTGGCATATTCATGAACACAAGAGACTGGTATAAATTAAAGGCCTACTATTATTACTAAAAGACATTGGGAAGTGGATGGAGTCAAATCAACTGAAATTAAATGAAAATAAAGTAAACTGAATGCCTATTAGTAGGCAGACGGGTGGACCTTGAGAGACTGGGCGTGCAAAGCCTCAATATCAATGATAGTGTGATGATTGCGAGTAGTGTGGTGAAGGATTTGGGAGTCTTGGTTGATAGTGAACTGTCATTTAAAAACCAGATTAATCAAACAGTGCGAATCTCTGCCTATCATCTGAGGAATATTGCTTTTGTGAGAAAATATCTGGATATTAATATAACCAAAACGTTGATCCACAATCATGTAATTAGTAAATTAGACTATTGTAATTCTCTATATTATCGACTACCAAATTACTTGCTACGGAAACTACAACTTATAATGAATAGAGCAGCAAGATTAATAAAGAGTTTACCGTTCCGTGCGAGTATAACGCCGGCATTAATTGACCTGCATTGGCTGCCGGTGAAAGCGAGGATCATATTCAAACTGTGTGTTATAGTGTATCAAGCTTTGAACTTTGGAAAGCCGGAATATGTGCGAGACTTATTGGAAGACTTCAATGTTGGCACTGATATGATGCTGAGACATGGCAACGTGCTGCATCAATTGAATGAGCCACGGTGCAATCATGAATTTGGATTTTGGGCCTTCGAAAAGAGTGCACCGAGACGTTATAATAATCTACCTGTTAATGTGAAAAGGTGTGCGAACATAAAGGCCTTTAAAAAATCACTTAAAACACATTTGTTCAAGGAGTGTTATGACTTGGAAGATGGCACTGTGAGACAAAACTACAAGTGCTAAAGGGCAGCTGCGACGAGCGTCACATCTAGTGACGGACCGCGGCTGAGAAACTCCACACCAAGTAACAAGTATATCGAACATAAGAAAAACAAAAAAAGTCACCCATAAAATCAGCTAAGCGTCGTCCATAGACAACTCGTTCGCGCATCTGAGCTAACCCATTTTCTGTTATTACTATTAGAGGGTAACTATTCTAAACCTATATATATGGACAAGGGAGCATTTGTACGTTACGTCCACATGTCCTCCCCAACTCACCCTATATACAGCATAAATTCATCCAGAACATCTCAATTATGATAATATTTTCCCAGAACACGCACTTGTTTGTATTGCACTAATGTGAATAAGAAAGGTGATTTGATGAAATATCTGAATTAATTAATCATTTATAGGCCCATATACTGCATAATAATAGGCGGTTGCGCACATATTTAAGAAGGAGTTTCATTAGCTTTCCAATGGTATTTAAATCATTAATGTACGATCAAAACTAATATTTTTTCCTGAATATTTTAGCCCGCCGACTGGTCAAAATTTTAGCTTCACTCTTCAGCTCTATTTAAATATAATTTAAAGATCGATACAGTTTTCAGATTTTAAATACGTATATCGGCAAATAATAGAGATTATTATGTTAAAGAACCAGCTCTGTAGGACAAAAACTCTATTTTATATGAATATTTTCATATGCGCATCTTACGTCCATCGAAAATGTCCGTCGGCCATGTTTTTCACACCTCTTCTCTCCCACTCATTTTCACCGATAAAATGTGAGACAGTGGATATATTTTAAATCGCGCTATTTAGGAATTTTCATTAGCTTTCCAATGGTTAGTATATCATCAATGTACAATCAAAACTTCTATTTTTGCCGAATATTTTCTCGTCCGTGCGCCAAAATCACCGAATGGTCAACATTTTCGGTTCACTTGACGCTCCATTTAAACATCATTTAAGGATCGATACAAGTTTTAGATATTGATTTCCTATATCGTCATTGCATACAGATTACTATAATCTTTTGAACAGCTTTGTACGACAAAAACTCAATTTTATATGAATATTTTCATATGCGCATATCTTCTATCTATCTATCTATCTATCTATATGCTCAGGCCCAATCCCCATTTTGGGGGATATATGCGCATATCTTACATCGACAAATTTGAACTGAACTTACCCTGTCGTCTGTTGTCCCAATATGTATCGAGACCATCCAATCATATTTCAGTCCTTTTATCACATATCACTTAGGCTATAGTCACATAAAGCCACTATGGGGGCGGCCATGTTTAAATGTCCGGCCCACGCGTCCGTATCTAAATACTTAACCCCTTCAAATGACACCATCCATTTTAACCCCTTGAAGCTCGACACACACGTATATTTTGGCTATCATTAGACGATTCTATGCAGCTTAGGAAGGGTAATGAATATCTCAATCGTTCTCTGACTTCCTAATCTGAATAAAAAAAAATCATCAGAAATGCGTATTGAATTAGGGTTAATCTTGTTTCTGGCTAAAATTTGAGGATTTTATGTAGTCTAAGAATGAGGTATGTTAGTAAGAACTAAGATGTTTGTTAGATAGTAGCCTACTGTATTTACCCATATGACTCGTATAGGTAAATAATTACAAATCGTCTAATGGTAACAGGTTAGGAAGGACCTATGTTACTAAGAGATCGTATTTATCCATTTGAGTCGTAGGCTATAGATAAATTATAAATTAAAGAAAAGTGTTTGATGGAAACAGCTTAAGAAGTTTGTCAAGATCGTAATTGTCCATTTGAGTCATATAGGTAGATTAAATCACAAACTACCAGAATATGATGACAATTACGTAATGTGGTGAAGGGGTTAAGAGGAGGCAGACCGTTTTTCTTGGACCCCCTTCTCCCTGTAGGGTCTCTAGCCGCGACACTATACAGTCTATAATAACACATAACAAAACACTGCAACAGCTTTAGCCCAAGATAATGGATGAATAGTGAGGAAACAAGAAAAATCATTAATAAACAGATAAACCCTTTAACCCCCCTTAGGTACCGGAAACGTCTTTTTAAGTTAATTCTAGCTATATTTAGACGATTTTGTGCAGCTTAAGAAGGATCTGTGGTAGCACACAGGAAGTGAGATCGATCGAAGTCTATTAATTGTTGGAGGCTCCTTCTAAACTTAATAAAATCGTCCAATAGTAGCCAGAATAAAGTAAACAAGACAGCGCCGGTACAGAAGTGGTTAAGCGATGCTATACGTCACAGATTGAACAAATAGCAATGTGGCTTATTTGTCTATCATCTATCTCCCACAAGTTCTTTCTAAGCTGAATAGAATCGTCTAATGATAGTGTTTGCCCCCTTCTCCCTCAAGTTTCAGCCCCATTTGCATTAGTTTTTATATTTTAGAAGCTCGTTTGGCGATACACCTTTTACCCCTTTTCTTGGACTGACTTTTCGTACCATTTAGGTGCCAGCAGATAGACTATATTGTGCAGTTTAAGAAGCATCTGTGGCAGTAAAGGGTTAAGCGAGATAGTCAGAAGCCTGTGCTGGTAAGTCCCTATTAAATTGAATAATCAACGAATAACACCAGAATGCTTGTCTTGAGATAAAGGAGGGATGTTACACTTTAAAAAAAATATATATATATCATTGGTCTTTCTTTAGGGGAGATGGGTGTATCTTTGTTTATTTCTGACCTCCATTAACCTGTATAACAAACACACACTTGACCGCCCTTCAAGATGAATTTGTACATTTTTCGGTGGAAAAATGTCCCAGCCGAAGCCACTTACTGTATATAAGGGAGAATGGTACTTATATTTCAACTAAACCCCATCCTTAAACCCATTGAGCCGAACCAGTAAATTACACTGCACGTCTGGGCTCCCCTATTAACACGTTCAGTACCGGTATTCTGGCGATTTTATTAATCTTAAGAAGGACCTCTAGGAATACTAAGGTTTCCAACCAAACCTACGACATATCTTGGACAGTGGCTGTTTATCCCCAAAATACATCTTAAAATCTCAAAACTAGTGGGGCTAACATTAGGGAGAAGGGGGTCCAGAAAAATTGTCTGTCTCCCCTGAAGCTGCATAAATAACATCGCCTAAATGTAGCTAGAATAAAATACTACGCACGTCGTGGTAATCAAAGGGTTAAACTGCATTTCTGGCGAAAAGTAGTAACTTAGTTACGTCATTATTACTAGACTATTTTATGCAGCTTGGGAAGGACGTCTATAATTAGACCCAACCGGAGTAATTAAACTTGTTGGTAAATAATTATCCCATGTTACTGAGGGATTGAATTCTCCAATACTGCGATGTATTTTCAACTATATTTTGGTTAACCATCCCCCCTTAACCCCTTCAGTACCGGTGACGCCTTGAACAACCATCCCCCCTTAACCCCTTCTATGAATGAGCAAATAAATACACCATTCCCCCCCCCCTAAGACGAAAAATACGTGATCGTGTTGAAGGAGTTACGATTATGCAATGCTTCTCTTTTCTGGCTATTATTGGATGATTGTATTCAGATTAGGAAACTCTAATGTAAGTCAAATGGTTAATTGGATTAGTGTGTATGTACCCTTTTAATTCAACAGATCCTTCCCAAGCTGTATAAAATCGTCTAATAATAGCCAGACGAAAGTGTTAATATGCACCATAAAGGCGTCACCGGTACAGAAGGGGTTAAGGGGGGATAGTTGCTTTTTCTGGACCCTTTTCCTTCTTGCTTAGCCCCATTAGTTTTTGCGATTTAAGGCGTCCGGCCCATTACTTTGGCGATTTTAACACCTTTCGCCCCATTTCTTTGTCAATATTAGGACCTTTCGTGCCATTTGGGAGATATTTTTTTCCTGGCAAGCGATAGCGAGCCTTCAATTTTAGGAGGAAACCGGCCTTCGGCTTGAACATTTTTCTACCGAAAAATATACAAATTTATCTCGATTGCGGGTCATGGGGGTGTTTTTTCAAGTTTGATAGAGGTCTTGGAAGGACACTAAACATATATAGATGAATAAATAAATAAACCGAAAAGTAAACCCTAGCCTGTTAAGGGGGGTGACCTGATTTTTGTTATTTCTGTCCTTTTCTCTCTTTCTCTGGCTTGTATCCATTCGGCCCCATTCAGCCAACTATTTTAAGACGTTTATCCCCATCTAGGTGTCGATTTCTTCCTGGCGAGCGATAGCGAGCCAGCATTATATGAAGAAATCAGGCTTCGCCGGAGACATTTTTCTATCGAAAAATGTACAAATTGAGCCTGCTGTCAAACAAAAATAAAAAATATGCTGGCTTGCTTACCACTCACCAGTAAAAAATTGACACCTGGATGGGGATAAACGTCATAAAACAGTAGGCTGAATGGGGCCAAATGGATACAAGCCAGAGATAGATAGAAAAGGACAGAACAAAAACAGATCACCCCCTTAACCTAGAGCGTTTAGCATTTGACGATTCTGAGCAGCTTAGGAAGGATCTGTGGGCATCAAAACTATATAAACCACATCTCAGTTAACCCCTTCTGAATTCCAAATATCCTTCCTAATCTGAATAAAATCATCAATGCTTGGGAAAACATTACCGAGACGACTAATTTCTCCCCCAGTTTGTGCATTTAATGCATCTATCTCCCTTATACATAAATATAACTATGTCTTATTTGGTCTTTTTTTAATCTATGAATCATTTCTAATATGATGGAATTGAAAACAATATTACCCTTCCAACACACAAATAATAAAATGAAAACGAGAGTAAATAAAAATATCTCCTTTGTCTTTCAGAAATTTAAGTCCGTCTCATATATGTTAGTATTTTATCGCTCGCTCGCCCCTAGCCACTCTCTCTCTCTATATATCTGTTTATCTCTCCAATGCATCTATCTAACTCCCTTATTTATACATTAACATAACTATGTCTTATTTGAATCATTTCTAATGCGATGGAATTGAAAACAATAGCCAATTCCAGCACACACAAATAATAACATGAAAAAGAGTAAATAAAAATGTCTCCTTTGTCTTTTCAGAACCAATTAAGTCCGTCTCATAATAGTTCGTTTATCGCTCACTTCCCCCTCTGTCTATTTCTCGAATGCATCTATCTAACTCCTGTAGACATTAACATAGTTGTTTTATTTGGACTTTTTGTGATATGAATCATTTCTAATGGATGGAATTGAAAAATATAATATCCTTCCAGCACATAGATAAACAATAAATAACATAGTCTCGTCCATATGCCTATCTAATTTTATCTTAAAGCTCCCTATCGTTCTTGATCCCACTATATCACTTGGTATGGAAGGATGGAGTGTATATGAATGAAGGCGGTGCTGGTTGGGAGGAGGGGCGTCGAATGACTGGGGACAGAGGTGCATGGGGGCGGTTCGTTCGTGTCCACCCCTTCGGGGATTGCGGCGTCAGACAATAGATAGACTACTAGTACTGGTTACGTCCTTTTCATTATATTCTGGTAAACTATTAGATGATTTTATTCAGCTTGTTTACCGTATAATTATCCTTCCTAATCTTCACACAATCGTCTAAATATAGCTAGAATTAAATGACAAATACGTCACTGGTACAGAAGGGGTTAACACTTTTCCTCCTTAAACTGCACAAAATAGTTTAAATAGAGAATCGAATAAAATTAAAAAGATGTCACCGGTACAGAAGGGGTTAATAATTATGATCTTCACAACATCCTAAGTCTTCAAATATTAAGAAAAAAATTGGTTTTCTCGGTAATAAGTACGCCAGATTAAGGGGATAAAGTTCCACTTCTGGGATATTATTCTAGACCCCTTTCTCCCTCATGTTTAGGCCCGTTGCTTTTGAGATTTTAAGACGTTCACACAATTAGTTTGGCCCAAATCTGTCAAATCTAGGTGTCGATTTTTTCCGGGCGAGCGATAGCGACCCTTTACTTTAAGAGAAGCCGGCCTTCGGCGGGGACATTTGTGTACGCATTTATCTTAAAAGAGGGTCTAGGGGGTGTAATCTTAGTCTAAGGGAACAAACTAAAATCCTCCCCTTAACCTGTCAAAATGCGTCATAATCCTCAAGGGGCTAACAAAAAACAAAAAGATGACCCGAAGTTGGCGATCTCTGTTGTGTAAGGGTCTCTAGTTGGAAAGTCGTGTTGTTCTAAAGCCTAATTCTTAACCCTTTCAACTCCATCATTCCACCTCAATCTCGGTCTACATCTCCCACTCTGTCATATTCTCGTACACTCTTAATCATTCTCTAGCTTCCGAAGATATCGTCGGGAAAGGGTAAATATCCCCCCCCCCCCCACCTAAAAACATAAAAAAACACGAAAACAATAATCAACTCTCACCATCTCAGCGTCATCAGTACAGAAGGGGTTAAGTTGATTGAACTATCCCCAACGCCAACAATCTCGTCCATCTTGACCCACTTTTTTCTGGGTCGTTTTTCTGGTCCCCCTTCACCCTCATGCTTACCCAACAGAGTAAACTCACCAAGGTCTAGTCCAACTTGGCCCACTGGTTTTTCAACATCAGGATTTATTTTATAGGCTTATTTGTTTTGAACGCTTCCTCGTCTTTAGCCCCAATAGTTAAACTTAACACCTTTCGTGCCATTTACAGTAGGTGTCTCTAAATTGATAATACGAGTCACTATCACTGAACACTTGGAGGAGGGCGGGGGGGGGGAGGGGGGTCTGGACCCCTTTGCTCATGTTTTACCCCAATAGTTTGGCGATTATAAGACCCTCATTTAGGTGTCGAATTCTTCAAGACGAGCGATTAGCAAACCCAGTAATATGGCCAGGAACTGGCCTTCGGCCAAGACATTTTTCTACCGAAAAATGTACACATTTATCTGAAGGGGTATCTAAGTGGGTGTTTTTTAAGGTTCCGATCGCGGACTTGGTGTAGGGAGCAAATACGTAAAAAAGATAGAAACGAATATATAAAGTCCCTTCTTACGTAAGTTAATTTAACCTTTGAAAAAAAAAAGTAAATTAAGATAAAAAGTCTTAATAGCCAACATTTCGCAAATAACAACACTGAATGAAGAACCCACGCCCACCTCTGACCGCGTCCAACGACAGACTGAACCTTTACCTAGGTGCCTGCCTCCCGGCCCTCACCCCCCCCCCCCCCTCCTCCCTCCTACCTCAGTCCCCCCTCTTTTTGTTAACCTCTTCACCCCTATTACGTAATTTTCGTCATATTCTGGTTACCATTAGACTGTCAGGTAGTGTCACGGGTCAGACCGTGACTGTGATTATATACTATAGGGTTAGCTATATTTCTCGAGCGCGGGAAAAGTTGGGGAGGCGGGAACAGCTGTAGAGAAAGGGAGATGTGAGGGGTAGAGGTACGGGCATAGGCCTGTGTACCGCTAGGCACCTCGCGTACATGTGTGCGTGTGTGCGTTCTTGCTTGTGAGCGTGGGTAGGCCGCCGTTACGCGTACATGTGTGTGTGCGTTCATGTTGTAGGCGTGGTCATAGGGAGTGTCCAGTCTTTTCATTGGCACCAAATTCAAAATGTGATGGGGGAGGGGAAAACCGAGGTTATAAAGGGGGCAGGAATGCCCAGGACAGGCCTTATTCTCCTCCTGCCCGACCCCAACGAGATGGTCCAATTTTGTTGTGCCCGCGATGAATGGGTCGGCAGGGCTGCGAGGGCGCCTCGTGCCCTGGTTCAACCATGGTCAGGTGAGTCCGATTCAGTTGGACAAGTGTCAACGTTGATTGAGATATCCAGAGTGATGTGTGGTGGTGAGAGTGATGTGTGGTGGTGTGCTTGTGTGCGTTGGCCAGTCACCAGGACTGTGCCAGACCGTGCACATGGCCAGGGTTGTGACGCCGACCGAATTAGCTTATGCTATGGCCGAGAATGGCAGGTGTAAGCATGACCCCACAGAGGGCTTGCTAAAGGCTAGGGATGCCCAGGGCGACATTGTTCTCCTGCGGCGATGTCCCACTGATTTAGCTATGCACGTGGCCAGGGGTGTGTGTGGATGTGTGCGGGTGTGGTGAGTGACGTCGTAACGCTTAACCCCACAGAGGGTGAGGTTACCTACCGCTAGAGGATTGTCGGCTTGAAGGTCTTGTCGTACTGCCCGTTTTGAGACTTTAATTAGACAACTCTCATTAGTCTAGCTTGTCACGTGTGTGTGGATGTGTGCGGGTGTGTGAGTGACGCCGTAGCATCTTAACACCACAGAGGGTGATGGTTACCGCTAGAGGATTGTCGGCTTGAAGGACTTGTCGTACTGCCCGTTTTGAGACCCTTTAATTAGGCAACTCTCATTAGTCTAGCGAGTCACGTGTGTGTGGCGTGTGTGGGTGAGTGACGCCGTAGCATCTCAACCCCACAGAGGGTGATGGCTAGAGGATTGTCGGCTTGAAGGGCTTGTCGTACTGCCTTTTTGAGACCCTTTGATTAGGCAACTCTCATTAGTCTAGCGAGTCACGTAACTGATGTGAGGAGGTGAGAGAGAGAGAGAGTGATGAGTGTGATTGACGGGTACTGTGAGTGTGGGAAAATCTCGTGCCTTATTCGATCATGCGGTCATTTGCTGGGCTAGGCGACGATATCACAGTAGACAAAAGGGTTGGTTGATGTGAGATTTCGTGTGACAAGCAGTAATCAGTATAATGATTTGGGGTAATCTTAGGGGTAGTTATAATACTGGGTAATTGTATTTAGGTAAGTGGATTAGATAAGTGGGTTAGATTGAGTGGCTGAGTGTGTGAATGAAATTGTCTCTTTGATAAATGCAATTTCAGTGTCGCTATTCAATAAAACAATTTTAGTAGGAATGTTTGTTTCTTTAATTCTTACTAACTTTAAGAATATAATTATTATCAATATATACCTATCACTACAATAAATCCGTGTACTCTATTATCCCGCAAGCTGGGAACTGCAATTTTCTTTTCAAATATATTACTGCATCGAGTCAGTATAGATATAAATGTATAGCATGTTCTGGGACTTTTGTTGCCATAATTTCACAAGGGATATTTGTCTATTGTTGATCTAAAGTAACGACACTATCAATTATAGGTTTATTTCCTAGATAATGGGCAAGTGTTACAGTAACCTATTAGTCTTATGATCTATTACAATTGGCGATCTGGACAGGATTACTGTTGTAGTATGTCTGGGGGGTCGGGGGGTCAGGGAGTATGTCAGGGGGCCAGGGAGTATGTCAGGGGGTCAGGGAGTATGTCAGGGGGTCAGGGAGTATGTCGAGGGGTCAGGGAGTATGTAGGGGGGTATGTCAGGGGGTCAGGGAGTATGTAGGGGAGTATGTCAGGGAGTATGTCAGGGGGGTCAGGGAGTATGTCAGGGGGTCAGGGAGTATGTCAGGGGGTCAGGGAGTATGTCAGGGGGTCAGGGAGTATGTCAGGGGGTCAGGTAGTATGTCAGGGGGGTCAGGTAGTATGTCAGGGTGGTCAGGGAGTATGTCAGGGGGTCAGGGAGTATGTCAGGGGGTCAGGGAGTATGACAGGGGGTCAGGGAGTATCGCAGGGGGGCAGGGAGTATGTCAGGGGGTCAGGGAGTATGTCAGGGGGTCACGGAGTATGTCAGGGGGTCACGGAGTATGTCAGGGGGTCAGGGAGTATGTCAGGGGGTCAGGGAGTATGTCAGGGGGGTCAGGGGGTAGGTCTGGGGGTCAGGGAGTATGTCTGGGGGTCAGGGAGTATGTCTGGGGGTCAGGTAGTATGTCTGGGGGTCAGGGAGTCAGGTAGTATGTCTGGGGGTCAGGGGGTCACGGAGTATGTCAGGGGGTCACGGAGTATGTCAGGGGGTCAGGGAGTATGTCAGGGGGTCAGGGAGTATGTCAGGGGGTCAGGGAGTATGTCAGGGGGTCACGGAGTATGTCAGGGGGTCAGGGAGTATGTCAGGGGGGTCAGGTAGTATGTCTGGGGGGTCGGGGGTTCAGGGAGTATGTCAGGGGGTCAGGGAGTATGTCAGGGGGGTCAAGGAGTATGTCAGGGGGGTCAGGGAGTATGTCAGTGGGTCAGGGAGTATGTCAGGGGGTCAGGTAGTATGTCAGGGGGGTCAGGGAGTATGTCAGGGGGTCAGGGAGTATGTCAGGGGGTCAGGTAGTATGTCAGGGGGTCAGGGAGTATGTCAGGGGGTCAGGGAGTATGTCAGGGGGTCAGGTAGTATGTCAGGGGGGTCAGGGAGTATGTCAGGGGGTTAGGGAGTATGTCAGGGGGGTCAGGGAGTATGTCAGGGGGTCAGGTAGTATGTCAGGGGGGTCAGGTAGTATGTCAGGGTGGTCAGGGAGTATGTCAGGGGGTCAGGGAGTATGTCAGGGAGTCAGGGAGTATGTCAGGGGGTCAGGTAGTATGTCAGGGGGGTCAGGGAGTATGTCAGGGGGTTAGGGAGTATGTCAGGGGGGTCAGGGAGTATGTCAGGGGGTCAGGTAGTATGTCAGGGGGGTCAGGTAGTATGTCAGGGGGGTCAGGTAGTATGTCAGGGGGTCAGGGAGTATGTCGGTTTCCTTGAGTTTATTTATCTATTTCAACAACTCAAATGGGTAAATATGATTTCCGCTTAGTAACATAGGTCCTGCTTAAGTTACCATCAGACGATTTCCTTTGGTTCAGGATTCTACCTCAATTATTCAAATGGGTCAATACAACTTTGATAAACCCTTCTTAGTACACAGGTCCTTCTTAAACTGCATAAAATCCTCTACGTTTAGCCATAATCCAAGGTAAACAGGCGTCATGGTGCTGAAGGGGTGAACTAGCTCCCCCCCACCCCCCTTTGAGTACCATCGACTTGTGTTATATTCTATTCTAGCTATAATTAAACAATATTATGCAGCTTAGGAAGGATCTGTGGTAGTGAAAATGGTTGGCTGAGAAAGTTTGAAGCCTTAATATTACTAGAAGCTGAATAATAGCATCTAATAGTTGTCAGAATAAGCTAAACAGAGACGTCCCTGGTACTGAACGGGTTAAGTCCTTCACCACCATTACGATATGTTCATCATACCAGTAGACGATTTTCTTTAGTTTGTTATTACCTCAACGGCTCTTTGTAACACAGGTCCTTCCTAAACTGCATAAAATCATCAAATTGTTGCCCTCTTTGTAAAACAGGTCCTTCGTAAACTGCATAAAGTCATCAACATTTAGCCAGAATCAAAGATAAAAAAGGCGTCATGGTGCTGAAGGGGTCTACACTAGATACCCCAACCCCACCCCGCCACCCCAGCAACGAAAATCGGTCATTTTGTTGCCTCTGGTAGCATTGCTTTTTGTTATCTCCTTTTCTCTCTTTCTATGGCTTAACAGTAGTCTGAATGGGGCCGAAAGAGAGAAAAGGAGATCAAAATGCAGGTGACCCCCCTTAACCCTTTCTATTTTTTTTTTTTTTTTATTCCAATGCCAATCTATTTTATTCAGTTTGAGAAGGATCTCTAGACATTAAAAGGCTACAAACTATCCCAATAAATTCGTCTGGCTACTATTAGACTAACAGGCTTCGAACTTATCTTACATAACCCTACCACAGATTCTTCTAAGTTACACAAAATCAACTAAATGTATCTAGAATAAAATACACACACTTGACGATTATATATAGATCTCTGGATTATAATCAAACAGATTTTAATGTTATCCCTTGGATTTGTTTTTTCGCCTTGTTTTTGTTTTCAAATTTAAGACCTTTCGTGCCATTTGGGTATCGATGTTTTACTGTTGAGAATGCCTGTGACGAGTGCCTTCCCCAAAGTTAAAATAATGAAAGGGCCAACAAAAATCAAGGAAAGTTCGAGCCAAAATGTCTGAACACACGGAGTTTGAATCCATTAAAGTCATAGGATGAGGGAAAGATGGAATATTAAGTATTTAGATACGGACACGTGGGCCGGAAACTTAAACATGGCCGCCCCCATAGTGGCTTTATGTGATATAAGTGATAAGTGATAAAATGACTGAAATATGATTGGATAGTCACAGACGACAGGGTAAGTTCAGTTCAAATTTGTCGATGTAAGATATGCGCATATAAAAATATTCATATAAAATAGAGTTTTTGTCGTCCAAAGCTTATAGTAATCTGTATGCATTGCCGATATAGGAAATTAATATCTAAAAACTGTATCGATCCTTAAATGATGTTTAACTGGAGCGTACACTGAACCGAAAATTTTGACCATTCGGTGATTTTGGCGCACGGACGAGAAAATATTTGGCAAATATAGAAGTTTTGATCGTACATTGATGATATACTAACCATTGGAAAGCTAATGAAAAGTCCTAAATAGCGCGATTTAATATATATCCACTGTCTCACATTTTATCGGTGAAAATGAGTGGGAGAGAAGAGGTGTGAAAAACATGGCCGACGGACATTTTCGATGGACGTAAGATGCGCATATGAAAATATTAATATAAAATAGAGTTTGTGTCCTACAGAGCTGGTTCTTTGAAAATAATAATCTCTATTATTTGCCAATATACGTATTTAAAATCTGAAAACTGTATCGATCCTTAAATGATATTTAAATAGAGCGTTAAGTGAAGCGAAATTTTTGACCAGTCGGCGAGCTAAAATATTCAAGAAAAAATATTAGTTTTGATCGTACATTAATGATTTAAAATTGGAAAGCTAATGAAACTCCTTCTTAAATATGTCCGCAACCTTATTATGCAGTATATGGTATATTAATTAATTCAGTTAAACTAGTTATTTCATCAAATCACCTTTGTTATTCACATTAGTGCAATACAAACAAGTGCGTGTTCTAGGAAAATATGATCATAATTCAGATGTTCTGGATGAATTTATGCTGTATATAGGGTGAGTTGGGGAGGACAATGTGGACGTAACGTACAAATGCTACTTGTCCATATATATAGGTTTAGAATAGTTACCCTCTAATAGTAATAAAAGAACGAGTTTTCTATGGACGACGCTTGGCTGATTTTATGGGTGACTTTTTTTGTTTTTCTTATGTTCGATATAATAGTAGGCCTTTAATTACCAGTCTCTTGAGTTCATGAATATGCCAGGAGTGTGGTGGCAAGGTATAGTACTATCTAACAAACCTCTTAGTTAAATACAGTACTATCTAACAAACCTCTTAGTTAAATACAGTACTATCTAACAAACCTCTTAGTTCTTACTAACATTCCTTCATATGGGTAAATACAGTACTATCTAACAAACCTCTTAGTTCTTACTAACATAGCTCCTTCATATGGGTAAATACAGTACTATCTAACAGACCTCTTAGTTCTTACTAACATAGCTCCTTCATATGGGTAAATACAGTACTATCTAACAGACCTCTTAGTTCTTACTAACATAGCTCCTTCATATGGGTAAATACAGTACTATCTAACAAACCTCTTAGTTCTTACTAACATACCTCCTTCATATGGGTAAATACAGTACTATCTAACAAACCTCTTAGTTCTTACTAACATACCTCCTTCATATGGGTAAATACAGTACTATCTAACAAACCTCTTAGTTCTTACAACATAGCTCCTTCATATGGGTAAATACAGTACTATCTAACAAACCTCTTAGTTCTTACTAACATAGCTCCTTCATATGGGTAAATACAGTACTATCTAACAAACCTCTTAGTTCTTACTAACATACCTCCTTCATATGGGTAAATACAGTACTATCTAACAAACATCTTAGTTCTTACTAACATAGCTCATATGGTAAATACAGTACTATCTAACAAACCTCTTAGTTCTTACTAACATACCTCCTTCTTAGACTGCATAAAATCCTCAAATTTTAGCCAGAAACAAGATTAACCCTAATCCAATACACATTTCTGATGATTTTATTCAGATTAGGAAGTCAGAGATGTTATTTTTTCGTGTAGGGAAATTGTTGATTTTGGTCGAATTTTTACATTTTAAGATATGGGTGTCTCTGGTACGTCACTTTCAGAATTAAAAACAAAAACAAATCTTGCCTAGGGATAGTGCCCCCCCCCCCCTCCCCCATGACTTTTGTTTATGTGAGTGAGGGAGACAAAAAGCAGAAATGCCTGTGGCGAGTGCCTCCCCCTGAGTTGAAAGAGTGACAGGGCCAAAATCAAGGGACGTTCGAGCCAAATTGCCTGGACACACTGAGCTTGAAGCAAATTAAGTCATAGGAATTTTGGGAGAGAGTTCCAGAGCTCAGCTGTTGAATAGAAGAAAGACTGAGGATAACGTTTCACTCTTTGATTGGAGAGTTGCACAGAGTAGGGGTGGGGTTGTGTTGCAAGACGGGTGCTACATGCTGTACAAAGAGGGAAAACCCTGAGAGAGCTTTGAGGCACACTGATTATTGTAATAGCGGTAGAGTAGAGAGAGAGATGCAACATTGCGACGAAGAGAGATTGCAGAGAATTGGTGAGTGGACATGAGTTTATGAGACTTTGTATTGAAGTGCTGTGTGTGAGGATCCTCCCCACACATGTGAACAATACTCAATACATGGACGCACTTTGTCCCTGTACAGAGCAAATAGCTGCGCAGGGGTAAAAAAAAAACTGGAGGCAACGGTTGAGCACACCCAGTTCCTGGGAAGCTGTTTTAGCAAGATCTTTCCAAGTGAGATCAGAAGAAAAAGAGACACAGGAACCTCTCCGGGAGATCTGGGGACGGGGGAGTGCTGACCTTAGTGATCCCTGGTCTCTGGGTCTTCTCCTGGGCGAGTTAGATGTGTGTGAATTTGTATTTTGTTTATTATATTATGTTGTCCCTGTTCAGTCTCTGTTTCAAGTCGGCCATCCCCAGCCATGGGGTATGTGCCTTAGTGATAGGGGCTTTGCCCCCCCCCCATGCCCGGCGGTGGCTTCTATAGGGAAGATTACACCCTAGCGGCTATTTCTCGGATAATTCTGCTCTATCTACATTGCCCTGGTGCAATATCTGTAGCTCTGACCGAAATGGAACACCCTTCAATGGTAACAATGGGTCGAACTCTCCCAATAACAGGCACCATACTCTCCCTACCTCCTCACACCACCCAGGAAAGTCAATCAATATTTTGCATGTTTTTTCACTTAAAGCCGATCCCCCCCATTACACTCGCGAGCGAAAATATACAATATTCTCCTTCCTTTCCACTCACGATAACTGTTGTATTTAAAATTATTCTATCATGTTTTGTATTTGCAAGACAGTACGAGGTGTTGAAATGTTGTAATGAGCCTCATATTCGTATCTAGAATATAGCGGTCACATGGAGATGTGTTTTCGGTGATTTTCATCTTCTATAACACCTCTTCATTGTTCATACACCCTTCATCGGTTAACCAATGCACTAAGTACATTGATTATATATGGGTGACAAACTTAGCATCTTAAAAGCATCTGGCATCAAGCATGACAACCCAAGGTTGTTAACCAACAACCAACTCAGCCGGTACTATCTATCTATCTATTGCCAGACGTCGTGATCTCCGAAGGGGTGGACACAAACGAATCGCCCCCATGCACCTATGTCCCCAGTCAGTTAACGCCCATCCTCCCATCCAGCACCGCTTTCACGCATATACTTCTTAACTCCATCCTTCCACCTCTCTCTTGGTTTATATCTCCCTCTCTGTCTTTCCACCTCGCTCTTGTACATTCTCTTAGTGATGGTCTTGCTTCCCATAGGTTTCCACATGGCCGACCCATCTCAAGGTGTTACTTTTCACACTTTCCAGCACATCTACATCCACACCACACTGCTCTAGTACTTCCTCCTTCGTCTGTCTATCCCTCCATGTAACTCTGCATCTACTTCAAGTAACATATTTCCACTCATTCCCAGAGGATAACGACGAAAAAAAAAGTTGACTACAAAACATAGTGAACACTCACCCACAGCCTCAGTCTTCCCTCACTCGGTCCACTGCCACCACTGGAACAAGAGTCAAGAAGGTTAGGTTATTGGAACTACCACCACCACTTAAGCATTCACCAACGGTCTCCTCCAATATAGCCTACCTATTTGGAATAGGGTATAGTCCATCTTGGCTCACTGTTTTACCATTAGGTTTTTTGTAGGGATATTTGTATAGTATAGTTCACAAGTGGTCCATTATACACTTATTGGTCTAAAAGTTTATATAAAGAGTCACTTTATCACTGATCACCTAAAGGGTATAGGGGGAGAGTTTCTGGACCCCCTTCCTCATGTTTAGCCCCAATAGTTTGCTGTTTTTAAGACCTTTCACCACATTTAGGTGTAATTGTTTGTCCTGGCAGGCAATAGCAAGCCTGCAATTTGGTAGGAATTGACCTTCGGCCATGACACATTTCTACCGATAAATGTGCAAATTTTGTGATAATTGAGACACATTTTCTAGAACACACGTCTCAACCACAGAATAAAAACCATCCCCTGCCTCCCCCCACTCCCTCTCTCCTCAGTAACTCCCCCCTCCCCCAAGACCCTGCAGTAGCGGAAATCGGCCAACCTCCGCCATTTTGAAGCCTCTGGTATTGAGGATCATGACACATTTAAACAGTTTATTCCGGCTTTTGTTAGACGATATTATTCAGATTAGGAATGGTGTATGGAAGCCAGAGAATTAATTTAGATAATATCTACCCTTTTGATGCCCACAGATCCTTGCTAAGCTGTAAAATATCGTCTAATGATAGCCAGAATAAACTGTCAAAAAGCGTCATATTCCTCAAGGGTATTTCAAAAATGGCCGCACTCTTTCTTAAGGGAATCCCGAACCAAAGATGAACGAAACACTTAGAAAGAAACGATAATCTTTGAAACACTGCATCTCAAGTGCACTTTTTCATAAATTATCGCTCAGTTCCCTTTATTATCTTGGTTCGACAAAGCTGAAGGAATTACATAAGAAATGTACGACCTTTGGAAAACAGCGTAGTATTAGGTGCCTTGTTTCATTAAGGGGAGATGGGCGTATATATTTGCTCATTTATATATATATATTTGTATTATTTGTTTGGTTTCCTCCCTAGACCCCTCTGTCAAGCTTAAAAAAACACACCCAAGACCCTCCTTCAAGATAAATGTGTACATTCTTTTATAGAAAAACGTCCCGGCCTAAAGCCGGTTCCTCTTAAATTAAAGATTCGCTATCGCTCATCAGGAAAAAATCGACACCTAAATTACACAAAAAGTCTTAAAATTGACAAAGAAATGGGGCGAAAAGTCTAAAAATCACCAAACTAATGGGCCGAACGTCATCAAATCTGAAAACTAATGGGGCTAAATGTGAGGGAGAAGGGGGACCAGAAAAACGACCCATCTCCCCTTAATTATCGCTCAGTTCCAAAGTGCTCAGTTCCCTTTATAATCTTTGTTCAACGTGAATAAAATTGTCTAATAACAGCCAGAATAAATAAAAAATAACTTGGCCAGTACTGAAAGAGGGTTAACGGGTGATGGCTCGCTTTTCTGGACCCCTTTCTCTCTCATGCTTAACCCTATTAGTTTTTAGATAGACGTTTGGCCCATTACTTGTTGATTTTGAGACCATTCGCCCCATTTGTTTGTCAATATTAACATCTTTCGTGCCATATTGGTATCGATTTTTTTCCTGGCGAGCGATTGCGAGCTTGAAATTGTAGGAGAAACCGGCCTTCAGCCGGAACATTTTCTCCCGAAAAATGTACATACTTATCTTGCAAGGGGGTCTAGGCGGTGTTTTGTAAAAGCTTGCTCAGAGGTCTAGCGAGGAAGCTCAACAATAAATGAATACATGAATATATAGACCTAAAAATAACTACCCCCTTAATTTCCTATTGGGCCAGGATATATGGAAGGATAACAAGTAGGTATGAATTAAAAGTGTATGGTATTGTGCAGTAGTTAAGGGGAGATGGGTCGTTTTTCGGGTCCCTCTTCTTCATGTTTAGCCCTATTACTTTTCAGGTTTGATGATGTTTGGTTCGTTAGTTTGGCGATTTTAAGAATTGTTGACCCATTTGTTGTCAATATTAAGACTGTTCGTGTTATTTAGATGTCGATTTTGTCCTGGCAAGCGATAGCGAGCCTATTATTTGAGGGGAAATTTTTATATCGAAAAATTTACAAAATGTATCTTGAAGGAGGGTCTTGGGGGTGTTCTTTTAAGCTGGATGGGGGTCTAGGGAGGAAACTAAAAACAAAAATAACAATAAAAATATATACAGTATATAAATGAGGAAATAAGTACGTCCATCCCCCCTAAATAATATGACCAAATAATGGTTCTATAGCAAATTATTCTTGTAAGTCAATCATACTAGCTTTTCTTCCACACATAAATATAAGGGATTGTATACAAACTTATGTGGCAACCTGTACAGTTGGCCACAGAAGTTCTATTCCTCGTTGTCATCTTATGTAGGAAACCAAAACAGTACGAATGAATTGAGAGTGTGGTTGCTTTTAATTATCAGTTCAATAGTCAGATGAGTTAACCACTGCATAAGAACAAGAATCGACACTTGTTATTCAATCATATGCATTATATTTCCATGTATAAGATCACAGAGGAACAGAAATTATGTGGCCAACTGTACATTATATTACCATGTATAAGATCACTGAGAGAAACAGAACTTATGTGGCCAACTGTACATTATATGTCCATGTATAAAATCACTGAGAGAAACAGAACTTATGTGGCCAACTGTACATTATATTACCATGTATAAGATCACTGAGAGAAACAGAACTTATGTGGCCAACTGTACATTATACTTCCATGTATAAGATCACTGAGAGAAACAGAACTTATGTGGCCAACTGTACATTATATTACCATGTATAAGATCACTGAGAGAAACAGAACTTATGTGGCCAACTGTACATTATTACCATGTATAAGATCACTGAGAGAAACAGAACTTATGTGGCCAACTGTACATTATATTACCATGTATAAGATCACTGAGAGAAACAGAACTTATATGGCCAACTGTACATTATATTACCATGTATAAGATCACTGAGAGAAACAGAACTTATGTGGCCAACTGTACATTATATTACCATGTATAAGATCACTGAGAGAAACAGAACTTATGTGGCCAACTGTACATTATATTACCATGTATAAGATCACTGAGAGAAACAGAACTTATATGGCCAACTGTACATTATATTACCATGTATAAGATCACTGAGAGAAACAGAACTTATGTGGCCAACTGTACATTATATTACCATGTATAAGATCACTGAGAGAAACAGAACTTATATGGCCAACTGTACATTATATTACCATGTATAAGATCACTGAGAGAAACAGAACTTATATGGCCAACTGTACACTCTAAGACAAATTCTGGCCTAAAAATATTGTGAACCTTTGAACAGCCAAACGAACCTCTTTAGCGCTAATATTTGGTACCGGTAAACAATGTAAGGGGAGGTAGTTGCCTTTCCTGGACCCCCTTCTCCCGCAAGTTAGGCACATTAGTTTTGAGATTTTGAAACCTTTGCCCCATTAGTATGTCAATTTTAAGATCTTTCGCCCCTTTCTTTGCCAATATCAAGACCTTTCATGCAATCTAATTAGGTGTCGATTTTTACTGGCGAGCGATGGCGAGCCTGCAGAGGAACCGGCATTCAGCCGGGATGTTTGTATTTATCGAAAAAATAAATATATTTATTGATTTATAGACCAAACAACTAGAACTACTCCCTTAATACTAAAACAGGTCCTTTATTAACCCTTGAACAACATCAAGCTCAGAAAAGTTTCTCTTACATTACAGGCTCACTATCGCTCACCAGGATATAATCGACACATAAATGACACGAAAAGTCTTAATGTTGGCCAGGAAATGGGGCGAAAGATATTAAAATCACCAAACTAAATGGCCGAACGTCTTATAATGAGAGCCAAACTCGAGGGAGAAAGGGGTCCAGAAAAATCAACCATCGCCCTCCCCCCTTAATTAATACTAAGACAGGCCCAGATATTTTTATGGACCCTTGAACGGCCAAACGAACCTCCGAAATGTTAATCCTAAGGAAAGAAACAGTGAGGTGATTCGATTAACCCTTTGCAGATTTTGACGCGCTTTGACAGATCCTCTGGCAACCATTACAAAATTTGACAGCTTAAGAAGGATCTGTGGGCATCAAAAGAGTTAATACTATCTCAATTAACCCTCTGACTCCCATACACCCTTCCTAAACTGAATACAATTGTCTAATAATAGCCAGAAAAGGGAAAAGTTCGGGATAGGTTGGAAAAATTTACCACTGGCGAGTTTCATGCTATAAGGAAGTTGAAGCCGTAGACATCGATATTTAGCAGAAGTATCAACTAATATACGGTCCTGTACCCTGGCCCAAGTAGGTGGACCAGAAATTGTGAATCCTAACCTCTGTAACTAAAAAAGGGCTAGAGCAAATGGGCTCTTAGTTTCCAGACCTATTCCCTGGCTTTCCCCCATGGTGGAAGTATTAGCTGGATTACTCTAATCGTTTGAATTATAGAGGTTAATGTTCAAGAGTGTTGGCCCACTTACTTGGAATAGGGTATAGTACAGTCGCGCTAATAAGTCATGTCTCAGCTGTAATTACGTTTGGCTCGCTCTGTGCTGTATTAATGTCTGTCAGATGTTGAATATGGTGGGTAAGTGTAGGAACAATGGAACATGTTTGTATATCTCATTCAAAAAAGAAGAAATCATGTGTAAATATTTCTGATACCAATTATTGATCAAAACATAATTGGTGCCAAAACATCACTTATTAGGCCGACTGTACATATATAAATACAATAAACCAATTTATCTATGCTTTATATATATCAGAAACCTACATTATTATTGTATTTCTGATATATATCGATGTTTACGGCTCCAACTTCCTTATAGCCTGAAACTCGCAAGTGATTAATTAACCCATTTAGTACAAGTGACGTCCTTTTCATTACATTCGGGCAAGTATTAGATGATTATATTAAGTTTAGGAAGGACCTCAATTAGGCCTAATCCTTTTAGATACCACAGATCCTTCCTAAGCTGAATATAATTGTCTAATAGTGTCCAGAATATGATTAAAAGGACGTCACTGGTACTGAACGGGTTAAGATCACGATATTATGTACTGTACTGTACTGGAAGGTACAGTTGACCACATAAATTATGTTCCTCGTCGCTATCTTACGTACGAAAGTAAAATGGTATGCATGAATTGCAAGTGTGGTTTCTTTTCATTATCAGTTGATTAATCAGCTGAGTTAACAGACAACATAAGAAACTACACTCGTAATTCAATCATGCGCATTATATTTACATGTATAAGATCACGGATAGGAACAGAACTTATGTGGGTAACTGTACAACAGTCTGGGACATACATCGAGACATAAACATTTCAAAGCTATACACTGTTCCAAATATGATGGCCAAAACTCTTGACCATTAACCTCTATAACTCACAACGACTACAGTAATCCAGCACATATTCGTACCATTTGGGAAGGGTCAGCCAGGGAATAGGTGTGGAATTTTACAGCTCATTTGTTTAACCCCCTTTTGAGTTACAGGTTAGTGTTCACGAAGTCTAGCCTATCTATTTGGAACAGGGAGGGGGGTCTGGATCCGCTTCTCATTCATGCTTAGCCCCATTAAATTCCAGAGTTTAAGACATTCGCCCAAATAGCTTGACAAATTGAACGACCTTTCGTGCCATTTACAGTAGGTGTAAAATTTGTCCTAGCGAGGGAAATAGAGCCTGCAATTTTGGAGGGGCATTTTTCTATCGAAAAACGCACAAATTGATCTTGAAGAGGGTCTTGGGGCGTATTATTTAAGCTTGATGGAGGTCTAGGGAGGAAAAAATAAGATAAATGAAACAAACTTAATAAATTACTTGAGCCATCGAGCTAATGTCAATTAAAATTCTTCCACTGTTGATCTTGGATGACGTCATTGAGCAAATGTATTGTAACGGAGGTTTATTTTTAAACTATCTTACTTTAACATTTAGTAGCCAAACTAGATTGGCTACTGAACCCGGTCTACTCACAAAAATCCCATGCCTCATTGCTGGGATTGAACTCAGGACCAGGGAAGTGCTTGTTTTTTGGTCTATATATTTATATATTGATTTATTTTTTAGTTTCCTCGTTAGGTGACCTCCATCAAGCCACAAGAAAATGTCATGGCCTTCTAAAAATACAGGCTCGCTATCGCTCGCCAGGGAAAAAATCACACCTAAATGGCACGAAAGGTCTTAATATTGACAAAGAAATGAGGCCTTTCGTATCATTAACTCCCGTCCACTCACCAACTCTCTGCAATCTCTCTCTCTCCGCCGCAATGTTGCATCTCTCTCGCTATTCTATCGCTACTATAATAATCAGTGTTCCTCAGAGCTATCCCAGTGCATACCACCTCCTTTACGTAGGGCACGTGGTACCCGTCTTGCAACTCAATCCCACCCCTACTCTGTGCAACTCTCCAACCCAAGAGTGAAACGTTACTCTCAAACTTTCTTCTACTCAACATCTGAGCTCTGGAACTCTCTCCCAGAATCAGTCTTTCCCTCTTCATATGACTTAAATTGCTTCAAACTCCGTGTGTCCAGGCATTTTGGCTCGAACGTCCCTTGATTTTGGCCCTGTCACTCTTTCAACTATGGGGGAGGCACTCGCTATAGGCAGTTATATGCCTTTTGCCTCCCTCAATCACATAGAAAAAAAAAAAAAAACAAAAAACTAACTAATGGAACTGAGACAAGAGATACCGGTACCCCACTTGGCTGAGATGTTTCAGTCAAGTGAGTGTTTACATTGAGTATAATATTATGATCACAGTTTTAGCTTCCTTTACAGTATACCCTATTTATTATAAGTAGGCCAAAAATACTGACCACTAGAGTAATCAAGCTAAAATGTCTACCATTTGGGAAGAGTCAGCCAGGAGGGATTAGGTCTGAAAGTGTACAGCCCATTTACTCCAGCACTCTTCAAGTTACGGCAGTTATGAGTCACGATTTCTGGCCTTTTTATCATAATGGCCTTTTGAATGTGGCCGGGAACCTGGGCCGTATTTAAGGGGAGATGGGCGTATTTATTTGCTTATTGCTTTATTTGTTTTATGTTCCTCCCTAGACCTCCATCAACAAAAAAAAAAAATCAAAATAAATGTGTACAATTTTCGGTAGAAAAATGTCCAGGCCTAAGGCCGATTACTCCTAAAATTACAGGCTCGCATGCGCTCGCCAGGAGAAGATTGAAACCTAAATGGCACGAAAGGCCTAAATATTGACAAAGAAATGGGGCGTAGTCTTAAAATCACCAAACTAATGGACCGAACATCTTAAAATCTAAAAACCAATGGGGCTAAACACGATGAAGAAGGGGGACCAAAAAAACGACCCATCTCCCCTTAACCCACTCAGTACCAATGACGGCCTTTTCATTATATTATGGCAACTATTAGACGATTATATTCAGCTTAGGAAGGATGTCTACCTATGAAAAGGCTACAGACTATCTCAATTCATTCTTTATTCGTCCATATGGATCCTTCCTAACCCAAAAAAACAAAAATCTTAATGTTGCTGAAATCAAATAAAATATACGTCACCGGTACTTAACCTCTTGTGTACCGGCGACGTCCTTTTAACTTTCCTCTGGCGATTTTATTCAGTTTAAAAATGGCCTTCAGCAATTTAGAGGCTTCGAAATATCTCCTTTATCCCTTTTTACTCCCACAGATCCTTCCCAAACTGCACAAAATCGTCTAAATATAGCTAGAATAAAATGAAAAAGACGTCATCATTACTGAAGTGTTAAAGGGTCTGTAGCCCGTGATTACGTGACTCCAACATACGATCCTCTTGTGTTATGTGGGGTGGCTACATTTAGACCATTATATCAAGCTTAAGGGGAGATAGGAGGGTTTTTCTGGACACCTTTCTCCCTCATGAAATTAATTAATTCAGTTAACTATTTCATCAAATCACCTTTGTTATTCACATTAGTGCAATACAAACAAGTGCGTCTTCTAGGAAAATATGATCATAATTGAGATGTTCTGGATGAATTTATGCTGTATATAGGGTGAGTTGGGGAGGACAATGTGGACGTAACGTACAAATGCTACTTGTCCATATATATATAGGTTTAGAATAGTTACCCTCTAATATATGAAGAAATCAGGCTTCGCCGGAGAAATTTTTCTATCGAAAAATTTACAAATTGAGCCTGCTGTCAAACAAAAATAAAAAATATGCCGGCTTGCTACCACTCACCAGTAAAAAATTGACACCTGGATGGGGATAATCGTCATAAAACAGTAGGCTGAATGGGGCCAAATGGATACAAGCCAGAGAAAGATAGAAAAGGACAGAACAAAAACACCCCCCTTTAGCGTTTAGCATTTGACGATTCTGAGCAGCTTAGGAAGGATCTGTGGGCATCAAAACTATATAAACCACATCTCAGTTGACACCCTTCTGAATTCCAAATATCCTTCATAATCTGAATAAAATCATCAATGCTTGGGAAAACATTACCGCATCTCCCCCAGTTTGTGCATTTAATGCATCTATCTCCCTTATACATAAATATAACTATGTCTTATTTGGTCTTTTTTTAATCTATGAATAATTTCTAATATGATGGAATTGAAAACAATATTACCCTTCCAACACACAAATAATAAAATTAAAACGAGAGTAAATAAAAATATCTCCTTTGTCTTTCAGAAATTTAAGTCCGTCTCATATATGTTAGTATTTTATCGCTCGCTCGCCCCTAGCCACTCTCTCTCTATCTGTTTATCTCTCCAATGCATCTATCTAACTCCCTTATTTATAACATAACTATGTCTTATTTGGACTTTTTGTGAATCTATGAATCATTTCTAATGTGATAGAATTGAAAACAATATATTCCTTCCAGCACACACAAATAATAACATGAAAAAGAGTCAATAAAAATGTCTCCTTTTTCTTTTCAGAACCAATTAAGTCCGTCTCATAATAGTTCGTTTATCGCTCACTTCCCCCTCTGCAACTCTCTTTTTCTATCTATTTCTCGAATGCATCTATCTAACTCCTGTAGACATTAACATAACTTTTTATTTGGACACTTGGTATGGAAGGATGGAGTGAGGAAGTATAATGAATGAAGGCGGTGCTGGGTTGGGAGGAGGGGCGTCGAATGACTGGGGACAGAGGTGCATGGGGGCGGTTCGTTCGTGTCCACCCCTTCGGGGATTGCGGCGTCAGGCAATAGATAGACAGTACTGGTTACGTCCTTTTCATTATATTCTGGTAAGAACTATTAGATGATTTTATTTACCTATTAAACTGCTACAGACCATATCCTTCCTAATCTTCACACAATCGTCTAAATATAGCTAGAATTAAATGACAAATACGTCACTGGTACAGAAGGGGTTAACACTTTTTACTACCACAGATCCTCCTTAAACTGCACAAAATAGTTTAAATAGAGAATAGAATAAAATTAAAAAGAAGTCACCGGTACAGAAGGGGTTAATAATTATGATCTTCACAACATCCTAAGTCTTCAAATATTGAGAACAAATTTGGTTTTCTCGGTAATAAGTACGCCAGATTAAGGGGATAAGTTCCACTTCTGGGATATTATTCTCGACCCCTTTCTCCCTCATGTTTAGGCCCGTTGCTTTTGAGATTTTAAGACGTTCACACAATTAGTTTGGCCCAAATCTGTCAAATTTAAGACCTTTCATCTAGGTGTCGATTTTTTCCGGGCGAGCGATAGCGACCCTTTACTTTAAGAGAAGCCGGCCTTCGGCGGGGACATTTGTCTACCGAAAAGCGTACGCATTTATCTTAAAAGGGGGTCTAGGGGGTGTAATCTTAGTCTAAGGGAACAAACTAAAATCCTCCCCTTAACCTGTCAAAATGCGTCATAATCCTCAAGGGGCTAACAAAAAACAAAAAGATGACCCGAAGTTGGCGGAGGTTACCGATCGATCTCTGTTGTGTAAGGGTCTCTAGTTGGAAAGTCGTGTTGTTCTAAAGCCTAACCTCAATCTCGGTCTACATCTCCCACTCTGTCATATTCTCGTACACTCTTAATCATTCTCTAGCTTCCGAAGATATCGTCGGGAAAGGGTAAATATCCCCCCCCCCCCACCTAAAAACATAAAAAAACACGAAAATAATAATCAACACTCACCATCTCAGCGTCATCAGTACAGAAGGGGTTAAGTTGATTGAACTATCCCCAACGCCAACAATCTCGTCCATCTTGACCCACTTTTTTCTGGGTCGTTTTTCTGGTCCCCCTTCACCCTCATGCTTACCCAACAGAACTCACCAAGAAATTTTTCTACCGAAAAATGTACACATTTATCTAAGTGGGTGTTTTTTAAGGTTCCGATCGCGGACTTGGTGTAGGGAGCAAATATGTAATAAAAAAGATAGAAACGAATATATAAAGTCCCTTCTTACGTAAGTTAATTTAACCTTTGAAAAAAAAAGTAAATTAAGATAAAAAGTCTTAATAGCCAACATTTCGCAAATAACAGAACGCCCACCTCTGACCGCGTCCAACGACAGACTGAACCTTTACCTAGGTGTCTGCCTCCCGGCCCTCCCCCCCCTCCTCCCTCCTACCTCAGTCCCCCCTCTTTTTGTCAACCCCTTCACCCCTATTACGTAATTTTCGTCATATTCTGGTTACCATTAGACTGTCAGGGAGTCAGGGAGTATGTCTGGGGGGTCGGGGGTCAGGGAGTATGTCAGGGGGGTCAGGGAGTATGTCAGGGGGTCAGGGAGTATATCAGGGGGTCAGGTAGTATGTCAGGGGGGTCAGGGAGTATGTCAGGGGGTCAGGGAGTATGTCAAGTCAGGGATGTCAGGGGGTCAGGTAGTATGTCAGGGGGGTCAGGTAGTATGTCAGGGGGGTCAGGGAGTATGTCAGGGGTCAGGGGTCAGTATGTCAGGGGGGTCAGGTAGTATGTCAGGGGGTCAGGTAGTATGTCAGGGGGGTCAGGGAGTATGTCAGGGGTCAGGGAGTATGTCAGGGGGTCAGGTAGTATGTCAGGGGGTCAGGAGTATGTCAGGGGGGGGTCAGGGGTCAGGAGTATGTCAGGGGGTCAGGTAGTATGTCAGGGGGGTCAGGGAGTATTAGTATGTCAGGGGGTCAGGGAGTATGTCAGGGGGTCAGGGAGTAATGTCATGGGGTCACGGAGTATGTCAGGGGGTCACGGAGTATGTCAGGGGGTCAGGGAGTATGTCCAGGGGGTCGCGGAGTATGTCAGGGGGTCAGGGAGTATGTCAGGGGGTATGTCGGTTTCCTTGAGTTTATTTATCTATTTCAACAACTCAAATGGGTAAATATGATTTCCGCTTAGTAACATAGGTCCTGCTTAAGTTACCATCAGACGATTTCCTTTGGTTCAGGATTCTACCTCAATTATTCAAATGGGTCAATACAACTTTGATAAACCCTTCTTAGTAACACAGGTCCTTCTTAAACTGCATAAAATCCTCTACGGTTAGCAATAATCCAAGGTAAACAGGCGTCATGGTGCTGAAGGGGTGAACTAGCTCCCCCCATCCCCCTTTGAGTACCATCGACGTGTGTTATATTCTATTCTAGCTATAATTAAACGATATTATGCAGCTTAGGAAGGATCTGTGGTAGTGAAAAGGGTTGGTTGAGAAAGTTTGAAGGCTTAATATTACTAGAAGCTGAATAATAGCATCTAATAGTTTTGTCAGAATAAGCTAAACAGAGACGTCCCTGGTACTGAACGGGTTAAGTCCTTCACCACCATTACGATATGTTCATCATACCAGTAGACGATTTTCTTTAGTTTGTTATTACCTCAACGGCTCTTTGTAACACAGGTCCTTCCTAAACTGCATAAAATCATCAAAATGTTGCCCTCTTTGTAAAACAGGTCCTTCGTAAACTGCATAAAGTCATCAACATTTAGCCAGAATCAAAGATAAAAAAAGGCGTCATGGTGCTGAAGGGGTTAACTAAATCCCCCCCCCCTCCCACCCCACCCCGCCACCCCAGCAACGAAAATCGGCCATTTTGTTGCCTCTGGTAGCATTGAGGGGGGTTACCTGCTTTTTGTTATCTCCTTTTCTCTCTTTATATGGCTTAACAGTAGTTTGAATGGGGCCGAATGGATAGAAGCCAGAGAAAGAGAGAAAAGGAGATCAAAATGCAGGTGACCCCCTTAACCCTTTCTGTGCCGATGGCGTCTATTTTTGTTTTTTGTTTTATTCCAATGCCAATCTATTTTATTCAGTTTGAGAAGGATCTCTAGACATTAAAAGGCTACAAACTATCCCAATAAATTCGTCTGGCTACTATTAGACTAACAGGCTTCGAACTTATCTTACTTAACTCTACCACAGATTCTTCTAAGTTACACAAAATCAACTAAATGTATCTAGAATAAAATACACACAGTTGACGATTCTATATAGATCTCTGGATTATAATCAAACAGATTTTAATGTTATCCCTTGGATTTGTTTTTTCGCCTTGTTTTTTTGTTCAAATTTAAGACCTTTCGTGCCATTTGGGTATCGATGTTTTACTGTTGAGAATGCCTGTGACGAGTGCCTTCCCCAGAGTTAAAATAATGAAAGGGCCAACAAAAATCAAGGAAAGTTCGAGCCAAAATGTCTGAACACACGGAGTTTGAATCCATTAAAGTCATAGGATGAGGGAAAGATGGATTATTAAGTATTTAGATACGGACACGTGGGCCGGAAACTTAAACATGGCCGCCCCCATAGTGGCTTTATGTGATATAAGTGATAAGTGATAAAATGACTGAAATATGATTGGATAGTCACAGACGACAGGGTAAGTTCAGTTCAAATTTGTCGATGTAAGATATGCGCATATGAAAATATTCATATAAAATCGAGTTTTTGTCGTCCAAAGCTGGTTCAAAGATTATAGTAATCTGTATGCATTGCCGATATAGGAAATTAATATCTAAAAACTGTATCGATCCTTAAATGATGTTTAACTGGAGCGTACAAAACCGTAAATGTTGACCATTCGGTGATTTTGGCGCACGGACGAGAAAATATTTGGCAAAAATAGAAGTTTTGATCGTACATTGATGATATACTAACCATTGGAAAGCTAATGAAAAGTCCTAAATAGCGCGATTTAATATATATCCACTGTCTCACATTTTATCGGTGAAAATGAGTGGGAGAGAAGAGATGTGAAAAACATGGCCGACGGACATTTTCGATGGACGTAAGATGCGCATATGAAAATATTAATATAAAATAGAGTTTTTGTCCTACAGAGCTGGTTCTTTGAAAATAATAATCTCTATTATTTGCCAATATACGTATTTAAAATCTGAAAACTGTATCGATCCTTAAATGATATTTAAATAGAGCGTTAAGTGAAGCGATAATTTTGACCAGTCGGCGTGCTAAAATATTCAAGAAAAAATATTAGTTTTGATCGTACATTAATGATTTAAAATTGGAAAGCTAATGAAACTACTTCTTAAATATGTCCGCAACCTTATTATGCAGTATATGGTATATTAATTAATTCAGTTAAACTAGTTATTTCATCAAATCACCTTTGTTATTCACATTAGTGCAATACAAACAAGTGCGTGTTCTAGGAAAATATGATCATAATTGAGATGTTCTGGATGAATTTATGCTGTATATAGGGTGAGTTGGGGAGGACAATGTGGACGTAACGTACAAATGCTACTTGTACATATATATAGGTTTAGAATAGTTACCCTCTAATAGTAATAAAAGAAAATGGGTTAGCTCAGATGCGCGAACGAGTTTTCTATGGACGACGCTTGGCTGATTTTATGGGTGACTTTTTTTTGTTTTTCTTATGTTCGATATAGTAGGCCTTTAATTACCAGTCTCTTGAGTTCATGAATATGCCAGGAGTGTGGTGGCAAGGTATAGTACTATCTAACAAACCTCTTAGTTAAATACAGTACTATGTAACAAACCTCTTAGTTCTTACTAACATAGCTCCTTCTTAGACTGCATAAAATCCTCAAATTTTAGCCAGAAACAAGATTAACCCTAATCCAATACACATTTCTGATGATTTTATTCAGATTAGGAAGTCAAAGATGTTACTTTTTCGTGTGTGAGTGAGGGAGACAAAAAGCAGAAATGCCTGTGGCGAATACCTCCCCCTGAGTTGAAAGAGTGACAGGGCCAAAATCAAGGGACGTTCGAGCCAAATTGCCTGGACACACTGAGCTTGAAGCAAATTAAGTCATAGGAATTTTGGGAGAGAGTTCCAGAGCTCAGCTGTTGAATAGAAGAAAGACTGAGGATAACGTTTCACTCTTTGATTGGAGAGTTGCACAGAGTAGGGGTGGGATTGTGTTGCAAGACGGGTGCTACATGCTGTACAAAGAGGGAAAACCCTGAGAGAGCTTTGAGGAACACTGATTATTGTAATAGCGGTAGAATAGAGAGAGAGATGCAACATTGCGGCGAAGAGAGATTGCAGAGAATTGGTGAGTGGACATGAGTTTATGAGACTTTGTATTGAAGTGCTGTGTGTGAGGATCCTCCCCACATATGTGAACAATACTCAATACATAGACGCACTTTGTCCCTGTACAGAGCAAATAGCTGCGCAGGGGTAAAAAAAAACCTGGAGGCAACGGTTGAGCACACCCAGCTCCTGGGAAGCTGTTTTAGCAAGAGTATATGATCTTTCCAAGTGAGATCAGAAGAAAAAGAGGCACAGGAACCTCTCCGGGAGATCTGGGGACGGGGGAGTGCTGACCTTAGTGATCCCTGGTCTCTGGGTCTTCTCCTGGGCGAGTTAGATGTGTGTGAATTTGTATTTTGTTTATTATATTGTGTTGTCCCTGTTCAGTCTCTGTTTCAAGTCGGCCATCCCCAGCCATGGGGTGAGTGATAGGGGCTTTGCCCCCCCCCCATGCCCGGCGGTGGCTTCTATAGGGAAGATACACCCTAGCGGCTATTTCTCGGATAATTCTGCTCTATCTACATTGCCCTGGTGCAATATCTGTAGCTCTGACCGAAATGGAACACCCTTCAATGGTAACAATGGGTCGAACTCTCCCAATAACAGGCACCATACTCTCCCTACCTCCTCACACCACCCAGGAAAGTCAATCAATATTTTGCATGTTTTTTCACTTAAAGCCGATCCCCCCCATTACACTCGCGAGCGAAAATATACAATATTCTCCTTCCTTTCCACTCACGACAACTCTGTATTTAAAATTATTCTATCATGTTTTGTATTTGCAAGACAGTACGAGGTGTTGAAATGTTGTAATGAGCCTCATATACGTATCTAGAATATAGCGGTCACATGGAGATGTGTTTTCGGTGATTTTCATCTTCTATAACACCTCTTCATTGTTCATACACCCTTCACTAATGCACTAAGTACATTGATTATATATGGGTGACAAACTTAGCATCTTAAAAGCATCTGGCATCAAGCATGACAACCCCGGTTGTTAACCAACTCAGCCGGTACTATCTATCTATCTATTGCCAGACGTCGTGATCTCCGAAGGGGTGGCCACAAACGAATCGCCCCCATGCACCTCTGTCCCCAATCAGTTAACGCCCATCCTCCCATCCAGCACCGCTTTCACGCATATACTTCTTAACTCCATCCTTCCACCTCTCTTGGTTTACTCTCCCTCTCTGTCTTTCCACCTCGCTCTTGTACACTCTCTTAGTGATTGTCTTGCTTCCCATAGGTTTCCACATGGCCGACCCATCTCAAGGTGTTACTTTTCACACTTTCCAGCACATCTACATCCACACCACACCGCTCTCGTACTTCCTCCTTCGTCTGTCTATCCCTCCATGTAACTCCGCATCTACTTCAAGTACTTCCACTCATTCCCAGAGGATAACGACGAAAAAAAACTGAACGGGTTAAGATCACGATATTATGTACTGTACTGGAAGGTACAGTTGGCCACATAAATTATGTCCCTTGTCGCAATCTTACGTACGAAAGTAAAATTGTATGCATGAATTGCAAGTGTGGTTTCTTTTCATTATCAGTTGATTAATCAGCTGAGTTAACAGACAACATAAGAAACTACACTCGTAATTCAATCATGCGCATTATATTTACATGTATAAGATCACGGATAGGAACAGAACTTATGTGGGTAACTGTACAACAGTCTGGGACATACATCGAGGCATAAACATTTCAAAGCTATACACTGTTCCAAATATGATGGCCAAAACTCTTGACCATTAGCCTCTATAACTCACAACGACTACAGTAATCCAGCACATATTCGTACCATTTGGGAAGGGTCAGCCAGGGAATAGGTGTGGAATTTTACAGCTCATTTGTTACAGGTTAGTGTTCACGATGTCTAGCCTATCTATTTGGAACAGGGAGGGGGGTCTGAGTCAGCTTCTCATTCATGCTTAGCCCCATTAAATTCCAGAGTTTAAGACATTCGCCCAAATAGCTTGACAAATTGAACGACCTTTCGTGCCATTTACAGTACTAAAATTTGTCCTAGCGAGGGAAATAGAGCCTGCAATTTTGGAGGGGCATTTTTCTATCGAAAAACGCACAAATTGATCTTGAAGAGGGTCTTGGGGCGTATTATTTAAGCTTGATGGAGGTCTAGGGAGGACAAAATAAGATAAATGAAACAAACTTAATAAATTACTTGAGCCATCGAGCTAATGTTAATTAAAATTCTTCCATTCGCCCCATCTGGCGACTGTAAGTCCAATTAATTCACCCCATGTATTTGTCAAATTATTAAGACATTTCGTGTCACTTAGGTGCAATTATTTTCCTGGCGATCGATAGCGAGCCTAATGATACCTGCGATTCTATCCAGGCTAGAATGATAAGATTTGTGATAGTGGAGTTTTAGCTGGAGCAATAGTTAGGATTGGCAATCAATGCCTCCTTTTGTTTTACGGAAACTACTGTATATTCTTACTATAGATATCACTTCGTCGAAAGCATGGTATCGATCACGCGTAATATATATTAACGTACCAAAAGATATATAATTTTGTTACAGTTTTTGTTAAAAAATATTAATAGTTATTGTGCCTTGAGACCGAAGTCTAAGTAGGTCAAACTCTGAAGGTACAGTGTATACTGTATTGTCGTAAGTATTTAACTTCAGTTTGAACATATTTTGACTTGGATCGGGAAGCATTAGCTATGAGGAATATTGATTGCCTTTAAGTTAACTTGTTAAATAAAGTACAAACTTCCGAACAGTTTAACTGTCGAATTATTCCAACCCTATTAGTATAAGTATTTATAAAATATATAAGACAATAATAATAAATATAATAATAATAATAACACAGTCCATTAACTAACCTTGGGTGAAAGTGCAGAATATCCCACAGCTCAGCAGGAACGACGGAAAAATCCCAGGATAGCAAGACTTCCGACTGCCGCCGATCCCATGCTAGAGATGTCAATGCACCCCCAGTGAAAGCTGCCTGCAGACCTTGGAGACCTGATCATTCTCTAACAGAGCTCGTCCGATTACTTCATCAGGCCACGTTCGCTGATCTATTATCTGGTTATTCATGAGGGATTTGGATCTTTCTGGAATGATTTGTTCACTGATCTATTCTTGTTCAACGACTCTCTGGAATTGTTTACTCATTCACCCTTGTTCACCGACTGTTCTAGTATTGTTCACTACATGATCTAGTATTGTTCATTGATCTGGTATAGTTCATTGTTCTAGTATTGTTCAGTAATTTATCTGGTTTGCATATTGTTTTACGTACACTAGTTGATCAGGTATTGTTCACTAATTGATCTTTCCTTGTTCATTGATCTTGGTTTTGTTCACTATTTAAGCCTTGTTCAGTAACTCGGCCTTGTTCCTTGTTGTAGGATCTAGGATATCTTATGTTATCCAGCGTTGACAGCGGCGGCTCACCAGAACACCTGTAAACCAATATACAGAATTAATATTGTGTCTTATATGCCCGATCATCAATATTAGTTAAACAAATTATATCAATGTGCCCCACAATTAATTATAATAATAATAGTTCTTAAAGCTAGCGCATGCTAAGCCAGCTAAGGATAGCTCAATAAGGCCGATTAGGCGTATTTCCATTGGGGTCCTGTACTACTACCCCATCCCTTTGCTCATGAGGGATGGTAACGACTCAGTGCTTGTGAAAAATCTTTAATGCGCCGAGCGTGGGCGCGAACTCGGGCCTTCTGGGTGGAAGTCCGAGACGCTAGTCACTACACCAAGCGAGCCGCTTGGTTTATACTCATTACTCTGAAGATAATTAGCGAACACGCAAACAGACAGACAGGACCCACTTCTCCCTCATGATTAGCCCCATTTGTTATGAAATTTTAGGACGTTTATCCCGTTAATTTTGGCGAATTTCGCCCCATTTCCTTGTCCCTTTCGTGTCCTTTAGGTGTCGACTTTTCCTGGCGAGCGATAGCGAGCCTATAATTTTAGGAGGGAAGGCCGGGACATTTTTCTACCGAAAAAATGTACAAATATATATCGAATGGGGGTCTTGGGGGTGTATTTTTTAAGCTTGATGGAATCTAGGGAGGAAACTAAACAAATAAATAAATACATGTATCGGTATCCATAGACTAAACAAATATGCCCTACACCCCTCAAAGGTTCAGCTAAAATAATTAATCCACCAGAAACCTAACTGATGATGTGTGTGAGGGACATTACACAGCTATGACTTAAGAAATAGTACAGTCGGCCTTATAAGTCATGTATCAGCACCAATTATGTTTTGATCAATAATTGGTGCCAGTAATTTTACGCACGATTTCTTCTTTTTGAGTGAGATATACAAACATATTCCTACACGTACCCATCCTATTCAACATCTGACAGACATTAATACAGAACAGAGCGAGTCAGACGTAAAGACAGCTGAGACATGACTTATTTGCGCCACTGTACTTAATATTGGCAAAGAAATGTGGTGAAAGGTCTTAAAATCGCCAAACTAATGGGGCTAAACATGAGGGAGAAGGGGGTCCAGATAAACCCACCTTAACCCTTTCATGATACGCGGACGCCATTCTTCCTTGAATGTTGGCTAGTAGTAGACAATTTTAGTCAGTTTAAGAAGGTTTTATGTTTGTTCCCTAGACCTCCATCAAACTAATAATTACACCTGTAGTTCTCGATATGTCATTTGTACCCCATGAAAGCTAGGGACTGGGGAACTACAAGCGCTCTGATTGGTCGTGTAAACGAGTATATCTTACAAAGTAGCTCTTTGTTGGACAAACCCTGCCTATGAGAGCCCTTTCCTAAGTTTAAAAATACATTACCAACAATCATAGTCTCAACATTCTAAGAAGCATCCACAAGTACACATACTCTCTCTCTCTCTCTCTCTCTCTCTCTCTCTCTCTCTCTCTCTCTCTCTCTCTCTCTCTCTCTCTCTCTCTCTCTCTCTCTCTCTCTCTCTCTCTCTCTCTCTCTCTCTCTCTCTCATAGTCGTAGGATGTTATTCGTTTTGATAGAGAAACAGTCTTCATTTGATCTAGCTGATAGATTCATTCAGCTTAGAAAGAACCTCTACACTATAAGATACATGGGTATGAAAAGGGTAACTAAAGTGGCCATAATAACATATAATAATCTAACAACAATATACCAAACTCGCGGCGGCCAACAATTGATTACCGTGCTTTAAGGGGAGATAGGTCGTTTGTCTGGTCCCCCTTCTCCCTCAGACATACTGACCCCCAGACATACTACCTGACTCCCTGACAGTCTAATGGTAACCAGAATATGACGAAAATTACGTAATAGGGGTGAAGGGGTTAACAAGAAGAGGGGGGACGGAGGTAATTGGCAGGAGGGAGGAGGGCCGGGAGGCCCCCTTCAGATAAATGTGTACATTTTTCGGTAGAAAAATTTCTTGGCCGAAGGTCTTTTTAAGTTTATTCTAGCTATTTTTAGACGATTTTGTTTATTTTAAAAGGGCTTTGTCTATTTTTTTCCAGCTGATCCTAAATTGTCATGTTTCTATCTTAGTTACTCAACTGTTATTAGGTAAATTTTTGTGCTGTTAATTATGAAAACTTGCAATTAATATGACACAGCCATAGTAGTTTCATATATTTCCATTAAGTATCGAGAAATCAGCTAATAAGAGATTCAATTTACGATCAGCTGGAAAAAAATAGAGTATAGTAGAAAGTTTT
>CM064567.1:3149732-3188078 GCA_032716605.1 Paralithodes platypus
TGCTGAATTAGCGTGTATTTTTATTATAGAGTGTATGTGTGTACAAATTGTGTAAGTACAATTACAAATAATACAATTGTTCGTGTGTGATGTGTGCGGCCAGGGCTTTGGGTATTATCACATAGGTACCCATATAATATCAGTTTTCTTCAATACTTTCTCACCGTTTTCTTTTATGAAATTGGTAAACTACGGTATTAATTTTCTGATATTAGTTACATATTTTGTGTATAATATTATTTTGTATATATTTAGCCACACAGGTGGGTGCGAGGTGAATTTATGACTAATTTTCCTAAATAATTGTAAATACAACAGATATTTGAGAAATATGTGTAAACTAGCTTATACGTCATTGAAGAATCGCCAGCCTAACTCTTTGTCAGAGATTCCTCTTTGAGTCAGACGTGCATTAACTGTGATATTTTAAGTCTTACTTGGTTTCTATAAGTTGCAGTTTTATCAATTCCCTGATAAAGATAGTTTAGCATGAGGCTATTTATGTAAGCATTATCTACAGTAGCCTGTGGGAGCTAACGAGTTAATTGAGACAGTATTTACCCCTTTGATTCCTAGATATCCTTCCTAAATTGCATAAAATCATCTAATGATTTGTTTTTTCTATGTGATTGAGGGAGGCAAAAGGCAGAACTGCCTATAACGAGTGCCTCCCCCATAGTTGAAAGAGTGACAGGGCCAAAATCAAGGGATGTTCGAGCCAAAATCCCATCCATTCATACGCAGACAGACATTACTACTTTATTCCAACATCTGACAGACATTACTACCATATTCCAACATCTGGCAGACATTACTACCATATTCCAACATCTGACAGACATTACTACCTATGCCAACATCTGACAGACATTACTACCTTATTCCAACATCTGGCAGACATTACTACGTTATTCCAACATCTGACAGACATTACTACCATATACCAACATCTGACAGACATGACTACCTTATTCCAACATCTGACAGACATTACTGCCTTATTCCCAAATCTGACAGACATGACTACCATTATTCCAACATCTGGCAGACATTACTATGTTATTCCAACATCTGACAGACATTATTAATTTATTCCAACATCTGACAGACATTACGGTACCTTATTCAACATCTGACAGACAGTACGACCTTATTCAACATCTGACAGACATTACTATCCATATTCCAACACCTGGCAGACATTCCTTCCTTATTCCATCTGGCAGACATTGCTACCATATTCCAACAGGCTGACATTGCTCATATTCCAACATCTGGCAGACATAACTACCATATTCCAACATCTGACAGACATTATATATTCCAACATCTGGCAGACATTACTACGTTATTCCAACATCTGACAGACATTACTGCCTTATTCCAACATCTGACAGACATTACTACCTTATTCCAACATCTGGCAGACATTACTACGTTATTCCAACATCTGACAGACATTACTACCATATTCCAATATCTGACAGACATTACTACCTTATTCAACATCTGACAGTCATTACGACCTTATTCAACATCTGACAGACATTACTATCCATATTCCAACACCTGGCAGACATTCCTTCCTTATTCCAACATCTGGCAGACATTGCTATATTCCAACAGGCAGACATATCTACCACATTCCAATATCTGACAGACATTACGACCTTATTCAACATCTGACAGACATTACTACGTTATTCCAACATCTGACAGACATTACTACGTTATTCCAACATCTGACAGACATTACTACCATATACCAACATCTGACAGACATGACTACCTTACTCCAACAGACATTACCATCCATATTCCAACACCTGGCAGACATTCCTTCCTTATTCCAACATCTGGCAGACATTGCTACCATATTCCAACAGGCTGACATTGCTACCACCATATTCCAACATCTGACAGACATTACTATTCCAAAATCTGGCAGACATTACTGTTATTCCTACATCTGACTGACATTACGGTACCTTATTCAACATCTGACAGACATTACGACCTTATTCAACATCTGACAAACATTACTATCCATATTCCAACACCTGGCAGACATTCCTTCCTTATTCCAACATCTGGCAGACATTGCTACCATATTCCAACAGGCTGACATTGCTACCATATTCCAACATCTGGCAGACATTACTACTTTATTCCAACATCTGACAGACATTACTACTTTATTCCAACATCTGACAGACATTACTACCATATACCAACATCTGACAGACATTACTACCTTATTCCAACATCTGGCGGACATTACTACGTTATTCCAACATCTGACAGTCATTACTACCATATACTAACATCTGACAGACATTACTACCTTATTCCAACATCTGGCAGACATTACTACCATATTCCAACAGGCTGACATTGGTTTTTGCGATTTAAGGCGGCCGGCCCATTACTTTGGCGATTTCGCCCCATTTCTTTGTCAATATTAGGACCTTTCGTGCCATTTAGGAGATATTTTTTTCCTGGCAAGCGATAGCGAGCCTTCAATTTAGGCCTTCGGCTTGAACATTTTCTACCGAAAAATATACAAATTTATCTCGATGGAGGATCATGGGGGTGTTTTTTCAAGTTTGATAGAGGTCTTGCAAGGACACTAAACATATATAGATGAATAAATAAATAAACCGAAAAGTAAACCCTAGCCTGTTAAGGGGGGTGACCTGATTTTTGTTATTTCTGTCCTTTTCTCTCTTTCTCTGGCTTGTATCCATTCGGCCCCATTCAGCCAACTATTTTAAGACGTTTATCCCCATCTAGGTGTCGATTTCTTCCTGGCGAGCGATAGCGAGCCAGCATTGTATGGAGAAAACCGGCTTCGCCGGAGACATTTTTCTATCGAATAATGTACAAATTTAGCTTGCTGTCAAAACAAAAATATATACTGTATATGCTGACTAGACTAAGGTTGATACTATCTCTATTGATCTATTCAAACTATCACCCGCCCCCCGCCCCCCGCCCCCCCCCCCCCCCCCCCCCCCCCCCCCCCCCCCCCCGCCAATACCCCCTCCCTCCTCCCTAAACTAGTATCACAGGCTATGAAATATTTTCGTAAATTGATGCCATTTTGGCCCTCATTAGACGATTTCACATAGCTTTGGAAGGCTCTCTAGGGTCAATTCTATCCTGCTTACCTTTTATAAGGCATCACCAGCGGACGTCCACGTTAGCTGTGTCCATCGAGACGAGATTCAACTAAAGCCGGTTCACACGAGAGCTTTTATAGTCAACATTCCATGATCAACATTTTTCTGGCAACATTTTTGGAATATGTTGACCGGTATCGAAAACTAGACTAGTGGTGGATGCATTTAGGCAACTGAAATATTTTAAATGTTGACCTCATAAGCTGCCAGACCAGTGTTGAGGATAAATGTTGAGGGAAAAAGTGCTCGTGTGATACCAGCTTAAGGTGAACTAAGGTGAACCCCCCTCCCCACCCCAATACCCCCTCCTTCCCTACTCTCCAACTCCTCAAAGCGTTCCGTAAATTAAAGCCATTTTCCACATAATTCTGGCTATCAATAGACGATTTTATTCAGCTTAAGCAGGATCTCTAGGTATCGAAGGGGGTATAAAACTATCTCAATTCACCTGTTCACTCCACCATATTCCAAACTATCACCCCCCCCCCCCTCCCCCGTACCCCCTTGCCCCCATCCCAATACCATTCGCCCATATTATAAACGACTGTATATCTGTACAGTAAAGGCGAGATGGGCCGTTTCTCTGGTCCCCTTTCTTCCTCATGTTTAGCCCCAATAGTTTTGAGATTTAATACGTTCGGCCAATTAGTTTGGCGATTTAAAGACCCTTTCACCCTATTTCTTTGTCAATATTATAATTTTTTGTGTCACTTAGGTGTCAATAATTGACAAGCCAGAGAAAGATAGAAAAGGACAGAACAAAAACAGATCACCCCCCTTAACCAGAGCGTTTAGCATTTGACGATTCTGAGCAGCTTAGGAAGGATCTGTGGGCATCAAAACTATATAAACCACATCTCAGTTAAACCCCTTCTGAATTCCAAATATCCTTCCTAATCTGAATAAAATCATCAATGCTTGGGAAAACATTACCGAGAACTAATTTCTCCCCCAGTTTGTGCATTTAATGCATCTATCTCCCTTATACATAAATATAACAATGTCTTATTTGGTCTTTTTTTAATCTATGAATCATTTCTAATACGATGGAACTGAAAACAATATTACCGCTTCCAACACACAAATAATAAAATGAAAACGAGAGTAAATAAAAATATCTCCTTTGTCTTTCAGAAATTTAAGTCCGTCTCATATATGTTAGTATTTTATCGCTCGCTCGCCCCTAGCCACTCTCTCTCTATCTGTTTATCTCTCCAATGCATCTATCTAGTTAACTCCCTTATTTATACATTAACATAACTATGTCTTATTTGGACTTTTTGTAATCTATGAATCATTTCTAATGCGATGGAATTGAAAACAATATATTCCTTCCAGCACACACAAATAATAACATGAAAAAGAGTAAATAAAAATGTCTCCTTTGTCTTTTCAGAACCAATTAAGTCCGTCTCATAATAGTTCGTTTATCGCTCACTTCCCCCTCTGCAACTCTCTTTCTCTATCTATCTATTTCTCGAATGCATCTATCTAACTCCTGTAGACATTAACATAACTAGAAACTGTTTTATTTGGACTTTTTGAATCTATGAATCATTTGGGTCAATATATAGGAGGCGCTACAATATAGGTAGCAAAATTATAATGGTAGTTTTGGGTTCCTATCATCATATGCTTCATTTCTATATACTTTTTATCCCCGGGAAAAAAACAAAAAATCTTGGGTTTTTTATGTTTTTTCTTGGATTTTGTTTTTATTGTTTTTATTAACCTAACCAAAAAACCTAACCTAACCTAACCTAAATGTATTTGGGGGCTATTAGGTTAGGTTAGGTTAGGTTTTTTGGTTAGGTTAATGACCAAAACAAAAAATCCCAAGAAAATAAATGAAAAATCCCAAGATTTTTGTTTTTTTTTCCCGGGGATAAAAAGTATATAGAAATGAAGCATATGATGATAGGAACCCAAAACTACCATTAGAATTTTGCTACCTATATTGTAGCGCCTCCTGTATATTGACCATCATTTCTATTGCGATGATGGAATTGAAAAATATAATATCCTTCCAATAATATAGTCTCGTCCATATGCCTATCTAATTTTATCTTAAAGCTCCCTATCGTTCTTGATCCCACTAATATCACTTGGTATGGAAGGATGGAGTGAGGATATGAATGAAGGTGGTGCTGGGTTGGGAGGAGGGGCGTCGAATGACTGGGGACAGAGGTGCATGGGGGCGGTTCGTTCGTGTCCACCCCTTCGGGGATTGCGGCGTCAGGCAATAGATAGACAGTACTAGTTACGTCCTTTTCATTATATTCTGGTAAACTATTAGATGATTTTATTCATTTATTTATTAAACTGCTACAGACTACCACCTTATATATAATTATATATAGGTCCTCCTTAAGCGCCTGTGGCAGTTAAATATACTGATATACTGTACATGTACTGTAGTTATTGGTAGAGGGGCTCCTCCCCCTATTTCTCTCCCCCCCCCCCCCCCTCACCCAAACACACACACACTTTCTCTCCCCCACACTTCCCCACTCCTCCACCGGGTACACACACACACACTGGTTAATAGTTAAGAAATTAAACTTAAATAGTATATAAAGAATACAGTATTTATTATCTAGCACCAAGTAAGTACTCACCAAAGGGATCTGTTTGTTGCATGGGGGGCCAATCGTCTCTCTGCATGTTTAAGACCTTTCTCCCCATTTCTTTGTCTATATTTAGACCTTTCGTGCTATTTAGATGTCCTGGCCACATATGGGGGGCTGCCTTCAGCCGGCACAATTTTCTACCGAAAAGATGGGGTCTGCATGAATAAACCAATAAATACACCCTAACCCCCCTTTTAAGAACACGAGCACACGTCTCACCCCCACTGAGTTCCAGCACAGACTGAACCCATCCCCTGTCCTGCCCCCCCCCACCCCCCTTCCCCCACCTCCAATTCCCCCCTACCCCACCAAGTAAATTCTAGAAGGACCAGCCCGGGACATTTTTCGCCATTAGACGAAAATACACGTCCTCTTAGGTCCTTCTTAAACTGCATAAAATACACGTCCTCTTAGGTCCTTCTTAAACTGCATAAAATCATTTAATTTTAGCGCAAGAAATCAAAGTTAAAAATTATTGGTGCTTAACTACTTACTACCCCACCCTCCCTAAAGACCACTCCGCCATCTTGTCACCTAAATGAATTGATGAAAAGGTCGACCTCTTCCTCCAAGATAATAATAATATCAGTTTATAGATTATTCAATATAATTAAGCCACAGCTTTTGACTTCCCTTTGCACAGGCACTACTCACTTAAGGGAGCCCACCTCGCTTTTTTCTCTTTCTCTCCCTCTCTCTTTGGTTTGTATCCGGATATGCGGCCCCATTCAGCCTACTGTTTTAAGATGTTTACTGTTTTTTTGGATGGAACTTGCTTGTCATTAGATGGTATATATATATATATAGTTTGATCATATTTATATAGTATCCTGTCCAGAGATATACTTCCATAATCCGAAATAGGTGATGGCCACGAACTTTTATGAGAGACTTTTCAATACCACTCACCGTTCATATTCCTTCCTTCCTCCATAAACTTTGATCACATACTTTTTATTATTATTTATGCCCTATCTTAATTTCACTCCGGCTATCATTAGGCGAATTTAAAACTAGTTAGCTTAGGATCCTCTTAACCCCTTCAGTACCGGTGACATCCTTATCATTATATTTTGACAACTATGCAGCTTAGGAAGAATGTCTACCCGTTAAAAGATTACAGACTAGCTAAATTAATCTTTTTAGCTACCACAGATCCTTCCTAAGCTTCATAAAATTGTCTAAATATAGCTAGGATAAAATGAAAAAGACGACACCGGTACTGAAGGCGTTAAGTGTTTCCCTAACCCTATATCGAACGAATGTGATAATGGGAACATTATTCAGTTTCAGAAAGATCACCATTTGTTTCGGCTTATTTTGTTCAGGAAGTTTTGTCAAATATTAAGACCTTTCGTGCCATTTAGGTGATCATTTTGTTTTCTCCTGGCGAGCGATAGCTCTTGACCTTGGCCTTCGGCAGGACATTTTCCTACCGAAAAATGTACAAATTAATCTCGATGGGGGAATTCTTTTTTAGCTTGATGGAGGCCTAGGGAAGAAACTAAAATAATAGTAAATATATACAACAAATGAACAAAGCTATGAACAAAATTAAACGAAGCTATTACTGAGTGATAATTTATGATAATGGGATAAATATTATTCAGTTTCAGAAATATCACGATTTGTTATTATTTCTGTTCAGGGAAGCACTTTCAAGATACGATGACGCATTTCTTGTCTGTTTTCTGGCTATTATTAGACTATTTTACTGATAATAAGAAGGGTATAATTATGGAAGCCAGATATTGAGTCTTTACCCTTCTAATTCCCACATATCCTTACTTTATTGATATTAGGAAAGGCGTATGTTAGTCAGAGAATAGAGAAAATAGAGATAGTCTTTACCCTTGTAATTCCCACAGATCCTTCCTAAGCTGCATTATTAGAAGATTGTATTGATATTAGCCAATTAAGAATGATGACTCAGTTGGACAGTTTATTTCCGTGTATCATTAGACGATTTTATACAGCTTAGGAAAGATATGTCTGAATTAGATTGATATTCTAAGTATTCGACAAATATCCGGATATAACATCGTAGTCATGTGCTGTACTTATAGCCTAGTCGAAATGTATGTAGCTGACACATACTTCGGTCTATGAATACTGTTATATATATTTTAAAATCACCCATATTCACAATACAATGTCAGCAAGTATTTTCGCGCCTATTTTGTTATGATAATTAATGAGCTTATAATTATGTTTGTAGTCATTATCATCTTCATATGGACTTTCCCTGTATTACTCTACTATATAAGCACTTAGTGTACAGTAGTCGTATACTAGTAGTAAACAAAAAAAACTAGAATCACAAAAATATTGAGATAAACTAACTTGTGCATATCCTAGGTGTTGGGTATAGTGATGTCTACAGTCATAGCCCTGGCGCTAGTTCAGAAGTGTCCACTAGAGTAATGTCTCAAGAGTAATGCTTAAAAGAAAATTTCCATTGACTATATTTACATCGTTAGCTAGCTTCCTTATTCTATTCAGGCGATTCTGGGCTGGTCGAAAATGGAATCTACGACCTGCATGGACGCTGTTGGGCGAGCAGAATGGAATGGCACCAAGTAGAATTAATTAGGACTCTTAGTTTGGGCTACAGAAGACTTTTAAAGTTGAAAAAGTTATCATTTCGGGCGTTTCTGGAGGTCAAATCAAAACGAAATCCTAAACTAATTGGTTCGATTTGAATTGTGTTTGTGCCATTGGATTCAGCGGGTGAAAGTGTACTTTGAGCAAAAGCAATACATAAATATAAATAGTTAAATAATACTCTATATATAATACTTAATCACTTAATGTTGGAGGTCTCTCTATCAATCTGTCTATGCGATAATTAATTGTCTGAGCGATAATTAATGAAGAAAGGCATTTGATACAACGTAGTTTTTCAAATATATTCGTGCATTTCTTTGCATATCGTTCAACGGTTCGAGATTCGGCAATTTTGTTGACCCCCTTGACGTGTTTGATCGTTTATTCTGGCCACCATTAGACGATTTTATACAGCTTAGGAAGGATCATCAAAGGGGTAAAGACTATTTCAAGTAACTCTCTGACTTTCACATGCCCTTCCTAACAATAGCTGGAATACCATGACGTCTTTTTACCTTTGATTTTTTTTTTTTTTTATGTGATATGAGGGAGGCAAAAGGCCTATAGCGAGTGCTTCCCCCATAGTTGAAAGGGTGACAGGGCCAAAATCAAGAGACGTTCGAGCCAAAATGCCTGGACACACGGAGTTTGAAGCAGTCATAGGAAGAGGGAAAGACTGATTATGGGGGAGAGTTCCAGAGCTCAGCTGTTGAGTAGAACAGCATTACATTACATTAGCATAACATTAGATGTTATGCAGCTTGAGGACCTATGTTACTAAGATTGTTTATTGACATAGTAATTTACCCATTTGAGTCTACATACCGGTACAAACTAAAGAAAATCCTAACCAGAATACATGAAAATTACGTAATGGAGTGGAGGGGTCTTTACTGACACATTTGTGTCCTATACAGGCCCTAAGCGTAGCCCGGGGGGGGGGGGGGGGGGGGGGGGCGTGAAAACATGAGGGAGAGAGAAGTGGGGCCAGAAAAGAAAAAAAAATCCTGTACCGGCGAAGTAAGTCTGGCTATCGATCTTATTCAGTTTAGGATCTCTATCTACCAACTAGCTGTAGGGAGCCTGTAAATTAAGAGCGCCTTCGGACGGGAATTTTTTTTCTACCGAAAAATTTACAAATTTATCTTGAAAGGGGCTCCCCAAGCTGCTTATAATAGCCAAAATATACGGAATTAATGACGTCACCCGAACTGAAGCGGTCGTCACATTTCCCTTTAAATTTATTGACTGGTCGACCCATTTGAATAATTGAGGTAGAATCATGAACCAAAAAGGAAATCGTCTAATGGTAACAGTTTAAGCAGGACCTACATGTATGTTACTAAGCTGAGGACATATTTATATACCCATTTGAGTTGTTGAAATAGATAATAAACTCAAGGATGGCCTAAACCTTGGCCTAAACATGAGGGAGAAAGGGGTCCAGCATAATATCACAGAAGTGGAACTATCCCCTTAATCTTGGCGTACTTATTACCGAGAAAACCACGATTTTTTCTCAATATTTGAAGACATGAATATCATAACCCCTTCTGACGGTGACTTATTTTTAATTTTATTCTATTCTCTATTTAAACTATTTTGTGCAGTTTAAGGAGGATCTATGGTAGTAAAAAGTGTTACCCCTTCTGTGAGGCAGTGACGTATTTGTCATTTAATTCTAGCTATATTTAGACGATTGTGTGAAGCTTAGGAAGCATGTATGGTCACTAAAAGAATGAATTAAGGTTTGTGGCAGTTTAATGGGTAAACTGAATAAACTAATCTAATAGTTGCCTGAATATAATGAAAAGGACGTCAACGGTACTGTAAGGGTTAAGTTAGATGTTTCCAAGCCGTTATTTGATGGAGGCCATTTTTAAACTGAAGAAAATCGTCCTAACGTTGCTAGTGTATTGAAAAGGATGTCATCGGTAATGAAGGGGTTGAAAGTTGTTTCAACCACCGGAAATGCATTTTGTGTGCACTATATTAAGCACAGTAATAACAAAAGAAACTCCTCCCTATACATCTCCCTATTGACGGCAGTAAAACTCATATTAAGGTCCTTATTGGCAAATTGGAAGCTGATTTCAACACAATCCCACCCCCACTCTATGCAACTCTCCAACCCAAGAGTGAAACTTTATTCTCAATCTTTCTTCAATTCAACAGCCAAGCTCTGGAACTTTCTCACATAATCAGTCTGTCCTTCATCCTATAACTTTTAAATTGCTTCAAACTCAGTGTGTCCAGGCATTTTGGCTGTATCCGTAGGCAAAACATGTTTTTTTTGTTTACTGAGTGTTTTAAGGGGAGATTTTCACTTGAGGTATTTTATTTTATCCCATTTTCCCTCATGTTTAGCCTCTTTACTTTTGAGATTCTAAGACGTTTGCCCCATTAGTGTGACGATTTTAAGACCATTCACTCCATTTCTGACAATTTTTACTTTTCACACGATTTAGGGATTAATGTTTTCCTGGTGAACTGGACCGAGCCTGCAATTCAAGAGGAATCGGCCTTTGGCCGGGACATTTTTCTACCGAAAAATTTACAAATCTATCTTGATAGGGGGTCTTTGATGGTATTGTTTTTAGTTTGATGGTGATTCTACATCTCGATGTCCATACCTTTAATTTCCTTATAGCATGACACTCACGTGTTATCTAAGAGAGAGAGAGAGAGAGAGCGCGAGAGAGATATTATTACATATTACACAGTTGCAGGCTTCACAGACCTACTAGGCAGTCCAAACTAAAGTCTAACATGGGATTTGCTACAAACTATATGTATGTATGTATGTATGTATGTATGTATATACCCAGGCACATACCCCATAGCTGGCGGTGGCCGACATGAGACAGATCCCGAACAGAAACAAAATGTATAGTTACAATTCTTAGGGTCCGGGACCACCTTTGCGTTCCCTCTCCCCTTTGATGTCTTATCTTGGTGAATATTTAAGGGGAGGAGGATTCCTAGACTCCCGCCCCCAGAAGGAAAAGTAGTACAGTAAAAAAAAAAGACAGAAACAGCTAAGGTTGGGTAGAGGATGCCAAACCTCACTCTGGATAGGACCAGCCCTCACCCTCACTGGAAGGTAAAGGCAGCAAAGCAGAAGGCTCTCTCCCCACCCACGAGAGAGAGAGAGAGAGAGACTGTCAACTCTCTGCATTAACGAAATTGGTTGGGGACACACACACACACACACACTTAACAGCTCCAACTTCCTTATAGCCTGAAACTTTGTGCAAACTGATGCACTCTTCTGTTTTCTGACTATTAGACGATTTTATTCAGATTAGGAAGGGTGTATGGCAGTCAGGATTAATTGTGATAATCTGTACACTATTAATTCCCACAGGTCCTTCCTAAGCTGTATAACTAGCTATTATTTGACGATGTTATTCAGATTAGGATGGGTGTATATGGTCAGACGTATTTTGAGATAGTTTGTACCCTTTTAATTCCCGCAGATCCTTCCTAAGCTGTATAAAATCGTCTAATGATAGCCATAATAAACTGCACAAACGTGTCATATTCCTCATTAATTAAGTTTGGATTAATTGAGATAGGTTTATCCCTCTGATTGCTTGAGGCTCTTCCTAAGCTGCATAAAATAATCCAATGATAGCCAGAATTTAGGGGGTGTTTTTTTGGGGGCCCCCTTCTCCCTCACGTTTACCCCCATTAATTATGACATTTTAAGACGTTCACCCCATTAGTTTGGCCCTAAGACCTTTCGACTCATTTCTTTGTAAATGTTGATGCGCTTCGTGCCAGTCAGGCGTCTTTTATTCTTGGCGAGCGATAGCGAAGCTGCAATTTAGGATGATTTGTTTGAACACAAAATGCATACATTTATCTGGAAGGGAGTTCTTGGGGGTATTTTTTTTAAGCATGATGGAGGTCTAGGGAGGAAACTAATGAAGTAATAAATGTATCTATACAAATTCTCCCCTTAACCCCTTCTGTACCAGCGACGTCCTGTTCATTATATTCTGGCAACTATTAAACAACTTTTTGTCAGCTTATGAAGGACGTCTGTTCATTAAATGGCTATACATACTATCTCGATACATCCTTTTACCTACCATATATCCTTCATAAAATATTGAGGTTAGGAAGGACGTCTATTCATTAATAGGCTAGACTCTCAATAATCCTTTTAGCTACCCGGTACCATATATATCCTTCCTAAGTTTAATAAAATGGCTTAAATGTAGCTGAACTCAAATATGACTTAACCCTTTCACGCATATGACGCGAATTTGAGCCTATTGGGGATACTTTAAAGCCTTTTTTACCATCAGGGTTATTTATTAGAAACCTTTTGTTTGTATACTTCAACCTCTGCAGTTGTCTTTGAGTTAGCTATGGGCAGAAAACTAATTTTGGAGAGGTAATTATAAGAGTGAGAGAACTCTATTTCTTATTGCTAATCTGGCGGAAACCTCTGCGTCATAAATGCGTGAAAGGGTTAAATTGCTTCAAGTAACTCTGTGTGTCCAGGCATTTTGGCTCGAACGTCCCTTGATTTTGGCCCTGTCACTCTTTCAACTCTGAGGGAGGAACTCGCTACAGGCAGTTCTGCTTTTTGTCTCCCTCACACATAGAAAAAAAAACATAAGAAAGACGTCGCCGGTACAGAATGGGTTAAGGGGGAGGTAGGGGTAGTTGATTTTCTCCCTCAAGATTAGTCCTATTAGCTCCCTCAAAATTGGCCTACCACGTCAATTAGACAAAATTGAGCTAATTTATCGATATAATTTGTGAAATATGCCCATATTTCCATGATTTTTGGACATACCGGTACATGATTTGCAAATATGATTTTTATATGTATTTTCGGCTGCTGAGTTCGAATCTACCCTCAAAATTGGCCTACCACGTCTATTACACAACATAGAGCTCTAAGAAGGAGGTATGTTAGTAAGAACTAAGAGGTTTGTTAGATAGTAGCCTACTGTATTTACCCATATGACTCATATAGGTAAATAATTACAAATCGTCTAATGGTAACAGGTTAGGAAGGACCTATGTTACTAAGAGGGTTTATTGAGATGGTATTTATCCATTTGAGTCGTAGGCTATAGATAAATTATAAATTAAAGAAAATTGTTTGATGGAAACAGCTTAAGAAGTTTGTCAAGATCGTAATTGTCCATTTGAGTCATATAGGTAGATTAAATCACAAACTACCAGAATATGATGACAATTACGTAATGTGGTGAAGGGGTTAAGAGGAGGCAGACCGTTTTTCTTGGACCCCCTTCTCCCTGTAGGGTCTCTAGCCGCGACACTATACAGTCTATAATAACACACATAACAAAACCACTGCAACAGCTTTAGCCCAAGATAATGGATGAATAGTGAGGAAACAAGAAAAATCATTAATAAACAGATAAACCCTTTAACCCCTTAGGTACCGGAAACGTCTTTTTAAGTTAATTCTAGCTATATTTAGACGATTTTGTGCAGCTTAAGAAGGATCTCACAGGAAGTGAGATCGATCGAAGTCTATTAATTGTTGGAGGCTCCTTTTAAAGTGAATAAAATCGTCCAATAGTAGCCAGAATAAAGTAAACAAGACAGCGCCGGTACAGAAGTGGTTAAGCGATGCTATACGTCACAGATTGAACAAATAGCAATGTGGCTTATTTGTCTATCATCTATCTCCCACAAGTTCTTTCTAAGCTGAATAGAATCGTCTAATGATAGTGTTTGCCCCCTTCTCCCTCAAGTTTCAGCCCCATTTGCATTAGTTTTTATATTTTAGAAGCTCGTTTGGCGATACACCTTTTACCCCTTTTCTTGGACTGACTTTTCGTACCATTTAGGTGCCAGCAGATAGACGATATTGTGCAGTTTAAGAAGCATCTGTGGCAGTAAAAGGGTTAAGCGAGATAGTCAGAAGCCTGTGCTGGTAAGTCCCTATTAAATTGAATAATCAACGAATTAACCAGAATGCTTGTCTTGAGATAAAGGAGGGATGTTACACTTTAAAAAAAAATATATATATCATTGGTCTTTCTTTAGGGGAGATGGGTGTATCTTTGTTTATTTCTGACCTCCATTAACCTGTATAACAAACACACACTTGACCGCCCTTCAAGATGAATTTGTACATTTTTCGGTGGAAAAATGTCCCAGCCGAAGCCACTTACTGTATATATAAGGGAGAATGGTACTTATATTTCAACTAAACCCCATCCTTAAACCATTGAGCCGAACCAGTAAATTACACTGCACGTCTGGGCTCCCCTATTAACACGTTCAGTACCGGTATTCTGGCGATTTTATTAATCTTAAGAAGGACCTCTAGGAATACTAAGGTTTCCAACCAAACCTACGACATATCTTGGACAGTGGCTGTTTATCCCCAAAATACATCTTAAAATCTCAAAACTAGTGGGGCTAACATTAGGGAGAAGGGGGTCCAGAAAAATGGTCTGTCTCCCCTGAAGCTGCATAAATAACATCGCCTAAATGTAGCTAGAATAAAATACTACGCACGTCGTGGTAATCAAAGGGTTAAACTGCATTTCTGGCGAAAAGTAGTAACTTAGTTACGTCATTATTACTAGACTATTTTATGCAGCTTGGGAAGGACGTCTATAATTAGACCCAACCGGAGTAATTAAACTTGTTGGTAAATAATTATCCCATGTTACTGAGGGATTGAATTCTCCAATACTGCGATGTATTTTCAACTATATTTTGGTTAACCATTTAGAGGTTTATGGTGCATATTAACACTTTCGTCTGGCTATTATTAGACGATTTTATACAGCTTGGGAAGGATCTGTTGAATTAAAAGGGTACATACACACTAATCCAATTAACCATTTGACTTACATTAGAGTTTCCTAATCTGAATACAATCATCCAATAATAGCCAGAAAAGAGAAGCATTGCATCATCGTAACTCCTTCAACACGATCACGTATTTTTCGTCTTAGGGGGGGGGGGGGATGGTGTATTTATTTGCTCATTCATAGAAGGGGTTAAGGGGGGATGGTTGTTATAGGCGTTACCGGTACAGAAGGGGTTAAGGGGGGATGGTTGTTATAGGCGTTACCGGTACAGAAGGGGTTAAGGGGGGATGGTTGTTATAGGCGTCACCGGTACAGAAGGGGTTAAGGGGGGATGGTTGTTATAGGCGTCACCGGTACAGAAGGGGTTAAGGGGGGATGGTTGTTATAGGCGTCACCGGTACAGAAGGAAAGGGGGGATGGTTGTTATAGGCGTCACCGGTACAGAAGGGGTTAAGGGGGGATGGTTGTTATAGGCGTCACCGGTACAGAAGGGTTAAAGGGGGCATGGTTGTTATAGGCGTCACCGGTACAGAAGGGGTTAAGGGGGATGGTTGTTATAGGCGTCACCGGTACAGAAGGGGTTAAGGGGGGATGGTTGTTATAGGCGTCACCGGTACAGAAGGGGTTAAGGGGGGATGGTTGTTATAGGCGTCACCGGTACAGAAGGGGTTAAGGGGGGATGGTTGTTATAGGCGTCACCGGTACAGAAGGGGTTAAGGGGGGATGGTTGTTATAGGCGTCACCGGTACAGAAGGGGTTAAGGGGGGATGGTTGTTATAGGCGTCACCGGTACAGAAGGGGTTAAGGGGGGATGGTTGTTATAGGCGTCACCGGTACAGAAGGGGTTAAGGGGGGATGGTTGTTATAGGCGTCACCGGTACAGAAGGGGTTAAGGGGGGATGGTTGTTATAGGCGTCACCGGTACAGAAGGGGTTAAGGGGGGATGGTTGTTATAGGCGTCACCGGTACAGAAGGGGTTAAGGGGGGATGGTTGTTATAGGCGTCACCGGTACAGAAGGGGTTAAGGGGGGATGGTTGTTATAGGCGTCACCGGTACAGAAGGGGTTAAGGGGGGATGGTTGTTATAGGCGTCACCGGTACAGAAGGGGTTAAGGGGGGATGGTTGTTATAGGCGTCACCGGTACAGAAGGGGTTAAGGGGGATGGTTGTTATAGGCGTCACCGGTACAGAAGGGGTTAAGGGGGGATGGTTGTTATAGGCGTCACCGGTACAGAAGGGGTTAAGGGGGGATGGTTGTTATAGGCGTCACCGGTACAGAAGGGGTTAAGGGGGGATGGTTGTTATAGGCGTCACCGGTACAGAAGGGGTTAAGGGGGGATGGTTGTTATAGGCGTCACCGGTACAGAAGGGGTTAAGGGGGGATGGTTGTTATAGGCGTCACCGGTACAGAAGGGGTTAAGGGGGGATGGTTGTTATAGGCGTTACCTGGTACAGAAGGGGTTAAGGGGGGATGGTTGTTATAGGCGTCACCGGTACAGAAGGGGTTAAGGGGGGATGGTTGTTATAGGCGTCACCGGTACAGAAGGGGTTAAGGGGGGATGGTTGTTATAGGCGTTACCGGTACAGAAGGGGTTAAGGGGGGATAGTTATAGGCGTTACCGGTTCAGAAGGGGTTAAGGGGGGATGGGTTGTTATAGGCGTTACGGTACAGAAGGGGTTAAGGGGGATTAGTTATAGGCGTTACCGGTTCAGAAGGGGTTAAGGGGGATGGTTGTTATAGGCGTTACCGGTACAGAAGGGGTTAAGGGGGATGGTTGTTATAGGCGTTACCGGTACAGAAGGGGTTAAGGGGGATTAGTTATAGGCGTTACCGGTTCAGAAGGGGTTAAGGGGGATGGTTGTTATAGGCGTTACCTGGTACAGAAGGGGTTAAGGGGGGATGGTTGTTATAGGCGTTACCTAGGTACAGAAGGGCATCAAAACTATATAAACCACATCCTTCTGAATTCCAAATATCCTTCCTAATCTGAATAAAATCATCAATGCTTGGGAAAACATTACCGAGACCCACTAATTTCTCCCCCAGTTTGTGCATTTAATGCATCTATCTCCCTTATACATAAATATAACTATGTCTTATTTGGCAGTTTGTGCATTTAATGCATCTATCTCCCTTATACATTTGGTCTTTTTTTAATCTATGAATCATTTCTAATATGATGGAATTGAAAACAATATCTTCCAACACACAAATAATAAAATTAAAACGAGAGTAAATAAAAATATCTCCTTTGTCTTTCAGAAATTTAAGTCCGTCTCATATATGTTAGTATTTTATCGCTCGCTCGCCCCTAGCCACTCTCTCTCTATCTGTTTATCTCTCCAATGCATCTATCTAGTTACCCTTATTTATACATTAACATAACTATGTCTTATTTGGACTTTTTGTAATCTATGAATCATTTCTAATGCGATGGAATTGAAAACAATATATTCCTTCCAGCACACAAATAATAACATGAAAAAGAGTCAATAAAAATGTCTCCTTTGTCTTTTCAGAACCAATTAAGTCCGTCTCATAATAGTTCGTTTATCGCTCACTTCCCCCTCTGCAACTCTCTTTCTCTATCTATTTCTCGAATGCATCTATCTAACTCCTGTAGACATTAACATAACTTTTTATTTGGACTTTTTGTAATCTATATGAATTGAAAAATATAATATCCTTCCAATAACATAGTCTCGTCCATATGCCTATCTAATTTTATCTTAAAGCTCCCTATCGTTCTTGATCCCACTAATATCACTTGGTATGGAAGGATGGAGTGAGGATATGAATGAAGGCGGTGCTGAAGGAGGGGCGTCGAATGACTGGGGACAGGTGCATGGGGGCGGTTCGTTCGTGTCCACCCCTTCGGGGATTGCGGCGTCAGGCAATAGATAGACAGTACTGGTTACGTCCTTTTCATTATATTCTGGTAAACTAATTGATGATTTTATTCAGTTAAACTGCTATATATAGGTCCTCCTTAAGCGCCTGTGGCAAAAGTTAAATATACTGATATACTGTACATGTACTGTAGTTATTGGTAGATGGGCTCCTCCCCCTATTTCTCTCCCCCCCCCCCCCCCCCCTCACCCAAACACACACACACTTTCTCTCCCCCACACCTCCCCACTCCTCCACCGGGTACACACACTGGTTAATAGGGATAGCTAAGAAATTAAACTTAAATAGTATATAAAGAATACAGTATTTATTATCTAGCACCAAGTAAGTACTCACCAAAGGGATCTGTTTGTTGCATGGGGGGCCAATCGTCTCTCTGCATGTTTAAGACCTTTCTCCCCATTTCTTTGTCTATATTTAGGTCGACCTTTCGTGCTATTTAGATGTCCTGGCCACATATGGGGAGCCTTCAGCCGGCACAATTTTCTACCGAAAAGATGGGGTCTGCATGAATAAACCAATAAATACACCCTAACCCCCCTTTTAAGAACACGAGCACACGTCTCACCCCCACTGAGTTCCAGCACAGACTGAACCTCATCCCCTGTCCTGCCCCCACCACCCACCCCCCTTCCCCCACCTCCAATTCCCCCCTACCCCACCAAGTAAATTCTAGAAGGACCGTCAGCCCGGGACATTTTTCGCCATTAGACGAAAATACACGTCCTCTTAGGTCCTTCTTAAACTGCATAAAATCATTTAATTTTAGCGCAAGAAATCAAAGTTAAATATTATTGGTGCTTAAACTACTACTACCCCCACCCTCCCTAAAGACCACTCCGCCATCTTGTCACCTAAATGAATTGATGAAAAGGCCTCTTCCTCCAAGATAATAATAATATCAGTTTATAGATTATTCAATATAATTAAGCCACAGCTTTTGACTTCCCTTTGCACAGGCACTACTCACTTAAGGGAGCCCACCTCGCTTTTTTTCTCTTTCTCTCCCTCTCTCTTTGGTTTGTATCCGGATATGCGGCCCCATTCAGCCTACTGTTTTAAGATATTTACTGTTTTTTTGGATGGAACTTGCTTGTCATTAGATGGTATATATATATATATAGTTTGATCATATTTATATAGTATTCCTGTCCAGAGATATACTTCCATAATCCGAAATAGGTGATGGCCACGAACTTTTATGAGAGACTTTTCAATACCACTGGTGTTCATATTCCTTCCTTCCTCCATAAACTTTGATCACATACTTTTTATTATTATTTATGCCCTATCTTAATTTCACTCCGGCTATCATTAGGCGAATTTAAAGTTAGCTTAGGATCCTCTTAAACCCCTTCAGTACCGGTGACATCCTTATCATTATATTTTGACAACTTATGCAGCTTAGGAAGAATGTCTACCCGTTAAAAGATTACAGACTAGCTAAATTAATCTTTTTAGCTACCCAGATCCTTCCTAAGCTTCATAAAATTGTCTAAATATAGCTAGGATAAAATGAAAAAGACGACACCGGTACTGAAGGCGTTAAGTGTTTCCCTAACCCTATATCGAACGAAGGTTAATTTGTGAAGAAAGATCACCATTTGTTTGGGCTTATTTTGTTCAGGAAGTTTTGTCAAATATTAAGACCTTTCGTGCCATTTAGGTGATCATTTTGTTTTCTCCTGGCGAGCGATAGCTCTTGACCTTGGCCTTCGGCAGGACATTTTCCTACCGAAAAATGTACAAATTAATCTCGATGAGGAATTCTTTTTTAGCTTGATGGAGAGGCCTAGGGAAGAAACTAAAATAATAGTAAATATATACAACAAATGAACAAAATTATATACTTCCTTAAACGAAGCTATGAGTGATAATTTATGATAATGGCATAAATATTATTCAGTTTCAGAAATATCACGATTTGTTATTATTTCTGTTCAGGGAAGCACTTTCAAGATACGGTGACGCATTTCTTGTCTGTTTTCTGGCTATTATTAGACTATTTTACTGATAATAAGAAGGGTATAATTATGGAAGCCAGATATTGAGTCTTTACCCTTCTAATTCCCACATATCCTTACTTTATTGATATTAGGAAAGGCGTATGTTAGTCCGAGAATAGAGAAAATAGAGATAGTCTTTACCCTTGTAATTCCCACAGATCCTTCCTAAGCTGCATTCCTAGGCTAGTATTGATATTAGCCAATTAAGAATGATGACTGACTCATTTGGACAAAGTTTATTCCGTGTATCATTAGACGATTTTATACAGCTTAGGAAAGATATGTCTGAATTAGATTGATATTCAGTATTCGACAAATATCCGGATATAACATCGTAGTCATGTGCTGTACTTATAGCCTAGTCGAAATGTATGTAGCTGACACATACTTCGGTCTATGAATACTGTTATATATATTTTAAAATCACCCATATTCACAATACAATGTCAGCAAGTATTTTCGCGCCTATTTTGTTATGATAATTAATCAGCTTATAATTATGTTTGTAGTTATTATCATCTTCATATGGACTTTCCCTGTATTACTCTACTATATGAGCACTTAGTGTACAGTAGTCGTATACTGTAAACAAAAAAACCCTAGAATCACAAAAATATTGAGATAAACTCAATATATGTGCATATCCCATAGTGATGTCTACAGTCATAGCCCTGGCGCTAGTTCAGAAGTGTCCACTAGAGTAATGTCTCAAGAGTAATGCTTAAAAGAAAGTTTCCATTGACTATATTTACATCGTTAGCTAGCTTCCTTATTCTATTCAGGCGATTCTGGGCTGGTCGAAAATGGAATCTACGACCTGCATGGACGCTGTTGGGCGAGCAGAATGGAATGGCACCAAGTAGAATTAATTAGGACTCTTAGTTTGGGCTACAGAAGACTTTTAAAGTTGAAAAAGTTATCATTTCGGGCGTTTCTGGACCAAATCAAAACGAAATCCTAAACTAATTGGTTCGATTTGAATTGTGTTTGTGCCATTGGATTCAGCGGGTGAAAGTGTACTTTGAGCAAAAGCAATACATAAATATAAATAGTTAATTAATACTCTATATATAATACTTAATCACATAGTTTACCCATATAATTTAATTCGTTTTCTTAATTACTTCAAAGTTCTTGCTAGGTTTTTCTTTTATTAATTTTAGTGGTATACTTTAGTATTTTCTTGATATTTTATTTTATTTCGCAGGCCTTATTTATTTTTTGTGTATGGCCACACGTCTCATTGGAAGTGAATTAATTTATTCATAATTTAATTGTAATTTGGTTTACATCAAATTTTTCTTGAATCACACTGTTTCCTTCCATGCCGGAACATATAATCATGGTGTGGATACATCATGTGGCAACTAACTAAACCAACACAAACCCCAAGAGGCTTAATTAAAGCCCTGGGCACCGACAGGGAAGGTGTGGGCCACGAAGGAACCCCCGAAGAAAGCAGAAGAATGTGCTGGGCCCAGAGCCGGTCCATTTCTCTCCAAGTAAGCCTCACTGGTCCAGGGAGGCACCGGACCCCAGAGAGGAACAAAGATGGCTCAGGGTGAAGAAGCTGGCACAGATATTGGATGAACAGAAGTTGAAGCAGGGCAGCATAGAGAACGTCCACATGCGACAGCTTCTCATTGGACCTGGTTAAGAACTTGTTAGTTTCTTTGGGTGTGAACTAAAAGTTAGGCTATCCAAGAACTAATAATAGCGAGCCAATGAGGACATCACCAAGACGTGGCTGACAGATCGGGAGCCAGCATCGCTCTCTGGCAACGTCATATCCGCAGGATTAATTACAGTTTTATTGTGAGGTAAGATAGTAGGGGCGCTAAGCCAAATGATGTAAATAGCCAATGAAATTTCCTTGAACGTAGCCTTGCCGCCACTGACAAAGTCTGTGGCAAAAACTAAGGCCCCCCCCCCCCCCCCAGGCATAAGACTTCCTGGTGATGCAATAAATATGCAATAAAGGAGAAAAAAAGATGTTTCAAAGCATGGAAGAAAGGAGGCAGCAGGGAGGAATATCTGGTGGCTAAGTGAGCAAAAAAAATCATACAGGACCAAGGTCATAGACCAAGTGAGTGAGTAACACAGAAAATCCCAATGGGATCTTCAATTTAGCTAGGAGTGTGCTCCACACGAAGTACGGTCCCGGTCTCATGTCCTAATGGCAGCTTTCTAGGCAGCCCTGTTCAGAGCTGCCTCTCTTGTCGGGTTTATTGATTCAAGATCAGACCTAAGGTCTGATCCCACGTCTCTCTTGCCCCTTGGTGCAGCTCCCTCCACAATCATGGACTTGCATCTTTTCACCCAGCTTAGTTCATCCATCCTCTCCACATATCCATCCAAGCCTGCTAGTACACATCTCATCACTGATACTACTCTTCACTAGACCACACATCCATCTCACCATTCTCATCTTATTGCGTTCCATTCTGTTGACGTCATCCTCTTCGACAGGTCACGTTTCTGAAGCATAGATCATTACGCTTCTAACGCATGAAGCTGTCTCGGGTGGAATTTAAACTTTGTAGTACTTTGTACTTCTTTATCTGATATCATTGGGAGTGTTTGGTGTTGTGGTGAAATTAATAAAATATAGATTATTATTAGTATGTCGGACCCCTTTAATGTTTTTTAGGCTTTAGATAGCACTTACCTTTTATTTATTATTATTTTACCTACCCGATAGCACTATCGTTAGTGAGTGCTGTACTGTATTTTATATATTATTTTGTAATAGTATAGATATCTTATCAATATTTGTATTTTTTTACTATTGTTAATGTCTTGTCATGTTGCAAATTTGATTTTAAATAATATTTTGACATTTAACATGTAGTTTCTTTATTCATGCAGAGTTTAGTAAAATTTGCCAGAACGTCCCGGACTTCCCAAACTTGACTACTTCCTTTAACGTGACGATAGTGCGTTGTTATATGTGCGATTGGTTTGCTTGGGAAACAGATTAACTTGCTCATGTAGTGATGTACACCCTATGTGGTGGATTGTGTTCTTTTATTTAATAATTTTCATTTTAGTAAGCGTTGTTTCCACATAGCGATTTTGATAATTTAATTTGACTTTATATTGTCCTTGTCCCAATTTTGGTTTGTTTAGTTTGCAAGTTTTACATTTTAATTTTAGCGATTTTAAAGACCTTTCGTGCCATTTAGGTGTCGATTCTTTCCTGGAAAGCGACGGCACGCCTGTAATCTAGGAGGCCACCGCCCCCTTTGGTGGGGAAATTTTTCTACCAAAAATTTTACAAATTTATGGGGGGTCTTGAAGGTAATTTTAAAGGCTTGACAGAAGTCTTGGGAGTAAAAAAAACAATAGTAATAATAATAACTAATAATAAAACAAAAAAATCTCCCCCCGTTCCTTTAGCGCTCTCACTTGGACTCTTTGGTAGTCTTAATTCATGTAGTTTTAACTATTGTATTTAAGTTGACTTGCAAATGTGTAATGATTGTATTCTGCATTTTGACTTGTATGCATTTACTCTGGACACACAAGATGTCATAAGTTAAGACAATTGAGCAAATCAAACAATGGAGCAAAACATTCCCACCTTAGCTATCTTTTGGGAGAGATATCCTGACCAGGATTCGAACCCACTCACTCCAGGTACTGTATATTTGGGAGAGTTAGTTTAGGTATCTTAGCTATCTTTGTTTGTTATCTTAAAGTACTTTCCATTATTTCATAGTCACCACATATCCATTATATATCTGTCTATCTAATGTGATGTATACTTAACTAACACTTCTCTGGTGCACCGTTCACAAGGCCAAGCGCTGTGTGTGTACATCTCACACTTCTTGCACTGAGCTCATTAGTAATATAAGTGGAAGGGAAGCACTCCTAGTTTTTAGTACTGCACTGCATCTTGCGAGTTTCGGTCTAGAAAGAAGTTTCTCATAAATGCTAAGCAGACATACAAACTGAAACAGTAGTAGTATATATATATATGTTATGTTATATTTATTATCAGTATCAGCGATTGCAGAGAGATAAATCACTCCCCAGTCCCAGTCCCAGCCCCAGCCGACGCTTGAACATTGAACCTTAGCAACACTTCTCTCTCGGCTTATATCCAAGCCCCCACATGCTGGGAGAGGCAGTATTCCTCCATCTTTTGAGTTGTTATATCTTGCCTCTGAAGCCATTTTGGCCACATTGCTTGGGACTGGGGGGACATTTATGCTAGTTTCTATCATGGTACAGGGGTTAACATCGTTCAATATTAAATTAGTGAAAGCATGTGATTCTCCCAGTATTTTATCCCAGGATATCACATGGCTTCATGCTTACTGGGAGGGAAAACAAAAAAATATCTAGATTAATGCTAGGTGAGCGGACTTGAAGAGGCATAGCTTCGCTAAGTGAGACCGGATCTCTGGGAGGTATGGGACCTGGGAATCTTTTGCTGGGGACCACAAATGGGCTTGGGCCTCCTTCTAGATGTGTGTGAATTGTTTTTTTGTTTTTTGTTTTTTTTTGTTTTTTTTTCGGGCTCTGTCTCGAGTTTATGTGTCTATATTTTTTTTAGATTGTGTTGTTTAGGACAATTAAAGATCTTGTCTCTCCATAGCGCATTTTTATTTTCTGATGTGAATTCTGGAGTTCCTTAATAAAGAAAGCAATGTACAGCTACTGACAAATGTTCGTGAATTCTTGTGATTTTCTTTCTGCAAATATTATATATATATATATATAGATATAGATCGGTGTTCAAATCAAATCGCCTATATAATAATAAATACCTATTATGTATTTATTAATACATAGCCGATTTGATCTGAATATCAATGTAAATGGATATATTTGCATAACGAATATTGCAAGAGGTCACGAACATCTGTACACTGGGAATGTATTACGGAATATAAAAACAAAGTCACATACATATATTCCCGTGAATTATAATAATGGTCATAACTCTCCAACCCAAGAGATACTCCCAATCTTTCTTCTATTCAACAGCTGAGCTCAGGACCTAAAATCCATATTTCCCTCATCCTATGACTTTAAATTGCTTCAAACTCTGTGTGTCCAGACTTTTTGGCTTGAACATTCGTTTATTGTGTGGCCCTGTCATTCTTTCAACTTGAGACACTCGTCACAACTTGCCTTTTGGCTCCCCTCATCACATAGAAAAAATAAATAAATACTGTAAATAAAAAATAAAAATAAAATAAAACTCGGGCCAGACCAGCAGAAAATTAAAATGAGAAGTCTGTACAAAACCGAACATGGTAAATAATAATCTGAGTAATACTGTATGTATTGCAAAAAACTTAAACTGCATAAAAATTCTAAGCATCTGAACAGTCAGAACTGAATATCTTCAGTAAAAGAATTTCAGGAAAAGATTTCTAAAAATGTTGGGATTGCACTTGGATGTAGAGTAGGACGTACCAAGCCTTCCTTCACCCATAGAGGACGAGCCAACAGGTGGGCGTGTGGCTCTGTTGAGTGGCATCTTGCATAGTGATTGAAAACAAAGTGTTGCTCAAGTATTTGCATTCTTATGGGATTATTCTGTCTGTATATTATTTCTTTCTTCAGTAATTTTCAAGTTTCCTTCCCAAATCATTAATTTATACATAGGGTATAATAAAGTAAGTAATAGGAAAATATGAATGGAGTTTGTTCGTTTTGGCCTTTTAATCACACTGCCATGGGCATAAAGGAGAGCATAATTTTAACTTTGTATAATAAATCAAATTATAACAACTAAAATGATGGGATTATGTTTAGCTAAAAATTTATTAAAGTTGCCAATAAGTCTGCAGCCTTTTTATATTTGAAGACGTCCTTCCAAAGCATGAACAAAATCATCTAATGCCTGAACGTTGGAAGTGGAAGTATGTCTCTCCATTTATCATCACTAAGCTTACTTGTGTGCGACATGAGCTTATTATTACAGAGATCCTATGCGCACACTCTCTCTCTCTCTCATATTTTACATTAGTATGGATCCCGATATGTCAATGGGAAGATATTATTGAGATTGAAAATTGAAGTGTCAGTACAACAAAGCCCACCGAAATGCCAAAAAAATACCCTCATTGTTCCCTGATCTATGAATATTTCCATATTCAAAATATGTTATGTATCTGGATAAATGGACTATGTGTCCTTAACACCTTACGAGCGGCCTATGCGGTTTATTTATGTGTACCGCACAGCGGGGTGTTTTTAGCCAAAATAGGGCTGTTTACGTGATCATTTTCATGCCTAAATAAGACCCAGAACGTAAAACAAGTACCTATCCCTGAAAGGGCATAAACAGAGCTTTCGAATGACACCATAACGATCCTTGTATGATGGATAGTTTTCTTGCAATAACCGTGCAACGCGAGTGCAAAAAGCAGGTAATTCGGTACTTTCAGTACATAATTGAGTATGTAGCGAGTGAGAGAGGGAGGAGGGAGCTGAGATTTGTGTCAGTAGGTTCGCCGCGGTGGTCTGGAGCAGTCATACGCTCGCTAGTCTCCTGCCACCACTTGTCTCTCTCTCTCAGCCACATTACGTGCTGAAATTGCCACTCTGAGTTATGTCGAGCGCCGCCACATAGTCCAGCTTTTTTTAACTCGACTTATGTTGCTCGCCGCTAATTAAGGGTTAAAATGTACTCCTTGTGTTAAGGTTTTCTCCAACTGAGAATTAAACGACCTTCTAACTAAAAAAATTCAGCACCCTTATTAAATCCTTTAGCCTATTAAGCATATTTTGCAGCGTAGCTAAAAATTATGGTATTGTAGTGTTGTTTTGGGATTATGGTTTGATCATACATAGTGGCGAGGACCTCCGCCCCCTTAGTTCACTCAGTGTATAAATGCTATGAAAATAATTGTCTTTTTACCCTAAAAAATCCGGATATACAGTGATCTCAAATTACGCGCAATTTATCTACGCGAAATAAAACTACGCTCTAACCACAATTGAGGAAACAAATACGTAAGTACGTTCATATTAAATGTACGCGGCGCTGAGCAAAAAAAATAACCCCTCCAACGTCGTCACTGTGCAGAGAGACATGCATCTCCCGTACCAAATTATTATGTATCTACTGTACATGCACAACAGGATATTATGGATTAATCTATTAAAAGAATGTTCTTCGTTTTACATTGCATGTATCATTTATTGAGCTAACAAAATCGGAAATAGAAAATCTGTTTCTGTTCTACTCTTCTTCTTTCGAAAGTCGCTTCAAAGCCCACTGCTCTCCCCTGGCTAAATGATGTGAAGCCAATTCTTTAATACCTGTATGTATATGAGCTATTGAACTATCTCACTTGACACTATGTAGGCTATATGCTATAGACGGTGAATTACTTTTCGACTCAAAACTTTACCAGTAAGCCTAGGCGCCTATTGCTTCGGTCGATCCGTTTCGGGCGCAGTGCTATCGATCGATGGCGCAGATCCGGCATTGCTCACAGTGTGAGTTAATTTACAAGTTTGTGTCTTATTTGTATACATTAAATGTATTTTGTGTGTATTTCATATGATATATTTGTACAGTAATATGTTATATATTTGTGGATTTTAGGTGATGAAATAGTACAACTTTCGGTCGGACCCAGACCAATACCTATGACATATATCATTATTCACACCTCCCAAATTTGTTGGTACTCTTTTGACAGGCTCTTTCTAAGCTGAATATATGAGCTACTAGGAGGAAGGAGGAGCCTTCAAGGGACAAGCTAGATATAAATAGTATATAAATTATATATTAGGATATAAATAAATCGTATAGAGAAGTTTGGGGCAGTTTTAATTATTATTTTAATTATTATTTATCATATTATATATATGAATATAATATGGATGGATTATATGAATACAAAAAAGCAGGTCGCTCCCCTTACCCAGATATCTAATACAATTACATCCTAATTACATCCTAATTCCCAAACTCTAATTACATCTGAACTCTTATCTAAAAAAAAAAAAAAAAAAATAATAATAAAAAAAAAAAAAATAATAAAAATAAATAAAAAAAAAAAAAAAAAAAAAAAAAAACCCTATCTAAACTAGCGAAACCGGTCTCAGCAAGAATACGTCAGAACTGCTCGCCGCCGGTGAACACAGATACACCGACAAGATCCATTTAACCAAAGTACGGAGGTGGTGCATCATACTAATTATCAAAATCTCGTTGACTCTCAAGTCTTTAAGGGTCACCCGTTTTGTTCTTCTCTTCCTCTCCTTCTCTCTCTTTGTGTGTATCCATATGGCACCATTCAGCCAACGAATGGCTGAATTGCCGAATAACAAAAGAGGAAGAGGGAGAGAGGGAGAAAAACAGCCCAGGTAGTCCCTTTAACACTCTCAGACCAAAATATCAATTGACGATTTAATTACGATCCTCGATATATTTATTTTGATCAGTCAAAGAGCTTTGATAACAAGTATGGTGCGGATATGTTAGTAAAAAAAAATGGGTAGGATTGGGAATAAGGGAGAGGAGGTACTTGTTTAGGTTAAATGGATCGACGGGGATCCTCAATGCATCTGACGTCACCAACTAGCAAGAACCAACCCATTCGTCGGTACTCAAGCCACCCTAACACAATCTAAATCTATATATATATATATATCTATCTATCTATCTATATCTCTATTAAATTATATAAATTAAATACATACAATATATATACAATTATATAAAATTAAATACATATATAATAATATCCATTGCACTGTTTTTTTGTATAATCCTTATTATTAATTATTATTATTATTGTTCTTTTTATAGCCACCCCCATAAACATAGGTAAAACAAAATAATAAAGTTACTGGGTGCCTAGAGTATATTATAGAGTGAGAAATGTAATTATACATTACTGTATATTTAATATTAAAAGAATTATAGAAATATTATATTAAAATAATAATAATGATTATATATATAACAAACTAATGTGTCAGTGAGGTCCATTATTTTGCTATTTAACACCCTTCTGTAATATATGGTTTTTAATTTATATTATGGGTTTGGAATCATAATATAAATTCCTGAAACGCCATATATCCCTAGTTGTATTAACGGTGGTTAAATTAGCTGATTAAATTTCTTATAATATATATATATACTAAAAGGATTGAGATTATAGTTTTTAAATGGTAGAGCTAAAATGGTCTAGCCAAAAAATAAAGTGAAAAAGCTCGGTAAAGAAAGTGTTGAAGTTATGGCAAAATCAATGAATGTTATTACAGATGATACCTCTGACCAACACAACACGTTTAACCCTCTCCGACATATGACGCGATTTTGAGCCTATTATGATACTTTAAAGCTTGGAATGTTACGGCACAAAGGAATATTAATTTAATATTAGTATCAATTCTTATATTATATTGATTATATTGATATTGATATTGATTATATTATATTGATTATATTGATGTATATTTGTTTATCCGGGTATTTAGAAACCTTCGAATTTAGTTCTGAGTTCTATCTGTGGGCAGAAAACTAATTTTGGAAATTTGGAGAAGTAATTATGATTGAGAACTATTTTTTATTGCTAATCTGGTCTGCGTCATATGTGCGTGAAAGGGTTAAATCATTAAGTTATACATTATTAAGTTAAATCATTAAGGTCTCCCTCCCTCACTATCCGATGCCGAAAATTATGATAGGTTTTTTAGGAGTTTGAGATTATGGATTTTACCCCATAAATTTTAGGGTTTCGCTTATACAATTTTTCGATGAAGATAGTGTTTTCAGAATGTAAACCCATCATAAATCGAGGGAGAGAGGTACAGGGTGTCAAACGAAAGCTGAGTCCATTATTTTGAGTCTCTATCAATGTACATGTAAAGCTAAAATTATGTTTTATATTTCTTATTATGTCTTTCGAAGTGATAAAATGGCTAAAACAATGCAAGTTCATATTAATTGGCTTGTATTCCTTAATTAATAATTCAATTCTTCAAACACAATTGCTCCAGTTTGACACCCTGCTTGTAATAATCAAAAATCGCTATGTGGAAACACTTTCACATAATTATAAAGAACACAATCCCACTATATAAGTGGTCAGTTGCGCTAATAAGTGACAGTCGGCCCTCGGGTAACGCGGCTTTAGTCAGACTCGTCAGACTCGTCAGACCCGTATATACCGGCGTGTATAAGACACATTTCTAAGCCTCCAAAATGCATGCATGGCGACGAATATATTGTACTTTCAATGCAAGTGAATTTGAAGTGCCAAGATTACTCGGCTGATTTTCATATTGTTGTGTGTGTGTGTGTGTGTGTGTGTGTGTGTGTGTGTGTGTGTGTGTGTGTTGTTTTGCTTGTGTGGCTTGAACTTTAGCCGAGCGGCATTGTTTTTGTGTCAAATAAATAGCATTTAATCTTGATTGGATATATTATTGACCCCCCCTACTATGATAATTGCCAACGAAAAAAAAAACAAAAAAACAGATAAATCGGGTGCACGGCCTAGGGCCGGTACGATATACCCCGAGGGCGGACTGAAAAAAGATTAATTAAATTAGAAGACTTCATTGAGTTTATACAGCACATAGCAAGCCAAACGTGGACACGACTTATTAGCGCGACCGTTACAATTGATGAGCAAAAAAAAGTAAGGGAGTAAGTACAAAAACATATTGAGGGCTTATCTTTCCTTTTCTCTCTTTCCCTAGCTTCTACCCATTCTACCCATTCGGCCCCATTCATCCAACTGTTATAAGAAGTTTTATCCCCATCCAGGTGTCATACTGTATATTAGTTTGTATGGAGAAATCCGGCTTTGCCGGAGACATTTCTCTATCGAAAAATGTACAAATTTATTTAGCCTGCTGTCAAAACAAATTATATATGCTGGCTCGCTACTACCGCTCGCAGGAAATCTATGACACCTGGATGGGGTAAACGTCTTAAAACAGTAGGCTGAATGGGGCCGAATGGGTACAAGCAAAAAAGAGAGGGAGAGATAAAACAAAAAAGCGAGGTGAAGACTAATTAGTGCCGTTAGTTTTCCGCACTTTTCTTTTCATAATTAAGACCATTTAGGCGAGCGATAGCGAGCCTCTAATTTTTCCACCGAAAAATTTAAAATTTAATTGATTACTTGAAGGTCTAGGGGGTTCTGGCGAGGAAACTAAAAAAATCAAAAATAATAGTACAGTACAGTACAGTACTCCCTTTGATGTTTTTTCGGAAAATATAACCGAAACTACCACTAATTTTCCCATGGTTTTTCTTTTTGGTTTTAGGTAGTTTTCATCATTATAGATGAAATGAATTACAATCCCCGGAAAACTTTTATATCTCCCATTAATCCAACGATCTTAAAACACTCAGATGTAAGTAATTTTCAAAGTAAAATTTACAATTTTGTTTGCCTTTGGATACAGACAGGATGGGTGAGGGGAGGCTTTGCCCCCCCTCAGCCCCCCAGGAATTATTGAAATCAGCATAACAGTAGGGGGCTTAATAAGAGTTTTCACTGCCGTCAATAGGGAGTTTTTTGTTTTTACCTTAGTGCACATAAAATGTATCTCCGGAAACGGTTTTTTCGGACAGGATAGTGTTCCTTGATTTTGGTATTTATATTAAATTGTCAGTGCAATCCAATTTCTGAATGCATTTTTGAAATCAGCAAGGTTTTGGTTGATGAAACACTTTAATATGATCAATGCAACATCCTTATTCTATAAAAATAATATCCTTCAAATATTGAGAAATAATTAGTGGTAGTTTCACCGGTTTATAAGTACCCTTTTTTCAAACTTCCTTTGTGATCTTTTTCAAACTTCATTTTTCACTTCATTCACCACGCCAGGTGTACAAAGGAGTACAAAGGAAATCAAGCAACAACAGATCTAGTGACCCTTCTAGTTGCTTGTCCTCCAAAACACTGAGGATCAAGTGTCCAAACAGTGGTTTAGAGTGGGTAAGGGAACATTGGAAAGGGAATTACTGCCCTGGAACTAATGTCCGTGGCAGGATTAGGAAGTTAGTAGGGGACAGATGGGTTAGTAACTGAGGGGGGGATAAAATAAAGTTATTCATTCACAAACGCAGTCAGTCGCGGGTTTGATGAGAGATATTTGTCTAGGCGGAGTTTAAATGAATCAACGGTGATGCAGTCTATAACGTTTCGGGGAAGCCCATTCCACAAGTTGACAACTCGATTGAAGAAGAAATTCTTAGATTCGTGTGAGTTAAAAGATTTACCAATAATTTTGCAACCGTTTCCCCGCGTGTAATTAGATTGGTCAATAGTGAAGTACTTACTACAGTTCATATTGTCGATGCCTTTGATGATTTTGAACACTTGAATTAAGTCACCTCTTAATCTGCGCTGGGTTAAAGGAAATAGATTTAATTCTCTAAGACGCTCTTCGTATGGTTTGTTCTTTAGGCTAGGTATCATTTTGGTAACTCTACGTTGAACTCGTTCTAGCTTGTTTATATCTTTTTGGTAATAAGGGCACCAGGATTGAACGCAGTATTCCAGAAGAGGGCGGACTAATGAATTGTAAAGGGTTAGGATAACTTCTTTGGATTTATGCTCAAATGACCTGCCTATAAAGCCAATTATTTTGTTTGCCTTCTTAACAACTTCTGAACATTGTTGACTCGGTTTTAGGTTACTCGATATTGTTACTCCCAGATCGGTTTCTCTGTTTACATTCTTAAGCTGAGTGCCATTCATCGAATAGTTTGCTTTCTCATTTAGGTATCCGATATGTAGTACTTTACATTTATCCGCATTGAAACTCATTTGCCAAATTTGGGCCCAACATGACAATTTATCTAGATTGTGTTGCATATCGTCAACTTGTTCTTTTGAGAGTATGCTATTTGCAATTTTTGTATCGTCAGCAAATTTTGAGATTGTACAGGTGAGACCCTCATCTATGTCGTTGATGTAAATTAGAAAGAGAATTGGTCCTAGTACCGATCCCTGGGGTACCCCGCTACTTACATTGGTCCATTTTGATGCCTTACCGTTTATGACTACTCTTTGCTTTCTGTCGCTGAGCCAATTTTCTATCCATTTCAACACACCGTCTTGTATTCCATGCGCTTTTAGTTTTAGCAGTAAACGTTTGTGGGGAACTTTGTCAAAGGCCTTTTGAAAATCAAGGTATATAATATCTACAGCTTTACTCTCATCGTAGAGGTTGAGGATATCGTGGAAGAAGTCTAAGAGGTTTGTTAAACAGGAACGTTTTTTACGAAAGCCGTGTTGAGTATCTTTAAGTATGTTATTTTCCTCTAAGTGATTTACGAGTCTGTCTCGTATGACCGTTTCTAGCATTTTACATACAACTGAGGTTAAGCTAATTGGACGATAGTTACTGGGTAGGGATTTGCTGCCTTTTTTGAATATCGGTGTTACGTTAGCTAGCTTCCACTGATCGGGCATAGTTCCAGACTGCAAGGATTTATTGAATAGTAATGTCAGTGGTTTAGAGAGCTCATCCTTAGCTTCCTTTAGAACTCTAGGCGAGATTGTATCAGGTCCAGGCGTTTTATTTACCTTGAGTTTATCTAAACAATTCAATACTTCTCTCTCTGTAACGGTGATATTGCTTAGAACATCTGAATTATCAATCTGAATCGGCGATGGTGTAGGGATATCACTGAGGTCTTCTGTTGTAAAAACTGATGCAAAGAAGGTATTGAGGGCATTACTCATTTGTTCTTCGTCTTTGGTGTATTCTCCATTTTCATCGACTAACGGTCCAACAGTTGAAGTAACAACTTTTTTCTTTCTGATATAACTATAGAATTCTTTCGGGTTTGTTTTACTTTGATTCGCAATATGTAACTCTAAGGTCTTTTTACTTTGCTTAATTAACTTTTTGGCTTTGCGTCGTAGCTCTACAAATTTCACCCGTTCTTCGTCATTTTGTGAGGATTTTAATCTATCATTAGCAAATTTTTTAGCAAGCAGGCAGTTTGAAATATCTTTATTCCACCATTTGGGCTTATTATTATGGCCTGGACGCCGAGTTTTCGATGGTATGCAGTCTTGCACTGCTTTTAGGTAAGTGGCTTCGAATAACTTCCAAGATGTATTTATGTCGTTATTGTGAATTAAAAAGCTCCAGTCAGTTTCTTTAAACATAGCTCTAAGTTTATGGAAGTTTGCTTTCTTGAAATTAGGGACTTTTTCGATGCTACTATTTGGTTCGTTACTAGTAAACTTTAAAGTGAAAGTTATCGTACGATGGTCGCTGTTACTGAATTCATCACCAACATTCAAATTCTCTATTAATTCTTCTTTTGTTGCAAGTACAATGTCAAGAACGTTATTACCACGGGTCGGCGTTCCAACAAATTGATAAAGCGAACTCTCTTGCAAGTTCGTATACAAGTCATGTCCGGAGTGTGAAGTAAGAGTATCGCAATCCCAAGAGTATAAGAGGTGGTGGTGGTCACCGGCGGCAGTGGCTTCATATACCTGTAGAGACGAGTATTTTTTTTGGATAAGGAGTGGAGGTCTGAAATGGAAGTAAAAACCTAGTGTGTGAAGGAAGGAAGGTTTTCGGAGCGAGCAATAAATAGGAAGTAATGTGGAAGATCAGAAATCTCAGAATGAAAGTAAAAAGTGCAATGGGCCCGAGACATGGGCTCTGAAGGAAAAGAGAAAGCTGGTTAATATATAGGTGAGTTTGTGTTTTTGTGTGTTCATTTTTTTTTTTTTTTTGGGTCGTTTTTTTTTGTTTTTTGTTTTTTTTTCCCTGTTCGGGCTCTGTCTCGAGTCGGCCACCCCCAGTAAAAAAATAAAATAAAATGGGGAATTGGGAGGGAGCAATAATATTATTACTTAGAGTGGTCTTCCCACTGGACTGGAATGGACCTGGGTTCGAATCCCAATATGTTAAGATATTATTTCATACCCCTAGTATGAAAGTAAAGTAAAACACGAGAACATTTATAATCAACAGATGGAAGGAGTCAGATCCACTTTGGAGTGGGGGGGCCCAGTCGGGGCATGTCCCTTTTGGGGTGCTTCCTCTGGAAGATGTGATGATGATGTTTTGTGTTTAAGTATTTGTATGATAAGATAGATTAAGAGAGATTAGACATTTGAGGGGTACCATACTTATCAAAATGACTGGCATGTAAATTGAGCACAGTATATTATATTTGATTTGGCTTAGGAAGTATCTCTGAATAAAAAGGTTAAGAAATTCATTAAAATTTAAAACTTTCAAACTAAACAAACCAAAACTGGGACAGTGAGTCAATAAATTGATTTAGTATTTTACCCCCATAGCATTAAAATACATGGCATATAATAAAAATAATTATATATAATAAAGGTGTCTGAATTCGGACAAATAAAAAAATAATTGTCGTCAAAATACGCAAACTTAAACGCGGCGATTTCGGTCAAAGAAAGTTTGGCTATCGTTACAAAAATTTTAATTATATAAATTTGGTTTTTAAATTTTGTATTTATTTACTTGTCAAATTATATTTAAAGATCTTCCACACAAAATTGATAACAAAAGTATTAACGAAAACCCTGGTGAAAAAGAGATTTTCTACAATATTTGTTATTCATTCAAAAAACCCGGGCATGTCCCTCCAAAGGACAGTGTGGGCTACCCGGGCGATTTGGCCGAAAAATGTCTTATCTAGGCCTAGGCTAATTTTGGTTAATTTTAACTGCTAGAAATTTCCCACGCATCTATAAACATAGTCCAATCTGTAGACTGGCGTTGAGAAGAGCTCTCTAACTAAGTCAACTTGGTTCAGTTGCGATGACGATTTCCGTGGAGCGAATTTTGCCGCGATGTTGACAATATTGATAATATTGACAATATGGTATTTGGTTCCGCTGCGTGTCTACCCTGCTGAGACCGGAACCTCTGGGACCGGGAGCCCTTAGGCGCGACCATGTAGTGGGAAAAAAAAAAATTTCAGGCTCTGTCTCGAGTCGGCCACCCTTGTGCTGTGGGGTATGTGCCTGAATATACATACATGCATGCATCTACATGCCTGATTCACAAAAAGTTTTTAAATTCTCACAGTTATTTGATCTGTCGGGCGCCAGGACTAGATTGCGAAATCAAGGTTGTGTAAAAAAAAAAAAAAAAAAAAAAAAAAAAAAATCATAGCGTAAGTAAATAAACAAAGCAAATATTTTTCTCACCTATATTACATACAAGCTTCGACGTCGCCGTGTTTGAAAAGCCTTCTTTTTTCCTTCTCGGGACTGGCAAGAGCGAGACTCGAGGCAGAAAGAAAAGTTGGCTCGAGCATTTACACCAGATGTAAACCTAAACAGCCGGAAGCTGCAATCAATGCCTGAGGACAAAAAATAAAAGTTAGAATGCACCTCCCTATCCTCACTCAGCCCCTCCTCCAATCCAACATCCTGAGACCGCTGGGCGGTCAAATATTACCCTCCCGCCCGCTAAATAAGGGTTAAATGGATTTTTTTAGGCCCAGGATCTTAAAAGTCTTCCCGCAGTCGCCCGGGAAAACTCTTAAGTCTTCCCGAACTTGCCAGGTTAAGTGAACGATGGGGAGTCGGCTATCATTAATCAATATAACAAGTGGGATTAACAAAGAGGACATGACAAATGTACTAAAGCTCAGTGATAGCGAAAGAACTCGTACCAATGGTTTCAAATTAGATAAATTTCGTTTCAGAAAAGATATAGGCAAATATTGGTTTGGTAACAGAGTTGTAGATGGGTGGAATGGAAAGTGCTATAGTGGGATCTAAAACTGTAGGGAGCTTTAAGATAAAATTGGATAAGCATATGGACGAGAAGGGTGTGAAGGGGGATCAGCCGGGTTGGGCCAATCAGCGCTCTGCAGACCCCCATAATCCTGCGTTAATCTCTAACCGTTTTGGTAAGATGATCCTCAGGGTATTAGAGTGTTGAGCCTATAATTGGGCTTTGTAATTGATTTGGTGTGGGACAGGGATCTGCCTTGCTTAGGCCAATCGGCTTTCTGCAGACTCCCATTTTCTTATGTTCTTATGTTCTTATAATAATAGCCTACTGTATATACGAGAATTTAAATGATATTAATTGACAGGCTATTAATTAAAGGCAAAAATAAACAAATCAAAATAGTTATGTGGAAAACGCTTACCCTAAAATAAAATGTATGAAATAAAAAAGAACACGCATTAATTAAAATGTAAAACTTGCAAACTAAACACACCAAAATTGGGACAAGGACAATATAAAGTCAAATTAAAGTATCAAAATCGCTATGTGGAAACAACGCTTACTAAAATGAAAATTATTAAATAAAAGAACACAATCGGACATAGGGTGTACATTACTACATGTGCAAGTTAATCTGTTTCCCAAGCAAACTAATCGCACATATAACAACGCACTATCGTCACGTTAAAGTTTGGGAAGTCCGGGACGTTCTGGCAAATTTTACTAAACTCTGCATGAATAAAGAAACATGTTAAATGTCAAAATATTATTTAGAATCAAATTTGCAACATGACAAGACATTAACAATAGTACAAAATACAAATATTGATAAGATATCTATACTATTTCAAAATAATATATAAAATACTACAGCACTCACTAACGATAGTGCTATCGGGTACCGTAAGCATAGCATGTCTCAAGTGACCCCTATCAAGAACTACCCTACAAATAACCTACATTTATAGCACAAATAAACTAAGGAAATCGCAAAAGTAAGCAATTGATACTATCGACAATGAATACATAATAATATAAAGACAAATAATTGCAAAATATGAAGTAACAACAGATTTAAACAAGAACAATAAATTTAAAAAATCATCAATATTAATAATAGAAAAAGAAAAAGATAAACAATAAATACAGACAAAAAACAATATATACAGTAAGCAGATACAAGAAACTTCGTTAAAAATGCTTGATTAAAATTATTGATGTAAAATTTTAGAATACAGTCACAATAATTGACCCTAAAAAGATTAAATTTATGGAACAATTTACTTGCCTCAATGTCCACTAAGAGTCTGTATAGTAACCTAGCTCTAGCCCAAAAGTCATCTACTTTAGTGCAGATTTTACAAAATCTTATGAACTGGGAATAAAAACAATTATATGTTATTTTACTATCGATATGACTACTACTAGGGAAAAGGAAGTTTATTACGTAAAATTAAAATCATCAACTTTTGTTATATACTTTAAGTA
>CM064567.1:3188178-3297560 GCA_032716605.1 Paralithodes platypus
TATAAACCAACTCCCTCACGTGATTATGACGTATTTTAGGGATTGTTTTTCCTGGACCCCTTTCTCTCATGTTGAGCCCCATTTGTTTTGAGATTTTAAGACGTTCGCCCCATTAGTTTGGCGATTATAAAACCATTCGCCCCATTTCTGTCAAATTTAAGTCATTTCGTGCCATTTAGTCATAACAAAATTCCGTGCGAGCGGTTTAGCTAGCCTGTAATTTTAAGAGGAACCGGCCGAATTTTTCTACCGAAGAATGTACAAATGTATCTTGAAAGGGGGTCTAGGGGGTATAATTTTAAGCTTGGAGGTCTAGGGAGGAAACTAATAAAATAATACATAGATGAACAGATCGACCCAAAAGTCTTAACCCTTTCAAGCTCCAATGCGCATTTTTGTTTTGTTTTCTGGCAATTATTATATGATTTTATTCAGATTAGGAAGGGTATATGGAAGTCAGATGCTTCCTAAGCTGCATAAAATCGTCTAATGATAGCCACAATTCAGGCTAAAACGCATCAGAGACATACAAACACCCCAGTTCCATTTATATTAAAGGCTCGCCAGGAAAAGATCGACACCTAAATGACACGAAAAGTCTTAATATTGACAAAGAAATGGGGCGAAAGGCCTTAAACTCGCCAAGATAATGAGCCGAATGTTTTAAAATCGGAAAATTTAATAAGGCTAAGCCTGAGGAAGAAAGGGGGACCAGAAAAACGGCCTATCTCCCCTTAACACTATCTGGTGCAACGTATTGGGGGTTCATATGATATTTTGGGTAATTATTATGGAAGATTGTAATGTAAGATAAGTTCGAAGCCTGTTAGTCTAATAGTAGCCAGACGAATTTATTGGGATAGTTTGTGTTTTAATGTCTAGAGATACTTCCTCAAAACTGAATAAAATAGATTGACATTGGAAAAAAAAAAAAAAAAAAAAAAAATACGCCACCGGTACAGACAGGGTTAAGGGGAGGTCACCGGCATTTTGATCTCCTTTGCTCTCTTTCTCTGGCTTCTATCCATTCGAGAGAAAAGTAGATAACAAAAAGCAGGTGATGCTACCAGAGGCAACAAAATGGCCGATTTTCGTTGCTGGGGTGGCGGGGTGGGTGGGGGGGGGGGGGGTATTTAGTTAACCCCTTCAGCACCATGACGCCCTTTTTATCTTTGATTCTGGCTAAATGTTGATCACTTTATGCAGTTTACGAAGGACCTGTTTTACAAAGAGGGCAACATTTTGATGATTTTATGCAGTTTAGGAAGGACCTGTGTTACAAAGAGCCGTTGAGGTAATAACAAACTAAAGAAAATCGTCTATTATTAGATGATATTATTCAGGTTAGGAAGGGCCTCCAGTAATAATTAAGGCTTCAAACTATCTCAGCCCTTTTCTAAGCTGCATAAATATCGTCCTTTTTATTATATTTTGGCAACTTATTAGACGATTTTATTCAGCTTAGTAAAGACCTCTGGCAATAATGAGGCTTCAAACTATCTCAACCAACCCTTTTCACTACCACAGATCCTTCCTAAGCTGCATAATATCGTTTAATTATAGCTAGAATAGAATATAACACACGTCGATGGTACTCAAAGGGGGGTGGGGGGAGCTAGTTCACCCCTTCAGCACCATGACGCCTGTTTACCTTGGATTATGGCTAAACGTAGAGGATTTTATGCAGTTTAAGAAGGACCTGTGTTACTAAGAAATCAAAGTTGTATTGACCCATTTGAATAATTGAGGTAGAATCCTGAACCAAAGGAAATCGTCTAATACTTAAGCATGTTACTAAGCGGAAATCATATTTACCCATTTGAGTTGTTGAAATAGATAAATAAACTCAAGGAAATATTCCCTGACCCCCCTGACATACTCCCTGACCCCCCTGACATACTCCCTGACCCCCCTGACATACTCCCTGACCCCCCTGACATACTCCCTGACCCCCCTGACATACTCCCTGACCCCCCTGACATACTCCCCGGCCCCCCCTCATACTCCCTGACCCCCCGACATACTCCCTGGCCCCCTGACATATTCCCTGACCCCCCGACCCCCCTGACATACTCCCTGACCCCCCTGACCCCCCTGACATACTCCCTGACCCCCCTGACATACTCCCTGACCCCCCAGACATACTACCCGACTCCCTGACAGTCTAATGGTAAACCAGAATATGACGAAAATTACGTAATAGGGGTGAAGGACAAAAAGAGGGGGGACTGAGGTAGGAGGGGGGGAGGGCCGGGAGGCAGGCACCTAGGTAAAGGTTCAGTCTGTCGTTGGACGCGGTCAGAGGTGGGCGTGGGTGCTTCATTCAGTGTTGTTATTTGCGAAATGTTGGCTATTAAGACTTTTTATCTTAATTTACTTTGTTGTTTACAAAGGTTAAATTAACTTACGTAAGAAGGGACTTTATATATTCGTTTCTATCTTTTTTATTACGTATTTGCTCCCTACACCAAGTCCGCGATCGGAACCTTAAAAAACACCCCCTTAGATCCCCCTTCAGATAAATGTGTACATTTTTCGGTAGAAAAATGTCTTGGCCGAAGGCCAGTTCCTGGCCATATTACTGGTTTGCTAATCGCTCGTCTTGAAGAATTCGACACCTAAATGAGGTCTTATAATCGCCAAACTATTGGGGTAAAACATGAGCAAAGGGGTCCCCTCCCCCTCCTCCAAGTGTTAAGTGATAGTGACTCGTATTATCAATTTAAAGACACCTACTGTAAATGGCACGAAAGGTGTTAAACTATTGGGGCTAAAGACGAGGAAGCGTTCAGAACAAATAAGCCTATAAAATAAATCCTGATGTTGAAAAACCAGTGGGCCAAGTTGGACTAGACCTTGGTGAGTTGTTAATTGTTGGGTAAGCATGAGGGTGAAGGGGGACCAGAAAAACGACCCAGAAAAACGACTAACTAAGCAGTGGGTCAAGATGGACGAGATTGTTGGCGTTGGGGATAGTTCAATCAACTTAACCGGTTCCTTCTGTACTGATGACACTGAGATGGTGAGTGTTGATGTTGTTTTCGTGTTTTTTATGTTTTTAGGTGGGGGCGGGGGGGGGGGGGAATATTTACCCTTTCCCGACGATATCTTCGGAAGCTAGAGAATGATTAAGAGTGTACGAGAATAGGTAAAATTCTAGTTTCACGGTAAATAAAATCATCTAATACCAGAATATAATGAAAAGGACGTAACCAGTACTGTCTATCTATTGCCTGACGCCGCAATCCCCGAGGGGTGGACACGAACGAACCGCCCCCATGCACCGCCTTCATTCATATACTTCCTCACTCCATCCTTCCATACCAAGTGATATAGTGGGATCAAGAACGATAGGGAGCTTTAAGATAAAATTAGATAGGCATATGGACGAGACTATGTTATTGGAAGGATATTATATTTTTCAATTCATATAGATTACAAAAAGTCCAAATAAAAAGTTATGTTAATGTCTACAGGAGTTAGATAGATGCATTCGAGAAATAGATAGAGAAAGAGAGTTGCAGAGGGGGAAGTGAGCGATAAACGAACTATTATGAGACGGACTTAATTGGTTCTGAAAAGACAAAGGAGACATTTATATTTACTCTTTTTCATGTTATTATTTGTGTGCTGGAAGGAAAATATTGTTTTCAATTCCATCGCATTAGAAATGATTCATAGATTACAAAAAGTCCAAATAAGACATAGTTATGTTAATGTATAAATAAGGGAGTTAGATAGATGCATTGGAGAGATAAACAGATAGAGAGAGAGTGCCTAGGGGCGAGCGAGCGATAAAATACTAACATATATGAGACGGACTTAAATTTCTGAAAGACAAAGGAGATATTTTTATTTACTCGTTTTCATTTTATTATTTGTGTGTTGGAAGTACGGTAATATTGTTTTCAATTCCATCATATTAGAAATGATTCTTAGATTAAAAAAAGACCAAATAAGACAGTTATATTTATGTATAAGGGAGATAGATGCATTAAATGCACAAACTGGGGGAGAAATTAGTTCTCGGTAATGTTTTCCCAAGCATTGATGATTTTATTCAGATTAGGAAGGATATTTGGAATTCAGAACTGAGATGTGGTTTAGGTCAATATACAGGAGGCGGTAAAATATAGGTAGCAAAATTCTAATGGTAGTTTTGGGTTCCTATCATCATATGCTTCATTTCTATATACTTTTTATCCCCGGGAAAAAAAAACAAAAATCTTGGGATTTTTCATTTATTTTCTTGGGATTTTTTGTTTTGGTCATTAACCTAACCAAAAAACCTAACCCAAATACATTTAGGTTAGTTAGGTTTTTTGGTTAGGGTTAATAACAAAAATAAAAACAAAATCCAAGAAAAAAATAAAAAACCCAAGATTTTTTGTTTTTTTCCCGGGGATAAAAAGTATATAGAAATGAAGCATATGATGATAGGAACCCAAAACTACCATTATAATTTTGCTACCTATATTGTAGCGCCTCCTGTATATTGACCGTGGTTTATATAGTTTTGATGCCCACAGATCCTTCCTAAGCTGCTCAGAATCGTCAAATGCTAAACGCTCTAGGTTAAGGGGGGTGATCTGTTTTTGTTCTGTCCTTTTCTATCTTTCTCTGGCTTGTCAATTATTGACACCTAAGTGACACAAACAATTATAATATTGACAAAGAAATAGGGTGAAAGGTCTTTAAATCGCCAAACTAATTGGCCGAACGTATTAAATCTCAAAACTAATGGGGCTAAACATGAGGATGAAAGGGGACCAGAGAAACGACCCATCTCGCCTTACTGTACAGATGTACAGTCGTTTATAATATGGGCGAATGGTATTGGGATGGGGGAATATGGTGGAGTGAACAGGTGAATTGAGATACCTAGAGATCCTGCTTAAGCTGAATAAAATCGTCTATTGATAGCCAGAATTATGTGGAAAATGGCTTTAATTTACGGAACGCTTTGAGGAGTTGGAGAGTAGGGAAGGAGGGGGTATTGGGGTGGGGAGGGGGGTTCACCTTAAGCTGGTATCACACGAGCACTTTTTCCCTCAACATTTATCCTCAACACTGGTCTGGCAGCTTATGAGGTCAACATTTAAAATATTTCAGTTGCCTAAATGCATCCACCACTAGTCTAGTTTTCGATAGTTTGAACGGAGTTAATAGATCAATAGAGATAGAGACGATAGTTTGTGTGTGAGAGAGAGAGAGAGAGAGAGAGAGAGAGAGAGAGAGAGAGAGAGAGAGAGAGAGAGAGAGAGAGAGAGAGAGAGAGAGAGAGAGTGTGTTGCAGGTATGTGTACTTGTGGGTGCTTAGAATGTTGGGACCATGATTTTTGGTAAGGGGTGGGGGGGGGGGGGGGTGTTTGTCTATGTATGTATTTTAAACTTAGGAAAGGGCTCTCGTAGGCAGGGAGCTCCTTCGTAGATATACTCGTTCACACGACCAATCAGAGCGCTTGTAGTTCCCCAGTCCTTCGCGTTCATGGGGATCAGCTGATCTCTCTCTCTCGTTCGCGCGCGATCTGTACGCTCTTCATGTGACACTAATTCTATCGTTTTCTGATTCCTCCTACTGCCTAACCCCTTCAGCACCACAATGTTTTTTTACAATTTATTCTGGTTAAAACTAGGCGATTCTTTGCAGTTTAGGAAGGACCTGTGTTTTTATTATACCTTGACTTTACTCCTAAACTCAATTAATGAAATCAACAAATATATGTGGCAGTCCAGGGATTCGAACCTAGGATGCTCACACCGAAATTCAGTGCATTTATCCATTGCGCTACGAAGACAGTTACTAAAGAATGGTGGACAAGCCTACGATTTATTATGCAGTTTGGAATCCTGCATATCAATCTAAGCATGTACACACTTTCCAACTGCGCTATCATAGGCTATGAAGGAGTAATTACTGGGGCCTTAACCCTAAGGAAGGCCTCTCTATAAACTACCCTTGAACTTGAATGATATTATTATTAAGAGGGTTGTTTTGAGATCGCATTTATCCATTTGAGTTCAAACTTGATTTCAAACTAAAGAAAATCGTCTAATGGTAACCAGAATATGATAACAATTACTTAATGGTGGTGAAGGGTAGGTATTTATTATTCTGGACTCCCTTTTCACTCAAGTTTAGCCCCATTAGTTTGGTAATTTTAAGATTTTCTTTGGTATCGTTTTTTCCCCCGCAAGCGATAGCCAGCCTGTAATTTAAGAGGAATCAGCCAGGACATTTTTCTACCGAAAAATTTACAAATTTATCTAGAAGTTTGGGGTTGGGGGCATTTTTTAAAGCTTGACGGAGATCTTCGGAAGAAAGTAAACATAAATAAATGTATAAATACATGAACAAATATATACACATCCCCCCCCCCCCCCCGAAATACATGTACAGTCGGCCTAATATGTGAAGGCTTGGTACCAAGTGTATTTTGTTCTATAATTGGTATCAGCAATATCTAAACAGGATTTCTTCATTTCGAGTTATATATACAAACATGTTTCTACACTTACCCACCCTATTCAACATATGACGGACATTAATACAGTACAAAGCGAGCCAAACGTAATGACAGCTGAGACATGACTTATTTGCACCACTGTACTAGTAGGCTACTTTGTTCGCTTAAGGGGGGTCACCTGTTTTTCTTTTTCTTTCTCTCCTCTTCTCTCTTTCTTTGGCTTGTATCCAGTCGGCTCCATTCAGCCAGTTTTAATACGTTTATCTACTAGTAGGTGAGCATAGCGAGCCAGCATATTTGTTATTTTTGTTTGACAGCAGGCTAAATTTGTACATTTTTCGATAGAAAAATTTCTCCGGCGAACCCGGATTTCTTCATATAATGCTGGCTCGCTATCGCTCGCCAGGAAGAAATCGACACCTAGATGGGGATAAACGTCTTAAAATAGTTGGCTGAATGGGGCCGAATGGATACAAGCCAGAGAAAGAGAGAAAAGGACAGAAATAACAAAAAGCAGGTCACCCCCCTTAAGTGAGATAGTCCGAAACCTGTTAATTGCTGGAGGCCAATTTTATGCTGAACAAAATCATCTAATAGTCGCCAGAATAAAGCTAGAAAGGACGGCACCGGTACTGAAAGGGGTAATGAAGCACTTATAGCTATCAATAAAGTGGTCCTCCTCACATGGTAGAGCTTCTATTGATTCTCACAGCCAAACTCCCGCTTCACAAGTTGTATCAGCTAAACATGAACGTCTTGTATCCTAAATGTCTTGGTTAAGGAAGCCCACCTCGCTGTTTTTCTCTTTCTCTCTTCTCTTTGGCTTGTATCCATTCGGCCCCATTCAGCCCACTGTTTTAAGACGTTTACCCCCATCCAGGTGTCAATATTTTCCTGGTGAGCGCGAGCCAGCATATATATTTGTTTTGTTTTGAGAGCAAGCTAAATTTGTACATTTTTCTATCGAAAAATGTCTCCGTTTCTCAATACAATGCTGGCTCGCTATCGCTCGCCAGGAATATCGACACCTGGAAGTAAACAAATTACACTTGGATGGGGATAAACGTATTAAAACAGTTAGTTGGCTGAATACCCCCCTCTCTTTGAGAGTTAAAAGGGTAGATTGAGATTGTTTGAAGTATTATTGTGGCTAGAGCTCCTTCCTAAGCTGAATAAAATCGTCTAATAATTGCCAGTACTGTATATGATTAAAAGGACGTTCCTGGTACTGAAGGGGTAGATATATTTGCTCGATTACTTTAATCGTTTGCGAGTTAGCCTATAGAGGTTTTGGCCTACTCATTTGCAACATGGTTTAGCTTCCTTCCCTCATGTATGTACAGTCGGGATTATAAACCCTTTTCATGATCCGATCACGCAGTTTGTTCTGTTTTCTGTCTGTTATTTAACGAGTTTATTCAGATTAGGGTGTATGGAAGTAAGAGGGATAATTGAGATAGTCTTTACCTTTATAATCCTAACAGTTCCTTCCTAAACTGTATAACATCGTCTAATGCTATACTGTTAAAATACGTTATCATCTTCAAAGTGTTGATTCTATTACACATATTTTGGAAACTGTATTGTATCTTCTTCCTAATTCTTTACCTAATATTTGTATAATCTAATTTATAAATTTCACTTCCAACACCAAACACCTCCCAATGAAATTAATGAAAGCATGTGATCATTACACCATCAAGACAATTAGTACATGACAATGAATATATATCCATTTATCAGAGGTTCCTTTACATTGTTCTAGGCTTCATAATGTATCAGAATTAATGACCACGACTCCACACTCGGGGTCATAAGTCCTGCCCTTAACCCATTCAGCACCGGAGACGTCCTTCTAATTTTTATTCTGGCAACTATTAGACGATTTCATTCAGCCTAGGAAGGACGTCTACACATCAAAAGGCTGCAGACTATCTTAATTAATCCTCTTAGCTACAACATATCCTTCCTAAGCTGCACAAAATCTTCTAAATATAGCTAGAATACGATTACAAATACGTCACCGGTACAGTATGGGATACATATTCGAAGGAGTATTGAAAAAAAAAAAAATATATATATATGTTTCTACCGAAAAATGTACAAATTTATCTTGAAAGGGGGATCTTGGGGGTGTTTTTCAAGTTTGATGGAGGCCTAGCGAGGAAACTAAGACAAATATACAAGTAAATCAATAATAGACCAACAAATAAGCCCTACCCCCTTAAATAAATAATAAGGTCATTTGTCCCCTTCAAATTTTAACCCCTTCAATATCGGTGACGTGTTTTTCATTATACTCTGGCAACTATTAGACGGTTTTATTCAGCTTAGGAAAGATGTCTACCTGTTAATATATTATAAACTATCTCCATTAATTCATTTAGCTACCGTATCATATGTACTATTGTGGACATAAGTCCTGATACACCTGCCTGCTAGAGAATCGCGAAATGTGTTGATAAAATTTCTGCCCCCCCCCCCCCCCCTGGGGGGCCCCCCCCGCTTCCCCACCCTATCCCCACCCTTTCACACTCTCTCAAACAATCCCCTCCTTCCCTCTTTCTTGCCTTCTTTCTTGCTTCACGTCTATAAGCTCCTCCCCCTGGTTTGTTTTCCAGCAATAACTTCTCTCTCCCTTCTGTCTCTCTATTTTTCCTCTCTCATCGAACCATTGCATATTATGCATGTTTTCAAAGCTTCTTCCTATAATGAAATACCATATCGTTACATTAGCATTACGTAGTTCATGTTCATATTAGCCATTATATAACAAACATAGCATAATATACAGATTTAGGATCCATTCGAAGGTGGAAGTAAATTACGGTACGTACCATATATGTCAGATACATTTGAGACAAATTTACTGTTGCATTTTCAATTCGTAATTCAGCTATAATTAACTAAGCCCATATATCCCAATGTCTTGAGTATGCATGGATTTCACTGTTAAAGTTTATATAGTAGTAAAATATATAATTGACAAACATAAATTCAATTCATTGAATCATATAACTTCGTTATACCCACACTTAACTATTCACGTTTGTTTCGTAACTAATTGACTCAAACACACGGCCACAGACATTAAATGTGTCTCACATTACACATACTTGCATATTATTTTCTTACTGGAGGAGATTTGGCGCTTTTCATCTGCCTTAACGAATGCTGCTCCCCCCCAAAATTAACCCCTTCTGTACCAGGGTTGGGTTTAGTTTTAGTTTAGCTATATCTAGACAATTTCATGCAGCCAAGGAAGGGTCTGTGGTATTTAGAAGAGTTAATTGAGATAGCATGCAGCCTTTCAATTGTTACACTTCATTTCTTAACTGAATAAAATCGTATATATATAGCAATACTCCAACCACTAGAACTGTAGATCTGGCTCCTGACTGGTGTTTGTATCGACGCTCATGATTCACCATCTTATCAATACCCTAGCTCATTAGCCCAGTAGAGCAACAGAGCTGACAATTTTGTTTATTAATACATGTATTGTTCCATTATACTGGATACGTTTTAGGAATTGAATTGCTTACTAAATAATCTAAAGTGCTATCCAAATCTTAAGACCCATAGAATATTACATGAAACACATTAACAACGTATATATAAAGAAATAAATACAAGCGAGATAACGAACAAATATATCCGAGAAGTTATAGTAATTTTATGAATAATGGGATAAGTGATATCCGAACCTAAGAGTTATAAAATATCATATGAAACACATAAATAACGTAGTTATCATAGAGTAAACACAAGCAAGGGAAGAAATGTCGTCACTGCCCAGTATGACTGTATAAATGTATGGAAGTGTTGAACACGAAGCTAAAATACTTCGAGTTTGAATATTTCTTTGTCCGAAAGGAAGAGTATATTCTTTGGTTTTCCTTGCAACATTATTAAATATCAACTCCGGTGTTCCTCCTGGTTTTGTCCTATCCCAGATCTTCCTATTATTCATTAACACCTTCTCAACTGCACCTCCAGTCCCATTCACGCAAAACATTGCTGGGTTTGATCGGTTAACCTTTGCCTCCAGGGATTCCTTACCGCTGCGCAGCTTCTTGTTCTATACAGGGGCACTGTGCGTCCATGTATTGGGTATTGTTCACACGTGTGGGGAGGATCCTCTCACACAGCACTTATAGACAAAGTATAAAGGAAAGCCTTCCTTCCGTCTCATTAACTTTATGTCCACTCACCAATTATCTGCAATCTCTCTCTCTTTGTTGCAATGATGCATCTTTCTCACTATTCTACCGCTATTACAATAATGAGTGTTCCTCTGAGCTCTCTCAGTGTATATCACCCCCTCCTTGTAGAGCACGTATCACCCGTCTTGAAACACAAATCCCACCCCTACCCAAACCCAAGAGTGAAACGTTATTCTCAACCTTTCTTCTATTCAACAGCTAAGCTCTGGAATTCTCTCCCAGAATTAGTCTTTCCCTCCTCCTATGACTTAAATTGCTTCAAACTCCGTGTGTCCAGTTATTTTGGCTCGAAAATCCCTTGATATTGGCCCTGTCAGTCTTTCAACTTTGGGGGAGGCATTTGTCACAGGCAGTTCTGCCTTTTGAGGTCTCCCTCACTCACATAGAGAACAAAATATGTGTTATATTGAGGTGCACGTTCATAATTTGTAATAAAAAGGACCTTTGACTCAAAATAATACCTGCACTGCATCATATTATTATGATAATAAGTTGTGAAGTAAACTACCTGGGCAATATAGTATATGTTGAAACCACAACAAACTCCTTGGCTGTGGACTCTCTAAAAGTGTAATTATTATTAAAGAACAGGGTATTATGTATTATGTAACCAAATTTAACATTTAGCATTCACAGCATAAAATGAGAAATATTGGATTGAGAATAATATTCAGCAAATGTAAGGTGCATACAGCTAGTAGCTACAACAAATATAGGAACCAAATATCTTTCCACAAATATATGCTACCGTGTATAAATAAGTATCAAAAGTGCCCTTAGTTTATTGACGTGTTGCATGGAAAACCAAAATCTTTACCGATACTCTCATTGTTAGACAAGACGATAATCGAACCCGACACATTTCCGCTGCGTGTTTAACAATACCTCTACCAGTCCAGTAAAAATCTAATCTCTCTGGAGGACAGCCTAATTTAAGTATCATTATTACTATAAAGAATAATTAAGGTTTTTATCTTATGATCTATTTGGCCCAATATCAATTACATTACCCATATACTAACTGGACATTAATTCTTAAAAGTAATTAAGGCCAATAATCATAATTTTTACATTAGGTGAATTCTAATATATTAATTATATATATACAAGATTCCTTAACCATTACATCTACCGGTATGTCCTACTGTATGTCATGGTCCTTAAGATTGTTTATTTGTTTAATATTCTCCTTGGTTGGTGTATATTTAAATGGTGTGGACGTTTGTTTGATTGTCTATGTGAATGAAGGAGACATAAGACAAAGCCGCCTGCAACAAGTGTCCACCCGAAGGTTGAAAGATAGACAGACAGACAAATCAAGGTAATTTAGGTTGTTGAATATGTGTGATGTAACCGGTTGCTAAGTGTAGTGAAATGAATAGGAGGTGTTTGTGGGAAGCAGCTATATACTGTGTAAGTGAGGCACAGACAGAAACAGTGGGGGATGCCAGCCAAATGAAACCGGTGTTGCAGCATCTCCTTATGCATATTTTAATCCAATTAACGCTACGATCATGAGGTTTTAACTCATTCGGTACTGGTGATATCCTTTGCATCATATTCTGGTAAATATTAGACAATATTATTAACCCCTTCTATACCGGCGAAGTTTCTATATTTTCATTCTTGCTACTATAAGACGATAGAAGTCAGTTTACAAAGAGCCTCCAGCAACTAACAGGCTTTGGGCTACCTCACTTAACCTTATACCATAGATCCTTCTTAAACTGCACAATTTCGTCTGCATGTAGCTAGAATACCTGGTACAATTAGAAAGACGTCGGCGGTAAAGAAGGGACTAAGCTAAAAAAGGGTGTCTAGGCTAATATATCAAATGTACAAACTATCGCAAATAACACCTTAACTACCACAGACTCTTCCTAATCTACATAAAATGTCTGAATTATATTAGATGTCCCAGGTACTGAATGGGTAAATAAAAAGTGTCCAGTCATGCATGGCCTAGCTAAGGTTCACCCAGGTCCTCTGCTCTATGATAGAGAAATTCACCTGCTACGCAACGACATCCCTTAAGCTACATCACTCGTGATTAATATAGATACAGAAATTAATTATTTCTATAATTTTGTCATAGTTCAAGCATTATATTTTTACAAATTCCCACCGCCTTATGGTCAACTTATTTATTGAACATACTCAAATTTCATACCTAATATTGGCATATTATTTTGCCCCATGGTTATGATGCAACAGACCCGAAATGATTATGGTGCATTTATTATATACATGCAATCCAATATATTATTTTATTGAACTGTTCTTACGTATTAGTTTATGTTAATCGAATTAACAAGAAGAACGAGACCCACCCTTTGCGGGCCCATCTTAACCACTCGGACAGAGGGAGAACCGAAGCACTCGCTTCATCATTTACAGGTGGCCTCAACCAACACTTTAATCTCACCCTCTTCAGTGAATGGAGAATAGCTATATTAAGTTAAGAAGGAAGTACAACAATAAAATGGCTTGATACAAGCTCAATTACCCATTATAAATACCACAGATCCTTCCTTGGCTGCATGAAATTGTCTAGATATAGCTAAACTAAAACTAAACCCAACCCTGGTACAGAAGGGGTTAATCTTGGGGGGAGCAGCACTCGCTGAGGCAGATGAAAAGCGCCAAATCTCCTCCAGTAAGAAAATAACATGCAAGTATGTGTAATGTGAGACACATTTAATGTCTGTGGCCGTGTGTTTGAGTCAATTAGTTACGAAACAAACGTGAATAGTTAAGTGTGGGTATAACGAAGTTAAGAGGTAGGTGGGTTGACAGGTTAATATTGAGAATACAGACGTAACCATATATTTATAACTTTTAATATTCAATGAATTGAATCAAGGAACCTATATTATGTTTGTCAATTATATATTTTACTACTATATAAACTTTAACAGTGAAATCCATGCATACTCCAGACATTGGGATATATGGGCTTAGATAATTATAGCTGAATTGAGAAATGAGAGTGCAAAAGTAAATTCAAGTCTCAATTGTATCTGACTTAGATAACATAATTGTATGGGTTAACAAAGCTCTATCTTCGAATGGATCATAATGGATTATATTGTGCTAGGTTTGTATAAAATGGCAAATATGAACATGAACTATGTAACGTAATGCTTAATGAACGCTATATTTAATTTTAGAAAGATTTCATAAACACGCATACAAATACAATGATTCGATTAGGGAAAGGAGAAATAGAGAGAAGGAAGGGAAAGATTTATCATCCCGTTGTAATAGTGGTGGAAAGTGATCCGTGGGAAGGAGTTTATAGACGTGAAAACAAGAAAGAAGGAAAGAAAGAGGGAAGGAGGGGCTTGGATGAGAGAGCATGGAAGAGTGGGGGTGGGGGGTGGGGGGGGTAAGCAATGTTACCAATACAATTCACAATTCTCTGGCAGGCAGGTGTAGCAGGACTTATGTCCACAATAGTACTTCCTAAGCTTCATAATATCGTCTAAATGCAGGTGAAATATACACACAACAGACTTCTCCGGTACTTTAAGGGGAAATGGGTCGTTTTTCTAGATTCCCTTCTCCCTCATGTTTAGCCCCATTAGTTTTCAGATTTGACGATGTTTGCCCCATTATTTTGTCGATGTTAAGACTTCGCCCCATTTTTGTGTCAATATTAAGACCTTTCGTGCTATTTAGGTGTAGATGTTTTTCCTGGCGATCGATAGTAAGCCTGTAATTTTGGAAGAAGTATTTCCACCTAAAAATGTACAAAGTAATCAAGAAGTGGGATCTAATGGATGTTTTTTTAAGTTTGATGGAGGTCTAGGGAGGAAACTAAAACAATAATAATAATAGATATATGAAGTAATCGACCAACAAATAAACCCTTCCCCCTTAACCCCTTCTGTACCGGTGATGTATTTTTATTTGATTTCAGCTGCATTTAGACGATTTTATGAAGCTTAGGAAGGATATATGATAGCTAAAAGAATTAATTAAGAAAGTCTATAGTCCTTCCTATGCTGAACAAAATAGTCTAACAGTAGCCAGCATATAATAAAAAGTACATCACCGGTACAGAAGGGGTTAAGGGTTACAGTGTCCAACATCAATAGTTATTAGTTAGGCTCATTTATATTTTACTACAACTGTTTCTTGAGGGGAGGATTTTTCTCTGGACCCCCTTTTCTCTCGTGTTTAGCCCATATAATTTTGTAGACGTTCGCCACCTTAGTTTAGCGATTTTAAGATTTATCGCTCAATTTTTATAGGAATATCAAGACCTGTTGTGCCATTTAGCTGTCGATGTTTCCTGGCGAACGAAAGCGAACATGTAATTTAGAAGACAACATCCTTTGGCAGAGGCATTTGTCTACCAAACAAATGTCGTGGGGGTGTTTTTTAAAGTTTGATGGAGGTCTACCGAGGAAACTAAAAACAAATAAATAATAAATATATAAACCCAAAACCAACAACTACCCCCTTAACCCCTTCTTTACCGACGACATCTTTGTATTATTTTAATCATAATTAGACGATTTTGTGCAGTTTAGGACGGATCTGTGGTAGTAAAAATAACGGTTAAGTGAGATAGTTCGAAGCTTGTTAATTGCTGGAGGCCCTTTTTATGTTGAATCAAATCGTCTAATAGTAGCTAGAATAAACATACAGGTACAGAAGGGGTTAACAGTCCCATTATCCTGGTGCTATACCCTGTATCAAAAAGATAGGCCAGAAATTCTTAACCCTAACATATGTAACTTAAAATTGGCTAGAGCAAATGGGCTGACATTTTTCACACCTATTCCCTGGCTGACCCTTCCCGAATGGTAGAAATATTAGCTGGATTACTCTAGTCGTTTGTGATTTACGGAGGTTAATGTTCAAGAGTTGACTTACTTGGAACAGGAAATAGTACAGTGGCGCTAATAAGTCATGTCTCAGCCGTCTTTACGTCTGACTCGCTCTGTTTTGTATTAATGTCTGTCAGATGTTGAATAGGATGGGTACGTGTAGGAATATGTTTGTATATCTCACTCAAAAAGAAGAAATCGTGCGTAAAATTACTGGTACCAATTATTGATCAAAACATAATTGGTGCTGATACATGACTTATAAGGCCGACTGTACTATTTCTTAAGTCATAGCTGTGTAATGTCCCTCACACACATCATCAGTTAGGTTTCTGGTGGATTAATTATTTTAGCTGAACCTTTGAGGGGTGTAGGGCATATTTGTTTAGTCTATGGATACCGGTACATGTATTTATTTATTTGTTTAGTTTCCTCCCTAGATTCCATCAAGCTTAAAAAATACACCCCCAAGACCCCCATTCGATATATATTTGTACATTTTTTCGGTAGAAAAATATCCTGGCCTTCCCTCCTAAAATTATAGGCTCGCTATCGCTCGCCAGGAAAAGTCGACACCTAAAGGACACGAAAATGGGGCGAAAGGTCTTAAATTCGCCAAAATTAATGGGATAAACGTCCTAAAATTTCATAACAGATGGGGCTAATCATGAGGGAGAAGTGGGTCCAGAAAAGCCCTATACCTCCTTTAAGTTATTGTAATCACTCCTGTCTGTCTGTTTGCGTGTTCGCTAATTATCTTCAGAGTAATGAGTATAAACTAGGCTAATTGTGGGGCACATTGGTATAATTTGTTTAACTAAAACTTAATGTATTTATTTTATTGATTTGCAGAGGTCTTCATTACATATAATGTTTTTTTTATTGCAGAGGTAATCGTTGGTTGTAATATGTTTTATTGTTGTTTTATATGGTTTGTTATTATTGATAGTGTTCGGAATACTGTTGTTGATTTGATGATCGGGCATATAAGACACAATATTAATTCTGTATATTGGTTTACAGGTGTTCTGGTGAGCCGCCGCTGTCAACGCTGGATAACAGTAGAGATCCTAGATGGTTTCTACAACACGGAACAAGGCCGAATTACTGAACAAGGCTTAAATAGTGAACAAAACTAAGATCAATGAACAAGGAAAGATCAATTAGTGAACAATACCTGATCAACTAGTGTACGTAAAACAATATGCAAACCAGATAAATTACTGAACAATACTAGAACAATGAACTATACCAGATCAATGAACAATACTAGATCATGTAGTGAACAACACTAGAACAGTCGGTGAACAAGGGTGAATGAGTAAACAATTCCAGAGAGTCGTTGAACAAGAATAGATCAGTGAACAAATCATTCCAGAAAGATCCAAATCCCTCATGAATAACCAGAGAATAGATCAGCGAACGTGGCCTGATGAAGTAATCGGACGAGCTCTGTTAGAGAATGATCAGGTCTCCAAGGTCTGCAGGCAGCTCTCACTGGGGGTGCATTGACATCTCTAGCATGGGGTCGGCGGCAGTCGGAAGTCTTGCTATCCTGGGATTTTTCCGTCGTTCCTGCAGAGCTGTGGGATATTCTGCACTTTCACCCAAGGTTAGTTAATGGACTGTGTTATTATTATTATTATATTTATTATTATTGTCTTATATATTTTATAAATACTTATACTAATAGGGTTGGAATAATTCGACAGTTGTTCGGAAGTTTGTACTTTATTTAACAAACTTAAAGGCAATCAAAAGCTAAAAGCAGTAACAAGAAATAGGGTGGTCAGTATGGAAGTGAAGAAGTCCTTGCATGACAGTGTGGTAATCCCGACACTGACTTACGGAAGCGAAGCATGGACGTTGGTTGAGAGACTCAGACCAAGAGTGAGAGCAGTGGAAATGAATTACCTAAGGAGTGCGTGCGGAGTTACATGGAGGGATAGACAGACTAATGAGGAAGTAAGAAGGAGGTGTGGTGTGGAGGTAGATGTGCTGGAAAGTGTGAAAAGGAACAACTTGAGATGGTTCGGCCATATGGAACGTATGGAAAGCGAGAGAATGACTAAGAGGGTGTACGAGAGCGAGGTGGAGGGACAGAGGGGGAGAGGTAGACCGAATATGAGGTGGAAGGATGGAGTGAGGAACTACATGAATGAAGGCGGTGCTGGTTGGGGGGAGGGGCGTCGACTGACTGGGGACAGAGGTGCATGGGGGCGGTTCGTTCGTGGCCACCCCTTCGGGGATCACGGCGTCAGGCAATAGATAGATAGATAGAAAGGCAATCAATATTCCTCATAGCTAATGCTTCCCGATCCAAGTCAAAATATGTTCAAACTGAAGAGTTAAATACTTACGACAATACAGTATACACTGTACCTCAGAATCTAAAGTTCCCATGAACCCGCTATTCAGAGTTTGACCTACTTAGACTTCGGTCCCAAGGCACATTAACTATTAATATTTTTTAACAAAAACTGTAACAAAATTATATATCCTTTGGTACGTTAATATATATTACGCGTGATCGATACCATGCTTTCGACGAAGTGATATCTATAGTAAGAATATACAGTAGTTTCCGTAAAACAAAAGGAGGCATTGATTGCCAATCCTAACTATTGCTCCAGCTAAAACTCCACTATCACAAATCTTATCATTCTAGCCTGGATAGATTGCAGGTATTATTAGGCTCGCTATCGATCGCCAGGAAAATAATTGCACCTAAGTGACACGAAATGTCTTAATAATTTGACAAATACATGGGGGTGAATTAATTGGACTTACAGTCGCCAGATGGGGCCAACGTCATAAAATCCCATAACTAATGAGGCTAAACATGAGGGAGAAGGGTGTCCATAAAACCCCAAACACCAGCCCTTACCACCCTTTACTCCACACTTTTCCGTTTTCTCGTTTATTTTTTCTCATCTCCTATTTGTTCTCCACTTTTCTCTCATTTCTTATTTGTTCTCTCATCTCACAGGCAGCTTTGCCTTTTGTCTCCCTTATCCACATAGAACAATAAAAAAATAAAAATAAAAAAGAAAGAAAGGTGGTCTAGGGGGTGTTTCTCAAGCTTGATGGAAGTCTAGGGAGGAGGAAACTCCCTCCCTCCCCGAGGGAGAAAGGGAGCCAGAAAAACTTAACCTTAAAACTTAATCTTAACCTTCCAGTGGTGGCAGTGGACCGGGTGAGGGAAGGCTGACGATGATGATGGGGTAAGTGTGTTTGGTGTTTTGGTGTAGTTATCCTCTAGAATTGGGGAATATTAATTAACCCTTTCCCTATTGTATATGAGAGAATGGATCAACAAAATCGGGTAACACAATGCAGGTCTGATTGTGGAGGGAGCTGCACCAAGGTGTGGACCGAGGAAGACCTGGGATCGGACTATATAGTGCCGATCTCAAATCCAAGAACTTGACAAGTGAAGCAGCCCTAATCAGGGTTGCCTGGAACGCCGCCATTAGGACAAGAAACTGAAACTGAACGTATGTGTGGAGCACTCAGTCTTAAAATTGTATGTATGTATGTATATATTCCCCCGGGCAGCGCCGGGTACCTCAGCTAGTGGGATATATTTCTCTGTGTTTTCTATAGCTTTATCTTGCCTATACCGCAGTATAGGCCTATATATGTCTTTACCTCTGCAAATTGAATTATTTTCATTAGACTATTTGGGTTAAATAAGGGTGGAAGCCAGAAAGGCGGCCATCTTGGGAATAGGCTCTCACCCTTATTTTTCATGTTTTTTTCCTCCAGATTTTGAGAAATGAGTGTTTTCATGGTCTTAGTTATAATTCCAATGTGAGATACACGATGAATTTAGGCTATTTCTAGGCGATTATATTCAGCTTATAGAGGAAAGGTCTTAATTTTGAGCATCTAGGGGTCTGGGGTGGCAGCCCCCAGGTTAGGCTAGGTTGGGTTAATGATACAGTGTTTTCGGGGGACCGTTTGTTTGGTCTATTAATACATATATAATTTGTTTCCCTAGACCTCCATCAAGCTTAGCAAAAAACAACACCCCCTAGACTCCCTATGTATTTCGTTCGGGATTCGCTATAGAAAGAGAACGACCATTGAGGATTATGATGCATTATGATGCTTCATTCTGGCTATCATTAGACGATTTTTATACAGCTTAGGAAATATCTGAGGTAAAGATGACGCCGTTTTCCCTTTTATTCTGGCATACATTAGACGATTGTATGTAGTTTAAGAAGGACCTTGGGTATTCAGAGGGTTAATTGAAATCTTATTTACCACTTTGAGCCCCAGATATTTTAGATTATAAGCAAAGCAAAATTGCATAATGGCTACCGGAATATGAAGGGTGCTGAAGAGTTTAAAGAGAGGTTCCAATTATGCACGTGACACCAAAATGGCGGAGCTTGACCGGTCTCTGATACTAAAGGGTCTTTAGGGATGGGGGATGGGGGGGGGGGGGGGTGTAGTCGTTATAACCCCTTCAGCACCACGACGCCTAATTTAACCTTGATTCTGGCTAAAATTAGATGATTTATTGCATATTAAGAAGGACCTATGTTATTAAGAGGGACGTATTATTTATTTACCCATTTTGAGTCGCTGAGCAGTTTAAAAGGACGTCACCGGTACTAGTAGTCTTATCTATTGCCTGACGCCGCAATCCCCGAAGGGGTGGGTGGACACGAACGAACCGCCCCCAAGCACCTCTGTCCCCAATCATTCGACGCCCCTCCTCCTAATCCAGCACATTCATTCATATACTTCCTCATTCCATCCTTCCATACTCAGTGATATAGTGGGATCAAGAACGATAGGGAGCTTTAAGATAAAATTAGATAGTCATATGGACGAGACTATGTAATTTATTGTTTATCTATGTGCTGGAAGGATATTATATTTTTCAATTCCATCCATTAGAAATGATTCATAGATTACAAAGACTCCAAATAAAACAGTTGTTAATGTCTACAGGAGTTAGATAGATGCATTCGAGAAATAGATAGAGAAAGAGAGTTGCAGAGGGGGAAGTGAGCGATAAACGAACTATTATGAGACGGACTTAATTGGTTCTGAAAAGACAAAGGAGACATTTTTATTTATTCTTTTTCATGTTATTATTTGTGTGCTGGAAGGAATATATTGTTTTCAATTCCATCGCATTAGAAATGATTCATAGATTACAAAAAGTCCAAATAAGACATAGTTATGTTAATGTATAAATAAGGGAGTTAGATAGATGCATTGGAGAGATAAACAGATAGAGAGAGTGCCTAGGGGCGAGCGAGCGATACAATACTAACATATATGAGACGGACTTAAATTTCTGAAAGACAAAGGAGATATTTTTATTTACTCTCGTTTTAATTTTATTCTTTGTGTGTTGGAAGGGTAATATTGTTTTCAATTCCATCATATTAGAAATGATTCATAGATTAAAAAAAGACCAAATAAGACATAGTTATATTTATGTATAAGGGAAATAACCCCCTGGGGGTTAGGGAATAGAATATGCCCCACGTGCCTTCTGCGTGTCGTAAGAGGCGACTAAAGAGGTTGGGTCGGTGGGCTTGCGACCCCCACCCGGAAAAAATATCTAAGCAAAGAAAAACGAACGAACAGCCTCGGATGCGGACGGAACCAACGTTGACGAACCACGACCGACTAAGGACATGCCTTCGGACATTCTGAGAATGGCTACGTGGAATGTTAGTGGCATGAATGATGGAACAAAAGAGAGAGAGGTTCTGGAAGTGTTAGTGAATGCCAGGCTGGATGTATGTGGAATGACAGAGACCAAATGGAAAGGTTCAGATGTGAGAGAATGGGAATGTGGAATGGGTGTGTGTGCTGGAGTGAGTGAAGGAACAGCGAGAGAAGGTGCATGTTTGTTTGTAAGTAGCAAATGGAAGGAATGTGTAAGAGAGTATGGGTCTGTGGGTTCAAGGATTGTGTGGTGAGAATGAAAGTAGGAATACAAACGTGGGTGATTGTATGCGTGTATGCCCCGACAGAGGATATACTTGAAAGAAAGAAAGAGGAGTTCTGGATGAATGTGGAGGCGTGCCTGGAGAAGTTTGACAAGAACGAAAGAATATTTCTGATTGGGGATATGAATGGTAAGGTGGGTGATAGGAAAGTTGAGGGAGTGGTGGGAGGGTGGGGGGTACCATCAGAGGTGAATGGGAATGGTAGTGCACTTGTGGACGTATGTGTGGGAAGGAGGCTGTGGATAGCCAACACCTTCTTCCGACACAGAATGATCCACAGGTACACGTGGAAACGGATGTTGACGATGAAAGATAAGACAGTGGTGGAACGAAAGTCATTGATTGATTATGTATGTGTGGATGAACGAATGAAGAAATCTGTGATGGATGCTAGGGTGTATAGGGGTATTGGAGGGGGTCTGTCTGATCATTATGTAGTGGTAGCTAAGGTTAGGATACAAAAGAAGTGGGTGAGGAGAGCGGGAGGGAGGCGAGAGGAGGGTGGAATGGTGAGGAGGGTGGAGAGGTTGCAGGAGGAGGAAGTCAGGGAGGAGTACAGGAGAGCAGTGGAAAGACGACTAGGTGGGTTCGACCTGGAAGTTATGGAGGAAGTGGAGGAGATGAGCAAGGTGTTTAAGGATGAGATCTGTGCAGCATGTGAGGAGGTGTGTGGAGTGAGGAGAAGAGGGAGGGGAGTGAAAGGTACAGCATGGTGGACAGAAGAGGTAAGAATAGCTGTGGAAGAAAAGAAGAAAGCATATAGAGTGTGGTTGGGTAGTAGAGGGAATGAAGATTCCGAGAGACAGAAACGAGCGAGGTACGTGGAGAGTAAGAGGGTGGTGAAGAGAGTAGTGAAGGAAAGTAAGAGAAGAGTAGATGAGGAATTTGGAAGGAATCTGAGTGTAAAATGGGGGGAGAGTAAGAAACTGTTCTGGAAAGAAGTCAAGAAAGTTAGGGAAGGTAGCAAGGGAAACAGTAAGGGTGTGAAAGATAAGAATGGGAGAATGCTAGCCGAGAAGCAAGAGAGAGTCGAAAGATGGAGGGAGTACTTCAGTGAGTTGCTAAATGAAAGGAATGAAGAGCCAGCAAACATAGCTGGATATGGTATGGGAGGGAGAAGAAGAGAAGTAGTGGAGGAGGAGGTGGGGATCAGGAGGTCAGAAGTGTGGGAAGCCATGAAAAGAGTGAAGTTGGGGAAAGCACCAGGAAACAGATGGAGTGTGTGGGGAAATGTTGAGGTATGGTGGTGAGATAGTGATAGAATGGGTATGGAAAATGTGCAAACTAGCATGGGAGAAGGGGACTGCACCCGATGACTGGAAGACTGGCATAATAGTCCCCCTATATAAGGGCAAAGGGGAAAGAGGAGTGTGTGGTAACCACCGAGGAATATGTCTTCTAAGCGTAGTAGGGAAGGTATACAGTAGGGTAGTGATTGAGAGAGTGAGAGTGAGAACGGAGAAATGGATAGGCGACGAGCAGGGAGGTTTTAGGAAGGGAAGAGGATGTGTAGATCAGATTTTTACCCTGAATTGTGTTGTGGAGAAGTATCTGGAGAAGAAACAAAAGGTGTATGTTGCCTTTATGGACTTGGAGAAGGCCTATGACAGAGTGGATAGAGAAGGTTTGTGGAAAGTACTTAGAATATACGGAGTAGAGGGCAAGTTGCTGAAAGCAGTGAAGAGCATGTATGAGGGTGCAAAGGCGGCAGTACGTGTGTGGAGAGTGAGCAGAGCGAGTTCTTTGACCTGAATGTTGGTTTGAAACAGGGGTGTGTGATGTCCCCGTGGTTGTTTACTGTATATATGGATGGAGTCATGAAAGAAATACTATCAAGAGCAGTGAATGTTGGTGTATCGCTGAAAAGGGAGGGAATTGAGTGGAAGCTACCTATACTGCTGTTTGCGGATGATACAGTTCTGATGAGTGATAATGAATGGGAGTTGCAGGGTCTGGTAAATGAGTTTGGAACAGTGTGCGAAAAACGGAATTTGAAGGTAAATACGGGGAAGAGCAAGGTTATGGTCTTCGAAAGGGGTGAAGTCACAGAGTGTGAGGTGAAGCTGAACGGTCAGGCTATGGAGATCGTCAACTCTTTTAAGTATCTGGGCAGTGTGTTGAGTAAAGATGGGACTATGGATGAAGAGGTGCGGGAGAGGGTACAACAGGGGAAGAGGGTTGTAGGAACGCTAAAAGCAGTAGTAACAAGAAATAGGGTGGTCAGTATGGAAGTGAAGAAGTCCTTGCATGACAGTGTGGTAATCCCGACACTGACTTACGGAAGCGAAGCATGGACGTTGGTTGAGAGACTCAGACCAAGAGTGAGAGCAGTGGAAATGAATTACTTAAGGAGTGCGTGCGGAGTTACATGGAGGGATAGACAGACTAATGAGGAAGTAAGAAGGAGGTGTGGTGTGGAGGTAGATGTGCTGGAAAGTGTGAAAAGGAACAACTTGAGATGGTTCGGCCATATGGAACGTATGGAAAGCGAGAGAATGACTAAGAGGGTGTACGAGAGCGAGGTGGAGGGACAGAGGGGGAGAGGTAGACCGAATATGAGGTGGAAGGATGGAGTGAGGAAGTACATGAACGAAGGCGGTGCTGGTTGGGGGGAGGGGCGTCGACTGACTGGGGACAGAGGTGCATGGGGGCGGTTCGTTCGTGGCCACCCCTTCGGGGATCACGGCGTCAGGCAATAGATAGATAGATAGATAGATGCATTAAATGCACAAACTGCCAAATAAGACATAGTTATATTTATGTATAAGGGAGATAGATGCATTAAATGCACAAACTGGGGGAGAAATTAGTGGGTCTCGGTAATGTTTTCCCAAGCATTGATGATTTTATTCAGATTAGGAAGGATATTTGGAATTCAGAAGGGGTTAACTGAGATGTGGTTTATATAGTTTTGATGCCCACAGATCCTTCCTAAGCTGCTCAGAATAGTCAAACGCTAAACGCTCTAGGTTAAGGGGGGTGATCTGTTTTTGTTCTGTCCTTTTCTATCTTTCTCTGGCTTGTATCCATTTGGCCCCATTCAGCCTACTGTTTTAAGACGTTTATCCCCATCCAGGTGTCAATTTTTTACAAGCCAGCATATTTTTTATTTTTGTTTGACAGCAGGCTCAATTTGTACACTTTTCGATAGAAAAATGTCTCCAGCGAAGCCTGATTTCTTCATATAATGCTGGCTCGCTATCGCTCAACCCCTTCTGTGACGCCTATAACAACTATCCCCCCTTAACCCCTTCTGTACCAGGTAACGCCTATAACAACCATCCTCCCTTAACCCCTTCTGTACCGGTAACGCCTATAACAACCATCCCCCCTTAACCCCTTCTGTACCGGTGACGCCTATAACAACCATCCCCCCTTAACCCCTTCTGTACCGGTAACGCCTATAACAACCATCCCCCCTTAACCCCTTCTGTACCAGGTAACGCCTATAACAACCATCCCCCCTTAACCCCTTCTGTACCAGGTAACGCCTATAACAACCATCCCCCCTTAACCCCTTCTGTACCAGGTAACGCCTATAACAACCCTTCCTTCTGTACCGGTGACGCCTATAAACACCCATCCCCCCTTAACCCCTTCTGTACCGGTGACGCCTATAAACAATACCCCCTCTTAACCCCTTCTGTACCAGGTGACGCCAATATTTCCATGATTTTTTGACAAACATTATTTGCAAATATGAGGTCGAATTTTTACATTTTTAAGATATGGGTGTCTTTGAATTCGTCTCGTCGGTGCAATTCCAACGGTATAATTGTTTTTAAATTCTGACCAATTGTTAAGGTTAAGTTAACTTTTTCGTTAGGGAGAATTGTTGATTTTGGTCGAATTTTACATTTTAAGATATGGGTGTCTTTGGATTCGTCTCGTCCTTGCGATTCCAACGGTATAATTTCTTTTAAATTTTGACCAATTTAGTTAGGTTAATACTTTTTCGTGAGGGAGAATTGTTGATTTGGGTCGAATATTTTCAATTTAAGATATGGGTGTCTTTGGATTCGTCTCGTCCTTGCGATTCCAACGGTATATTGTTTTATTAAATTTTGACCAATTTAGTTAGGTTATGTTACTTTTTCGTGTAGGAATTTGTTGATTTTGGTCGAATTTTTACATTTTAAAATATGGGTGTCTTTGAATTCGTCTCGTCGGTGCAATTCCAACGGTATATTTTTTTTAAATGTTTTCCAATTTTTATCTGAAGGGGGATCTAGGGGGTGTTTTTTAAGATCGCGGACTTGGTGTAGGGAGCAAATAAGTAATAAAAAAGATAGAAACGAATATATAAAGTCCCCTTCTTACCTAAGTCAATTAACCTTTGAACAAAAAAGTAAATTAAGATAAAAAGTCTTAACCCGGGAGCTGCGGGTAGACTCTTAAGAGTTCCCCCGGCGCACTGCGGGTAGACTCTTAAGAGCAGAGACTTTGAACACGTACCAAAACCGCGCGTTTATAGCCAGGCGGCTGAAAATTGGTGTGGGTATTGTACTACATGTCAACTCTCGATACCACCCTGCCAAACGCTCGCCCCGCACTCGTGCAAGCACCACCGCGCCAGTAACCACGCACTAGTCATGGAGCCTACACGTCCCTCACGCTCGCTCCCTGATGACACAACCAGCCCTCCTTCTGGTGGTGTTAGCCGCCGTGGAAGGCAGAGGGTGGCTGCCAAAGACCCTAGCTACCAGTACGACACGCCCTACAGCTCAGAGGACGAATCACCAGCACCAAAAGCACGTAAAACACGTGCAAGCAGGGCAATGGCACAGAGGTCATTGGTCTTTCGGGACACTGCCACCACGACCCAGGCCACTGCAACAACCACTACCACCACCACTGCCACCACTGCCACCCCTGCCACCCCTGCCACCGACGCAGGAGGCCGCCCTAGGGCTGCATTACCTGCGGGGGCAGGAAAAATGAAAGGCACGGGCGTAGGGAAGAGAACCCGTACGCCAGCCACAGTGCCCCTACCACCACCACCACCACCAGCCGCCCCTGGCCCAGCTGCCCCTGCCGCCCCTGCCGCCCCTGCCGCCCCTGCCGCCCCTGCTGCCCCTGCCGCCCCTGCCGCCCCTGCCCAAGGAACAGGGAAGGGGAAGGGGAAAGGGAGAGGGAAAGTGACTGGGAAAGCGACTGCTGGCCCTGGTGTCCCTGCCGGCCCTGCTGCCCCTGCCGCCCCTGCTGCCCCTGCCGCCCCTGCCGCCCCTGCCGCCCCTGCCCAAGGAACAGGGAAGGGGAAGGGGAAAGGGAGAGGGAAAGCGACTGGGAAAGCGACTGCTGGCCCTGGTGTCCCTGCCGGCCCTGCTGCCCCTGCCGCCCTCTGCCGCCCCTGCTGCCCCTGCCGCCCCTGCCGCCCCTGCCCAAGGAACAGAGAGAAGGGCGACAGGCACCACCATCATCTTGCCATCAAGGCCACGCACCACTGCTGCCCCTGCCGCCGCCGCCGCCCCTGCCGCCGCCCCTGCCACCACCTCTGCTGTCCCTGTCCATAAGACTCCCGCACGTGCCAAAGTGACCCGGAAAAATCTTACACCATCTAAGTATGCCGCCCTGCTGTTTGATGGTGATTCGCAGGACATTGGCAGCCCGGGTTTCGACGACGAAGCCCTAGCACGGGACCAAGGGTGGGGGGATTTGGGAGTGGACAGTGGGAGTGAGTCCGACGTCGGTGACGAAAACGAGGAAGGGCATCGTCTGTCGAGTGAAGAGGAGGGTAATGATGATGAAGTGCTGTATCGCGACCATGGAAGCGATATTTCAGACGCAGAAGAAGACGCAGACGACATTCCGATCCCTGGCATGCCTTCGTTCGATTGGTCTGACGGGGTCAATTTTGTACCTGACGTGCCCCAGTTCAATCCTGGGACGTCAGGAACAACTGACAACTGGCCCTGTGATGATCAAGCGAACGAAAGCGACTTCTTCCTCGCTTTTTTCGACATGGAGGTAATGACGTACATCGTTGCCCAAACAAACGCCTACTACAGGTGGGTGTTTGGCAGATTGGACGTCCTTTCTCCAAAAGCGAGAATACGAGGCTGGGTGGATACGACTGTGGCAGAATTTCTGACGTTCTTTGCCTTGTTGTTCCTCATGCCTCTGATCAAGAAGCATGTGTTGCAACACTACTGGAAGCACGACCCTCTCATCGCCACCCCAACTTTCAATAAGTTCATGACTCGTGACAGATTTTTGTTGCTGCTAAGATTTATGCACTTTGCAGACAACGAAAATCCTAACAGGATTGACAGGATATGGAAAGTTCGGGAGGTGTTCACCATGTTGTTGGAGAGGTATAGGAAATACTTTTACCCCTTCCTCAATTTGGTGATTGATGAGTCGCTCGTGCTCTTCAAAGGACGTCTTGTTTTCAAGCAGTATATCCCCTTGAAGAGGCATAGGTTCGGAATCAAGCTCTTCGTGTTGTGCGACTGTGAAACTGGAATAGTGCTTGACATGATCGTGTATACAGGCACTGACATTGACATACCGAAAGCCGCTGCCAATGACCCCATGGGCATGTCAGGTGCCATCGTCAGGAAAATGTTGGCACCTTACCTGGGCAAAGGCCACATCATCTACACTGACAACTGGTATACTTCTCCTGCTCTCTGCCAGTTTCTTTATGACAACCAAACGGGGTCATGTGGGACTGTCAGAAAGACAAGAAAGTTTATGCCAAAGTTCACAGGTGATGTCATTCCTCTCACAGATGCCTCCTCCAGTGACACACCTTCAGAAGACGACCTGGCCCAGGAACACCGCGAGAGGCATGTGCGAAGAAGGCGACGAAAGGGGCAGAAATACAAGCAGCTCGAGAAGTGTGGGAAACTGATAGCCCTGAAGTGGAAGGATAAGCGAGACGTCCACCTGCTTTCCACCGTCCACACAGGTGCCCAGGTGGATTCTGGCAAAATCCACTACCGAACCAGGAAGACAATCTACAAGCCCGACATGGTAGTGGACTACACCAAAAACATGCGCCTGGTGGACAAGTCTGACTGTCAGCTGTCAGGTGTTGAGTGTCTGAGGAAGACTGTGAAGTGGTATCACAAGCTCTTCCTCCACCTAGTTGACATAACGATGCTGAACGCCTACAACTTGTGGTTGGTGAAGAAGGATATGGCCCCAAACCAGAAGCTGAAATTCCGGGAGTTCGTGTACAACGTCTCCTACCAACTCCTGGAGAAGTATGCCACCACCACTCACAGACGTACGGCATGGCGTGGGGATCACGTTCCTGACCGCATCCAGCTGGGTGTCGAAAGACACTACACAACCAACACCGAGCTGATTGGCACTCGTCACAGGCAGGTGCAGTGCACCGTCTGCAGCTCCAGTGTGAGGAAACCCCATGTGACCAAAAGAGTCACCTCAATGTGCGCCGAGTGCAAAGTTGCACTCTGCCTGGGTGACTGCTTCAGGGACTACCACACCTTCAAGAACTACTGAGTGTCGGCCCCTGCCCTGCCCTGCCCTGCCCTGGACTCGCCCCGTGCCCTGCCCTGGACTCGCCTCCTGCCCTGCCCTGCCCTGGACTCGCGCCCTACCTTACCTGACCTGACCTAATTGATCACGCTACCTCATAATGTAACATATATATTATATAATGTATAAGTTCCAAAGATGTCCCTGTGATATAGCTTTTACATTATATAATTGTATGTTTCATTATTTAGTTTATAAGTTTCAAAGATTTACATGTAATATGCCTTATTTTTTTAGTATATCAATATATATGTTTGTTATTAGCCTAAGTAATGTGTATATAATTATTTTCTTACCTCAAATGAATTGTACAAAAATAAATATGTTTCAATAAATCATGTCAAACCTACTATGATAATAAAATAAAACAATAAAAAAAGAAAAAATAAAAACAAGGTCATGTCATTGTATTCTTACAATATGATATATTCTATGAATATTTCATATTGTTTGAATACAATGGCATGATCTTGTAAAAAAAAAAATTTATAAATTTTTTTCTAGACAATATAAAACCTTCCCCATAACCCCCTCCTGGATTCGATCCCACTACCCTACGACACTTTGAGTTTTCCAGTCCGCGACCTTACCAACCATGCCACAGGAGCTCATACCAAATATCACTCAAAACTTCGTGTGTACAATCGAAATGACAATATACAAAAAAAAATGAATTATCCCACCAATTTACGTTTGTAAATTGATGGGATTATCAATTATATCATGCCAAGGTTTATAATAGTTTGTCTCTGTCAAGAATTAGTAATTATATAACTTTATTCTGTCAAAAATTGCCCAAACACTCAGCAAAATTGCCCCTCTCAGTGTGACTCCACTCATTTTCACACGGTCAGGCGGTCACGAGGTGACCCTTGCCGCTCCTTGATTCTCCAGCTACAGCAGCTCTGTCTGGGAACAAAATTGGTATAAATACAATAATGGATAAAATACTCTTCACAAATACATTTGTATTGTATAATATTGTAAATAAAAATGAATAATAACTGTGTGGGTGTCGAAAATTGCTCAACCAGCTTTCTTATGTCTCGCCTACGCGCGTATATTGGATTATACATAGTCATGACTGTCATACAAATAATTGCAGTAGGTCTCGAATATACATTTAGATTGCATATTACTTCGAAATAAATAAGTAAACGTTTCTCTGGTGGCAATCTACCCTTTCGCAGGTGTAAGGAGACACCAGTCTATATTTAGCCCTCTATCACAACAGGCAATCTGCCTGTGTTGACTCAGCACCGTCGCTGGTGGTCTATAAATATAGTACTTTATTTACAGTCAATGGCCTACATGTTTCTGTGGTACTTCACATGTGTCTAAAATGCAATGTCTGCTTGCATAAAAATGCAATTCTGAAGTCCATTTATATGTACGACATACGCATGTCTCAGTTTCTCTCTCTCTCTCTCTCTCTCTCTCTCTCTCTCTCTCTCTCCATTCCTGACTCATGTTATTGTAGACCTGTTGATGGCAACGAACACCAGCCATCTGGTAGACATAAGGGTCAAAATACCAAACATCAATACGCCTGGGGCGCCTCCACAATTATCACTAAGCTGGTTATCTATCTAGAGATCTGCCTGACTTCCATCTCTCCACGACTCACTCACTCACTGCACCCCTGCATGCCTCCCTCCCACCCACCCACCCACCCCCAACCCCCCCTTTCAGGCTTCCGTCTGCTAGAAACACATTCACAATTTGCGTAAATATCGCATCAATTGGGCTATATGCGGTATATTCCTTGTTATATGGGACGCCTACATATGTACACGTCTTTATTATAGCATGAGAGTGCTCTAAATACAAGATTGACGTGATATTTATGGCGTAACACACCCTCTCCCCCTTTCATTCCCACCACAACTCACTCACACCTTGGTTCACGCATAGAAACTCATTGATAATGTGCGTAAATATCGCATGAATTGGTTTATATGCGGTATATATTTTGATATATGGCACGTATACATACGTACAAGTCTGTATTATAGCGTGACAGTGCTCTACGTACAAGATATACGTGATATGTATGGCGTAAACCACACTCTCAGCTCATAAATTGCCGCCAAACCTCCAACACATCTTCATTCCCGCCTAAATATTCTCTTATAATTCCCTTATATATTGCAATTTTTGGTCACTATGAGGCATATTCATTGTTATATGGGTGCCCTACACATGTATACATACTCTAAATAGCCTAAAAGGGCTCGAAAAAGGAGATATACGTGATAATACGCGGTAACCCACCCCCTCCTCCCTCTCCTTCTATCCCCTGCGCGCGTAAATATTCGGCAGGGAAATCTCGCCGCTCGATGACAATCTAGCCGCGCGGTGCCATTCGCTCCACATTTTTCAACTACGGACCGTTCCCCTACCCCCCCAGACATTTTTTGGGGGGTCAAATATATATGGGCCGATGCACGCAAACATTCCCTACACGATGATGTACTTTTTATCGAAATTGGCAATAGGTCCCAAAATCATCATAGGTGCGCACAGTCTTACCCTGTAGAAAACCCCCTGTGCGCCGCGGAGAGGTTAATAGCCGAACTTTTCGCAAATAACAACACTGAATGAAAAACACACGCCCACCTCTGACCGCGTCCAACGACAGACTGGGCCTCCCGGCCCTCCTCCCCTCCCCTCCTCCCTCCTGCAAATTACCTCAGTCCCCCCTCTTTTTGTTAACCCCTTCACCCCTATTACGTAATTTTTGTCATATTCTGGTTACCATTAGACTGTCAGGGAGTCAGGTAGTATGTCTGGTGGGTCAGGGAGTATGTCAGGGGGTCAGGGAGTACGGTATATATGTCAGGGGGTCAGGGAGTATGTCGGGGGGTCAGGGACTATGTCCGGGGGGTCAGGGAGTATGTCGGGGGGTCAGGGACTATGTCGGGGGGTCAGGGAGTATGTCGGGGGGTCAGGGACTATGTCCGGGGGGTCAGGGAGTATGTCAGGGGGTCAGGGACTATGTCCGGGGGGTCAGGGAGTATGTCGGGGGGTCAGGGACTATGTCCGGGGGGTCAGGGAGTATGTCAGGGGGTCAGGGAGTATGTCAGGGGGTCAGGGAGTATGTCAGGGGGTCAGGGAGTATGTCAGGGGGTCAGGGAGTATGTCAGGGGGTCAGGGAGTATGTCGGTTTCCTTGAGTTTATTATCTATTTCAACAACTCAAATGGGTAAATATGATCTCCGCAACCCGGTCGCTTAGTAACACAGGTCCTGCTTAAACTGTTACCATTAGACGATTTCCTTTGGTTCATGATTCTACCTCAATTATTCAAATGGGTCAATACAACTTTGATTTCTTAGTAAAACAGGTCCTTCTTAAACTGCATAAAATCCTCTACGTTTAGCCATAATCCAAGGTAAACAGGCGTCATGGTGCTGAATGGGTGACCCCTTTTTCCCTCATCCCTTTTGCGATTGAGGTAGTTGAGCCGTTGAGGTAACTAAAGAAAATCGTCTACTGGTAGTAACCAGAATATGATGAACATATCGTAATGGTGGTGAAGGGGTTAAACCCGTTCAGTACCAGGGACGTCTCTGTTTAGCTTATTCTGACATCTATTAGATTCAGCTTAGGAAGGGCCTCTAGTAATATTAAGGCTTCAAACTATCTCAACCAACCCAGATACTTCCTAAGCTGCATAATATCGTTTAACCCGTTCAGTACCAGGGACGTATATTGGCATATTAGACGATTTTATTCAGCTTAGTAAAGACCTCTGGCAATACTGAAGCTTCAAACTATCTCAACCACTACCACAGATCCTTCCTAAGCTGCATAATATCGTTTAATTAGATGGTACTCAAAGGGGGGTGGGGGGAGCTAATCACGGCTTGTAGATTAACAAAACATTCTGAATGTTTCGTGAAATTCGTAAAATCCAGTTTTATCATTTCGGTACATCACAACTGAACATATTTCGATACTCAATACCTTGCCACCACACTCCTGGCATATTCATGAACACAAGAGACTGGTAATTAAAGGCCTACATTATATCGAACATAAGACAAATAAAATAAAAAAAGGTCACCCATAAAATCAGCCAAGCGTCGTCCATAGAAAACTCGTTCGCGCGCATCTGAGCTAACCCATTTTCTTTTATTACTATTAGAGGGTAACTATTCTAAACCTATATATATGGATAAGGGAGCATTTGTACGTTACGTCCACATGTCCTCCCCAACTCACCCTATATACAGCATAAATTCATCCAGAACATCTCAATTATGATAATATTTTCCCAGAACACGCACTTGTTTGTATTGCACTAATGTGAATAAGAAAGGTGATTTGATGAAATAAACTGAATTCATTAATCACTTATAGGCCTACTACCGTTAAATATATACTGCATAATAAGGTTGCGGACATATTTAAGAAGAGGTTTCATTAGCTTTCCAATGTATCTAAATCATTAATGTACGATCAAAACTAATATTTTTTCCTGGTCAACATTTTCGCTTCACTTAACGCTCTATTTAAATATAATTTAAGGATCGATACAATTTTCAGATTTAAATACGTATATCGGCAAATAATAGAGATTATTATTTTCAAAGCTCTGTAGGACAAAAACTATTTTTTATGAATATTTTCATATGCGCATTTACGTCCATCGAAAATGTCCGTCGGCCATGTTTTTCACACCTCTTCGCTCCCACTCATTTTCACCGATAAAATGTGAGACAGTGGATATATTTTAAATCGCGCTATATAGGACTTTTCATTAGCTTTCCAATGGTTAGTATATCATCAATGTACGATAAAAACTTCTATTTTTGCCGAATATTGTCTCGTCTGTGCGCCAAAATCATCTAATTAATGGTCAACATTTTCGGTTCAGTGTACGCTCCATTTAAACATCATTTAACCCTTTGAGTACCAGCGACGTGTGCTATATTTTATTATAGCTTCATTTTGACTATATTATGCAGCTTATGAAGGATCTGTGTAGTTAAAAGGCTTGGTTTAGACTATATTATGCAGCTTATGAAGGATCTGTGTAGTTAAAAGGCTTGGTTTAGACTATATTATGCAGCTTATGAAGGATCTGTGTAGTTAAAAGGCTTGGTTTAGACTATATTATGCAGCTTATGAAGGATCTGTGTAGTTAAAAGGCTTGGTTTAGATAGTTTGAAGCCTTATTATTGCTAGAGATCCTTCCTAAGCTGAATAAAATCGTCTTATATATGATGAAAAGGACGTCCCTGGTACTGAACGGGTTAAGGATCGATACAGTTTTTAGATATTAATTTCCTATATCGGCAATGCATACAGATTACTATAATCTTTGAACCTAGGTTAGGTTAGGCTAAAACGTGTCATATTCCTCATTAATTAAGTTTGGATTAATTGAGATGTATTTTCAGCAACTATATTTTGGTTAACCTTTAGAGGTTTATGGTGCATACTGACACTTTCGTCTGGCTATTATTAGACGATTTTATACAGCTTAGGAAGGATCTGTTGAATTAAAAGGGTACATACACACTAATCTAATTAACCCATTTGACTTACATACTCTTCCTAATCTGTATACAATCATCCAATAATAGCCAGAAAAGAGAAGCATTGCATCATCGTAACTCCAACACGATCACGTATTTTTCGTCTAGGGGATGGGGGTGGGGGGGGGGGGGGGGGGGGATGGTGTATTTATTTGCTCATTCATAGGCTATAAATATAGTGATATATTTATATAATTCAACCAAAATCAACAATTCTCCCTCACGAAAAAGTAAACAAAAAAACATGTTTTGCCTACGGATACAGCCAAAATGCCTGGACACACTGAGTTTGAAGCAATTTAAAAGTTATAGGATGAAGGACAGACTGATTATGTGAGAAAGTTCCAGAGCTTGGCTGTTGAATTGAAGAAAGATTGAGAATAAAGTTTCACTCTTGGGTTGGAGAGTTGCATAGAGTAGGGGTGGGATTGTGTTGAAATCAGCTTCCAATTTGCCAATAAGGACCTTAATATGAGTTTTACTGCCGTCAATAGGGAGATGTATAGGGAGGAGTTTCTTTTGTTATTACTGTGCTTAATATATTTTTTTTCTATGATTGAGGGAGGCAAAAGGCATTACTGCCTATAGCGAGTGCCTCCCCCATAGTTGAAAGAGTGACAGGGCCAAAATCAAGGGACGTTCGAGCCAAAATGCCTGGACACACAGAGTTTGAAGCAATTTAAGTCATAGGAAGAGGGAAAGACTGATTCTGGGAGAGAGTTCCAGAGCTCAGCTGTTGAGTAGAAGAAAGTTTGAGAGTAACGTTTCACTCTTGGGTTGGAGAGTTGCACAGAGTAGGGGTGGGATTGAGTTGGTACCACGTGCCCTACGTAAAGGAGGTGGTATGCACTGGGATAGCTCTGAGGAACACTGATTATTATAGTAGCGATAGAATAGCGAGAGAGATGCAACATTGCGGCGGAGAGAGAGAGAGACTGCAGAGAGTTGGTGAGTGGACGGGAGTTAATGATACGAAAGGCCTTCCTTTCAACTTTGTCTAGGAGAGCGGTGTGAGAGGAACCTCCCCACACATGTGAACAATACTCAATACAAGGGCGCACTATGCCCCTGTACAGAGCAAGAAGCTGTGCAGGGGAAAATAACCCCCTAAGGCGAGCACATAAAGGTTACCGACTATCTCAATTAATCCTTTTAGCAACCAATATCCTTCCTAAGCTTCATAACATGGTCTAAATGCAGCTGAAATACAAACAGAAAGACGTCTCCGGTACAGAAGGGGTTAATAAGATCTGTGGCACTGAGATCATTCCAAATTTGTTAATTGCTGTAGGCCCTCTTCAAACTGAATAAAATCATCTAATTACAGTAGCCAGAATAAAGTTAACATGACATCACCAGTACTGAAGGGGTTAAATGAGGAATGCCTGTAGAAAGGGAAGTCTAGAGTTCCCGCCTAAATATAATAAATAGTTCCCGCCTAAATATAATAAATAGTTCCCGCCTAAATATAATAAATAGTTCCCGCCTAAATATAATAAATAGTTCCCGCCTAAATATAATAAATAGTTCCCGCCTAAATATAATAAATAGTTCCCGCCTAAATATAATAAATAGTTCCCGCCTAAATATAATAAATAGTTCCCGCCTAAATATAATAAATAGTTCCCGCCTAAATATAATAAATAGTTCCCGTCTAAATATAATAAATAGTTCCCGCCTAAATATAATAAATAGTTCCCGCCTAAATATAATAAATAGTTCCCGCCTAAATATAATAAATAGTTCCCGCCTAAATATAATAAATAGTTCCCGCCTAAATATAATAAATAGTTCCCGCCTAAATATAATAAATAGTTCCCGCCTAAATATAATAAATAGTTCCCGCCTAAATATAATAAATAGTTCCCGCCTAAATATAATAAATAGTTCCCGCCTAAATATAATAAATAGTTCCCGCCTAAATATAATAAATAGTTCCCGCCTAAATATAATAAATAGTTCCCGCCTAAATATAATAAATAGTTCCCGCCTAAATATATTAAATAGTTCCCGCCTAAATATAATAAATAGTTCCCGCCTAAATATAATAAATAGTTCCCGCCTAAATATAATAAATAGTTCCCGCCTAAATATAATAAATAGTTCCCGCCTAAATATAATAAATAGGCTGATGTTTGTTAAGGGGGAGATGAGCCGTCTTTCTGGCCCCCTTCTTCCTCATGTTTAGCCCCATTGGTTTTGAGATTGTAGGACGTTCGCCCCAATAGTTTGGTGATTCTAAAGAAATGTTGCCCCATTTCTGCCAATATTAAGACCTTATGTGCCATTTAGGTGTCGATTTTTTCCTGGCTAGCGATCGCGAGCCTGTAATTTTAGAGAACCGGCCGTTAGCCGGGAAATTTTTCTACCGAAAAATTTACAAAAGTATCTTCAAAAGGGGTCATTACTCTATTAGACTATTTTATTCAGCTTAGGAAGGACGTATGCCCATTGAATGTCTATAGACTATCTTAATTGATCCTTTTAGCTACCAATACGTCACCGGTACAGAAATGGTTAATATTAAATTCTGAAGTCGCTGCATCAGAGTTGCCAAGAAATATTGCCGGGAAAATGGTATATTGTTGTTAGATTATTATATGTTATTATGGCCACTTTAGTTACCCTTTTCATACCCATGTATCTTAAATGAAGCTGAATGAATCTATCAGCTAGATCAAATGAAGACTGTTTCTTTACCAAAACGAATACATCCTACGACTGAGAGAGAGAGAGAGAGAGAGAGAGAGAGAGAGACTGTGTGTGTTGCAGGTATGTGTACTTGTGGGTGCTTAGAGTGTTGAGACCATGATTTTTGGTAAGGAAAGGGCTCTCGTAGGCTTTACTCCTAAACTCAATTAATGAAATCAACAAATATATGTGGCAGTCCAGGGATTCGAACCTAGGATGCTCACACCGAAATTCAGTGCATTTATCCATTGCGCTACGAAGACAGTTAAAGAATGGTGGACAAGCCTACGATTTATTATGCAGTTTGGAATCCTGCATATCAATCTAAGCATGTACACACTTTCCAACTGCGCTATCATAAGCTATGGATAGATGGATGGAAGGAGTAATTAATGGGGCCTTAACCAAGTGTATTTTGTTCTATAATTGGTATCAGCAATATCTAAACAGGATTTCTTCATTTCGAGTTAAACATGTTTCTACACTTACCCACCCTATTCAACATATGACGGACATTGATACAGTACAAAGCGAGCCAAACGTAATGACAGCTGAGACATGACTTATTTGCACCACTGTACTGTAGGCTACTTTGTTCGCTTAAGGGGGGTCACCTGTTTTTTTTTCTTTCTCTCCTCTTCTCTCTTTCTTTGGCTTGTATCCATTCGGCTCCATTCAGCCAACTGTTTTAATACGTTTATCTACTGGTGAGCATAGCGAGCCAGCATATTTGTTATTTTTGTTTGACAGCAGGCTAAATTTGTAAATTTTTCGATAGAAAAATTTCTCCGGCGAACCCGGATTTCTTCATATAATGCTGGCTCGCTATCGCTCGCCAGGAAGAAATCGACACCTAGATGGGGATAAACGTCTTCAAATAGTTGGCTGAATGGGGCCGAATGGATACAAGCCAGAGAAAGAGAGAAAAGGACACCCCCCCCCCCCCCCCTTAAGTGAGATAGTCCGAAACCTGTTAATTGCTGGAGGCCAATTTTATGCTGAACAAAATCGTCTAATAGTCGCCAGAATAAAGCTAGAAAGGACGGCACCGGTACTGAAAGGGGTAATGAAGCACTTATAGCTATCAATAAAGTGGTCCTCCTCACATGGTAGAGCTTCTATTGATTCTCACAGCCAAACTCCCGCTTCACAAGTTGTATCAGCTAAACATGAACGTCTTGTATCCTAAATGTCTTGGTAAGAAATTCTTAACCCTAACCTATGTAACTTAAAATTGGCTAGAGCAATTGGGCTGACATTTTTCACACCTATTCCCTGGCTGACCCTTCCCGAATGGTAGAAATATTAGCTGGATTACTCTAGTCGTTTGTGATTTACGGAGGTTAATGTTCAAGAGTTGACTTACTTGGAACAGGAAATAGTACAGTGGCGCTAATAAGTTATGTCTCAGCTGTCTTTACGTCTGACTCGCTCTGTTCTGTATTAATGTCTGTCAGATGTTGAATAGGATGGGTACGTGTAGGAATATGTTTGTATATCTCACTCAAAAAGAAGAAATCGTGCGTAAATATTACTGGTACCAATTATTGATCAAAACATAATTGGTGCTGATACATGACTTATAAGGCCGACTGTACTATTTCTTAAGTCATAGCTGTGTAATGTCCCTCACACACATCATCAGTTAGGTTTCTGGTGGATTAATTATTTTAGCTGAACCTTTGAGGGGTGTAGGGCATATTTGTTTAGTCTATGGATACCGGTACATGTATTTATTTATTTGTTTAGTTTCCTCCCTAGATTCCATCAAGCTTAAAAAATACACCCCCAAGACCCCCATTCGATATATATTTGTAATTTTTTTCGGTAGAAAAATGTCCCGGTCTTCCCTCCTAAAATTATAGGCTCGCTATCGCTCGCCAGGAAAAGTCGACACCTAAAGGACACGAAAGGGTTGACAAGGAAATGGGGCGAAATTCGCCAAAATTAACGGGATACACGTCCTAAAATTTCATAACAAATGTGGCTAATCATGAGGGAGAAGTGGGTCCTGTCTGTCTGTTTGCGTGTTCGCTAATTATCTTCAGAGTAAGGAGTATAAACCAAGCGGCTCGCTTGGTGTAGTGACTTGTGTCTCGGACTTCCACCCAGAAGGCCCGGGTTCGCGCCCACGCTCGACGCATTAAAGATTTTTCACAAGCACTGAGTTGTTACCATCCCTCATGAGCAAAGGGATGGGGTAGTAGTATAGGACCCCAATGGAAATACGCCTAATCGGCCTTATTGAGCTATCCTTAGCTAGCTTAGCATGCGCTAGCTTTAAGAACTATTATTATTATAATTACTTGTGGGGCACATTGGTATAATTTGTTTAACTAATATTGATGATATATAAGATGGCATATAAGACACAATATTAATTCTGTATATTGGTTTACAGGTGTTCTGGTGAGCCGCCGCTGTCAACGCTGGATAACATTAGATATCCTAGATGGTTTCTACAACAAGGAACAAGGCCGAACAAGGCTTAAATAGTGAACAAAACCAAGATCAATGAACAAGGAAAGATCAATTAGTGAACAATACCTGATCAACTTGTGTACGTAAAACAATATGCAAACCAGATAAATTACTGAACAATACTAGAACAATGAACTATACCAGATCAATGAACAATACTAGATCATGTAGTGAACAATACTAGAACAGTCGGTGAACAAGGGTGAATGAGTAAACAATTCCAGAGAGTCGTTGAACAAGAATAGATCAGTGAACAAATCATTCCAGCAAGATCCAAATCCCTCATGAATAACCAGAGAATAGATCAGCGAACGTGGCCTGATGAAGTAATCGGACGAGCTCTGTTAGAGAATGATCAGGTCTCCAAGGTCTGCAGGCAGCTCTCACTGGGGGTGCATTGACATCTCTAGCATAGCATGGGGTCGGCGGCAGTCGGAAGTCTTGCGATCCTGGGATTTTTCCGTCGTTCCTGCAGAGCTGTGGGATATTCTGCACTTTCACCCAAGGTTAGTTAATGGACTGTGTTATTATTATTATATTTATTATTATTGTCTTATATATTTTATAAATACTTATACTAATAGGGTTGGAATAATTGGACAGTTCTGTTCGGAAGTTTGTACTTTATTTAACAAACTTAGAGGCAATCAATATTCCTCATAGCTAATGCTTCCCGATCCAAGTCAAAATATGTTCAAACTAAAGAGTTAAATACTTACGACAATACAGTATACACTGTACCTCAGAATCTTAAGTTCCCATTATATCGGTATGATCGCTATTCAGAGTTTGACCTACTTAGACTTCGGTCTCAAGGCACAATAACTATTAATCTTCTTCAACAAATACTGTAACAAAATTATATATCCTTTGGTACGTTAATATATATTACGCGTGATCGATACCATGCTTTCGACGAAGTGATATCTATAGTAAGAATATAGTTTCCGTAAAACAAAAGGAGGCATTGATTGCTAATCCTAACTATTGCTCCAGCTAAAACTCCACTATCACAAATCTTATCATTCTAGCCTGGATAGATTGCAGGTATCATTAGCCTCGCTATCGATCGCCAGGAAAATAATTGCACCTAAGTGACACGATATGTCTTAATAATATGACAAATACATGGGGTGAATTAATTGGACTTACAGTCGCCATACTGATGGGGCCAACGTCATAAAATCCCATAACTAATGAGGCTAAACATGAGGGAGAAGGGCGTCCATAAAACCCCAAACACCAGCCCATACCACCCTTTACTCCACACTTTTCCGTTTTCTCGTCTATTTTTTCTCATCTCCTATTTGTTCTCCACTTTTCTCTCGTTTCTTATTTGTTCTCTCATCTCACAGGCAGCTTTGCCTTTTGTCTCCCTCATCCACATAGAAAAAAAAAAAAAAAAAAAAAAAAAAAAAAAAGTGGTCTAGGGGGTGTTTCTCAAGCTTGATGGAAGTCTAGGGAGGAGGAAACTAAATACCTCCCCTTACTAACTAAATACCTCCCCGAGGGAGAAAGGGAGCCAGAAAAACTTAACCTTAAAACTTAATCTTAACCTTCCAGTGGTGGCAGTGGACCGGGTGAGGGAAGGCTGACGATGATGATGGGGTAAGTGTGTTTGGTGTAGTTATCCTCTAGAATTGGGGAATATTAATTAACCCTTTCCCTATTGTATATGAGAGAATGGATCAACAAAATCGGGTAACACAATGCAGGTCTGATTGTGGAGGGAGCTGCACCAAGGTGTGGTCCGAGGAAGACCTGGGATCGGACTATATAGTGCCGATCTCAAATCCAAGAACTTGACAAGTGAAGCAGCCCTAATCAGGGTTGCCTGGAACGCCGCCATTAGGACAAGAGACTGAAACTGAACGTATGTGTGGAGCACTCAGTTTTAAAATTGTATGTACAGTATGTATGTATATATTCCCCCGGGCAGCTAGTGGGATATATTTCTCTGTGTTTTCTATAGCTTTATCTTGCCAATGCCGCAGTATAGGCCTATACCGCAGTATAGGCCTATATATGTCTTTACCTCTGCAAATTGAATTATTTTCATTAGACTATTTGGGTTAAATAAGGGTGGAAGCCAGAAAGGCGGCCATCTTGGGAATAGGCTCGCACCCTTATTTTTCATGTTTTTTCCTCCAGATTTTGAGAAATGAGTGTTTTCATGGTCTTAGTTATAATTCCAATGTGAGATACACGATGAATTTAGGCTATTTCTAGGCGATTATATTCAGCTTATAGAGGAAAGGTCTTAATTTTGAGCATCTAGGGGTCTGGGTTGGCAGCCCCCAGGTTAGGCTAGGTTAATGATAGTGTTTTTCGGGGGACCGTTTGTTTGGTCTATTAATACATATCTATTTTTTTTCCCTAGACCTCCATCAAGCTTAGCAAAAAACAACACCCCCCTAGACTCCCTATGTATTTCGTTCGGGATTCGCTATAGAAAGAGAACGACCAATGAGGATTATGATGCATTATGATGCTTCATTCTGGCTATCATTAGACGATTTTTATACAGCTTAGGAAATATCTGAGGTAAAGATGACGCCGTTTTCCCTTTGATTCTGGCATACATTAGACGATTGTATGTAGTTTAAAAAGGACCTTGGGTATTCAGAGGGTTAATTGAAATCTTATTTACCACTTTGAGCCCCAGATATTTTAGATTATAAGCAAAGCAAAATTGCATAATGGCTACCGGAATATGAAGGGTGCTGAAGAGTTTAAAGAGAGGTTCCAATTATGCACGTGACACCAAAATGGCGGAGCTTGACCGGTCTCTCATACTAAAGGGTCTTTAGGGATGGGGGATGGGGGGTGTAGTCGTTATAACCCCTTCAGCACCACGACGCCTAATTTAACTTTGATTCTGGCTAAAATTAGATGATTTATTGCATATTAAGAAGGACCTATGTTATTAAGAGGGACGTATTATTTATTTACCCATTTTGAGTCGCTGAGCAGTTTAAAAGGACGTCACCGGTACTAGTAGTCTTATCTATTGCCTGACGCCGCAATCCCCGAAGGGGTGGGTGGACACGAACGAACCGCCCCCATGCACCTCTGTACCCAATCATTCGACGCCCCTCCTCCCAATCCAGCACATTCATTCATATACTTCCTCACTCCATCCTTCCATACCAAGTGATATACAAAGGAGTACAAAGGAAATCAAGCAACAACAGGTCTAATTACCCTTCTAGGTTGCTTGTCCTCCAAAACACTGAGGATCAAGTGTCCAAACAGTGGTTTAGAGTGGGTAAGGGAACATTGGAAAGGGAACTACTGCCCTGCCACTAACGTGGCAGGACTAGGAAGTTAGTAGGGGACATATGGGTTAGTAACTGAGGGGAGGATAAAGTTATTCATTTACAAACGCAGTCAGTCGCGGGTTTGATGCGAGATATTTGTCTAGGCGGAATTTAAATGAATCAACGGTGCTACAGTCTATAACGTCTCGGGGAAGCCCATTCCACAAGTTGACAACTCGATTGAAGAAGAAATTCTTAGATTCGTGCGAGTTAAAAGATTTACCAATAATTTTGCAACCGTTTCCCCGCGTGTAATTAGATTGGTCGATAGTGAAGTACTTACTACAGTTCATATTGTCGATGCCTTTGATGATTTTGAACACTTGAATTAAGTCGCCTCTTAATCTGCGCTGGGTTAAGGAATAGATTTTAATTCTCTAAGACGCTCTTCGTATGGTTGTTTCTTTAGGCTAGGTATCATTTTGGTAACTCTACGTTGAACTCGTTCTAGCTTGTTATATCTTTTTGGTAATAAGGGCACCAGGATTGAACGCAGTATTCCAGAAGAGGGCGGACTAAGGAATTGTAAAGGGTTAGGATAACTTCTTTGGATTTATGCTCAAATGACCTGCCTATAAAGCCAATTATTTTGTTTGCCTTCTTAACAACTTCTGAACATTGTTGACTCGGTTTTAACTCGATATTGTTACTCCCAGATCAGTTTCTCTGTTTACATTCTTAAGCTGAGTGCCATTCATCGAATAGTTTGCTTTCTCATTTAGGTATCCGACATGTTGTACTTACATTTATCCGCATTGAAACTCATTTGCCAAATTTGGGCCCAACATGACAATTTATCTAGATTGTGTTGCATATCGTCAACTTGTTCTTTTGAGAGTACTCTATTTGCAATTTTTGTATCGTCAGCAAATTTTGAGATTGTGCAGGTGAGACCCTCATCTATGTCGTTGATGTAAATTAGAAAGAGAATTGGTCCTAGTACCGATCCCTGGGGTACCCCGCTACTTACATTGGTCCATTTAGATGCCTTACCGTTTATGACTACCCTTTGCTTTCTGTTGCTGAGCCAATTTTCTATCCATTTCAACACACCGTCTTGTATTCCATGCGCTTTTAGTTTTAGCAGTAAACGTTTGTGGGGAACTTTGTCAAAGGCCTTTTGAAAATCAAGGTATATAATATCTACAGCTTTACTCTCATCGTAGAGGTTGAGGATATCGTGGAAGAAGTCTAAGAGGTTTGTTAAACAGGAACGTTTTTTACGAAAGCCGTGTTGAGTATCTTAAGTATGTATTTTCCTCTAAGTGATTTACGAGTCTCTCTCGTATGACCGTTTCTAGCATTTACATACAACTGAGGTTAAGCTAATTGGACGATAGTTACTGGGTAGGGATTTGCTGCATTTTTTTAATATCGGTGTTACGTTGGCTAGCTTCCACTGATCAGGCATAGTTCCAGACGCAAGGATTTATTGAATAGTAATGTCAGTGGTTTGGAGAGCTCATTCTTAGCTTCCTTTAGAACTCTAGGCGAGATTGTATCAGGTCCTGGCGTTTTATTTACCTTGAGTTTATCTAAACAATTCAATACTTCTCTCTCTGTAACTGTGATATTGCTTAGAACATCTGAATTATCAATCTGAATCGGCGATGGTGTAGGATTCACCGAGGTTCTGTTGTAAAAACTGATGCAAAGAAGGTATTGAGGGCATTACTCATTTGTACTTCGTCTTTGGTGTATTCTCCTTTTTCATCGACTAACGGTCCAACAGTTGAAGAACGATAGCGATAGTTGAAGACGATAGTTGAAGAACAGTTGAAGAACGATAGGGAGCTTTAAGATAAAATTAGATAGGCATATGGACGAGACTATGTTATTTATTGTTTATCTATGTGCTGGAAGGATATTATATTTTTCAATTCCATCCATTAGAAATGATTCATAGATTACAAAAAGTCCAAATAAAACAGTTATGTTAATGTCTACAGGAGTTAGATAGATGCATTCGAGAAATAGATAGAGAAAGAGAGTTGCAGAGGGGGAAGTGAGCGATAAACGAACTATTATGAGACGGACTTAATTGGTTCTGAAAAGACAAAGGAGAAATTTGTATTGACTCTTTTTCATGTTATTATTTGTGTGCTGGAAGGAATATATTGTTTTCAATTCCATCGCATTAAAAATGATTCATAGATTACAAAAAGTCCAAATAAGACATATTTATGTTAATGTATAAATAAGGGAGTTAGATAGATGAATTGGAAGATAAACAGATAGAGAGAGAGTGGCTAGGGGCGAGCGAGCGATAACATACTAACATAATATGAGACGGACTTAAATTTCTGAAAGACAAAGGAGATATTTTTATTTACTCGTTTTCATTTTTATTATTTGTGTGTTGGAAGGGTAATATTGTTTTCAATTCCATCATATTAGAAATGATTCATAGATTAAAAAAAGACCAAATAAGACATAGTTATATATATGTATAAGGGAGATAGATGCATTAAATAGAAACACAGACAGACATCTCTGCTGGCACGGACTTTCCTCTTCTAATTCGGACTTTTCCCTCTCTTAAGTCGGAGGTGTGGGCCAATCGGCGTTCAGCAGACCCCGTAATCTTGTGTTAATCCCTGACCATTTTGGTGGGGGCAGTACTCAAGGTATTAGTGAGTTGGGCCTATAATTGGGCCTTGTAATTGGGGTTGGGTGTGACAGGGATCTGCCTTGTATGGGCCGATCAGCTTTTTTGCAGACTCCCATTTTCTTATGTTCTTATGTTCTTATGAAACGTTATTCTCTATTCTTTCAATTCAACAGCTGAGCTCTGGAACTTTCTTACATAGTCAGTCTGTCCCTCATCCTATTACTTAAATTGCTTCAAACTCCGCGTGTCCAGGCATTTTGGCTTGAACGGTCCTTGATTTTGGCCCTATCACTCTTTCAACTCAGGGGGAGGCACTAGCCACAGGCATTTTCTGCTTTTTGTCTCCCATAAACAAAAAGTCATGGGGAGGTGGGTGGGGGGGGAAGGGGCACTATCCCTAGGCAAGATTTGTTTTGTTTTTAATTCTGAAAGTACGTACCAGACAACTCATATTTAAAATGTCAAAATTCGTACCCTACACGGTACAGTACTCCTCTGACTAATCTGAATAAATCATCAGAAATGTGTATTGGTTAGGGTTAATCTTGTGTCTGGCTAAAATTTGAGGATTTTATGCAGTCTAAGAAGGATCTTGTTAGTAGAACTAATATTACTGTATTTACCATATGAGGAGCTATGTTAGTAAGAACCTACGAGTTTGTTAGATATACTGTATTACCCATATGAAGGAGCTATGTTAGTAAGCGTTTGTTAGATAGTACTGTATTTTACACATATGAAGGAGCTATGTTAGTAAGATGTTAGATAGTACTGTATTTTAGAAGAGGTATGTTAGTAAGAACTAAGAGGTTTGTTAGATAGTACTGTATTTCCCCATATGAAGGAGGTATGTTGAACTAAGAGGTTTGTTAGATGTATTAACCCATATGAGGTATGTTAGTAAGCACTAAAGAGGTTTGTTAGATAGTACTGTATTACCCATATGAAGGGTATGTTAGTAAGAACTAGTTTGTTGATACTGTCTTTACCATATGAAGGAGGTATGTTGTAGTAAGAACTAAGAGGTTTGTTAGATGTACTGTATTTACCCAATGAAGGGGTATGTTAGTAAGAACTAAGAGGTTTGTTAGATATTACTGTATTTACCCATATGAAGTAGAACTAGGGTTTGTTAGATAGTACTGTCTTTATAACGAAGAATTTGTTTGATAGTACTATTTACCCATATAGGAGCTATGTTAGTAAGAAGGGTGTGTTAGATAGTACTGTATTTACCCATATGAAGGAGGTATGTTAGTAAGAACTAAGAGGTTTGTTAATAGTACGTATTTATTGAAGGAGGTATGTAGTAAGACTAAGAGGTTTGTTAGATAGTACTGTATTTACCCATATGAAGGAGTATGTTAGTAAGAACTAAGAGGTTTGTTAGATAGTACTGTATTTATGAAGGAGGTATGTTAGTAAGAACTAAGAGGTTTGTTAGATATTACTGTATTTACCATATTGAAGGCTGTATAGTAAAACTAAGCGGTTTGTAGTATTTTTTGGGGAGGTATGTTAGTAAGAACTAAGAGGTGTTAGATAGTACTGTATTTACCATATGAATGAGGTATGTAGTAAGAACAAGGTTTGTTAGCTGTATGTATTTATGAAGGAGGTATGTTAGTAAGAACTAAGAGGTTTGTTACTGTATTTACCCATATGAAGGAGGTATGTTAGTAAGAACTAAGAGGGTTTGTTAGATAGTCCTATATTTGAAGAGCTATGTTAGTAAGAACTAAGAGGTTATAGTGTACTGTATTTCCCCATATGGGAGGTATGTTAGTACTAAGAGGTTGTTTAGTACTGTATGTACTGGAGTATGTACGTAAGACTAAGAGGTTTGTTAGCTAGTACTGTATTTACCCATATTGAAGAGTTTAGAACTAGGTTTGTACTGTATTTACCCATATGAGTTGTTAGTAGAACTAGAGGTTTGTTAGATAGTACTGTATTTACCATATAAGAAGGAGGTATGTTAGTAAGAACTAAGAGGTTTGTTAGATAGTACTGTATTTACCATATGAAGGAGGTATGTTAGTAAGAGGTTTGTTAGATAGTCCTGTATTTACCCATATGAAGGAGGTATGTTAGTAAGACTACGAGGTTTGTTAGATTAGTTGTATTTACTGAAGAGGTTGTTAGTAGAACTAAGAGGTTTGTTTAGTACTGTATTACCCATATGAAGGAGGTATGTTAGTAAGAACTAAGAGAGTTTGTTAGATAGTCTGTATTTACCCATATGAAGGAGGTATGTTAGTAAGAACTAAGAGGTTTTTTAGATATACTGTATTTCTATGCCATGTTAGTAAGAAATAGTTTTGTTAGATAGTACTGTAATTTATGAAGGAGGTATGTTAGTAAGAACTAAGAGGTTTGTTAGTACTGTATTTACCCATATGAGGTGTAAGAACTAAGAGGTTTGTTAGTACTGTATTTACCCATATGAAGGAGCATGATAGTAGACCCTTTGTTAGATAGTCATATTTCCATATGAAGGAGGTATGTTAGTAAGAACTAAGAGGTTTGTTAATAGTACTGTATTTACCCATATGAAGGAGCTATGTTAGTAGAACTAAGAGGTTTGTTAGATAGTACTGTATTTACCCCGATGAAGGAGCTATGTTAGTAGAGTAAGAACTAAGTACTGTGTTTACCCATATAAGGAGGTATGTTAGTCCCTTTATTTACCATACTTGAAGGAGGTAGCTACTGGTATGTACCCTGTATTTACATAGAAGGAGAGGGTTTTTTGTTTACTGGAGGTGTTAGATAGTCTGTATTTACCATATGAAGGACTATGTTAGTAAAGAAAGGTTTTGTAGATAGTACTGTATTTACCCATATGAAGGAGTATGTTAGAAAAGAGTTTTTTTGTACTTTTACCCATATGAAGTATGTTAGTAGAGGTTTGTTAGATAGTACTGTATTTACCCATATGAAGGAGCTATGTTAGTAAGAACTAAGAGGTTTGTTAGATAGTGATGTATTTAACTAAGAGGTTTGTTAGATAGTACTATACCTTGCCACCACACTCCTGGCATATTCATGAACTCAAGAGACTGGTAATTAAAGGCCTACTATTATATCGAACATAAGAAAAACAAAAGAAAGTCACCCATAAAATCAGCCAAGCGTCGTCCATAGCAAACTCGTTTGCGCATCTGAGCTAACCCATTTTCTTTTATTACTATTAGAGGGGAACTATTCTAAACCTATATATATGGACAAGTAGCATTTGTACGTTACGTCCACATTGTCCTCCCCAACTCACCCTATATACAGCATAAATTCATCCAGAACATCTGAATTATGATCATATTTTCCTAGAACACTCACTTGTTTGTATTGCACTAATGTGAATAACAAAGGTGATTTGATGAAATAACTGAATTAATTAATATACCATATACTGCATAATAAGGTTGCGGACATATTTAAGAAGGGGTTTCATTAGCTTTCCAATAGTATATATAAATCATTAATGTACGATCAAAACTAATATTTTTTCTTGAATATTTTAGCACGCCGACTGGTCAAAATTTTCGCTTCACTTAACGCTCTATTTAAATATCATTTAAGGATCGATACAGTTTTCAGATTTTAAATACGTATATCGGCAAATAATAGAGATTATTATTTTCAAAGAACCAGCTGTGTAGGACAAAGCCTCTATTTTATATGAATATTTTCATATGCGCATCTTACGTCCATTGTAAATGTCCGTCGGCCATGTTTTTCACACCTCTTCTCTCCCACTCATTTTCACCGATAAAATGTGAGACAGTGGATATATCGCGCTATTAAGCACTTTTCATTAGCTTTCCAATGGTTAGTATATCATCAATGTACGATCAAAACTTCTATTTTTGCCGAATATTTTCTCGTCTGTGCGCCAAAATCACCGAATGGTCAACATTTTTGGTTCAGTGTACGCTCCATTTAAACATCATTTAAGGATCGATACAGTTTTTAGATATTAATTTCCTATATCGGCAATGCATCCAGATTACTATAATCTTTGAACAAGCTTTGGACGACAAAAACTCGATTTTATATGAATATTTTCATATGCGCATATCTTACATCGACACATTTGAACTGAACGTACTGTCGTCTGTGACTATCCAATCATATTTCAGTCATTTTGTCACTTATCACTTATATCACATAAAGCCACTATGGGGGCGGCCATGTTTAAGTTTCCGGCCCACGTGTCCGTATCTAAATACTTAATAATCCATCTTTCCCTCATCCTATGACTTTATTCAAACTCAGTGTGTTCAGACATTTTGGCTCGAACTTTCCTTGATTTTTGTTGGCCCTTTCATTCTTTTAACTCTGGGGAAGGCACTCGTCACAGGCATTCTCAACAGTAAAACATCGATACCTAAATGGCACGAAAGGTCTTAAATTTGAAAAAAAAAACAAGGCGAAAAAACAAATCCAAGGGATAACATTAAAATCTGTTTGATTATAATCCAGAGATCTATATATAATCGTCAAGTGTGTGTATTTTATTCTAGCTACATTTAGTTGATTTTGTGTAACTTAGAAGAATCTGTGGTAGGGTTAAGTAAGATAAGTTCGAAGCCTGTTAGTCTAATAGTAGCCAGACGAATTTATTGGGATAGTTTGTAGCCTTTTAATGTCTAGAGATCCTTCTCAAACTGAATAAAATAGATTGGCATTGGAATAAAATAGACACCCTCGGTCCTGAAAGGGTTAAGGTGGGTCACCTGCATTTCGATCTCCTTTTCTCTCTTTCTCTGGCTTCTATCCATTCGGCCCCATTCAGACTACTGTTAAGCCATAGAAAGAGAGAAAAGGAGATAACAAAAAGCAGGTAACCCCCCGCAATGCTACCAGAGGCAACAAAATGGCCGATTTTCGTTGCTGGGGTGGCGGGGTGGGGTGGGGGTATTTAGTTAACCCCTTCAGCACCATGACGCCTTTTTTATCTTTGATTCTGGCTAAATGTTGATGACTTTATGCAGTTTACGAAGGACCTGTTTTACAAAGAGGGCAACATTTTGATGATTTTATGCAGTTTAGGAAGGACCTGTGTTACAAAGAGCCGTTGAGGTAATAACAAACTAAAGAAAATCGTCTACTGGTATGATGAACATATCGTAATGGTGGTGAAGGAGTTAACCCGTTCAGTACCAGGGACGTCTCTGTTTAGCTTATTCTGACAACTATTAGATGCTATTATTCAGCTTCTAGTAATATTAAGGCTTCAAACTATCTCAACCAACCCTTTTCACTACCACAGATCCTTCCTAAGCTGCATAATATCGTTTAATTATAGCTAGAATAGAATATAACACGTCGATGGTACTCAAAGGGGGATGGGGGGAGCTAGTTCACCCCTTCAGCACCATGACGCCTGTTTACCTTGGATTATGGCTAAACGTAGAGGATTTTATGCAGTTTAAGAAGGACCTGTGTTACTAAGAAGGGTTTATCAAAGTTGTATTGACCCATTTGAATAATTGAGGTAGAATCATGAACCAAAGGAAATCGTCTAATGGTAATAGTTTAAGCAGGACCTATGTTACTAAGCTGAGGACATATTTACCCATTTGAGTTGTTGAAATAGATAATAAACTCAAGGATGGTCTAAACATGAGGGAGAAAGGGGTCCAGAATAATATCCCAGAAGTGGAACTATCCCCTTAATCTGGCGTACTTATTACCGAGAAAACCACGATTTTTTCTCAATATTTGAAGACATGAAGATCATAATTATTAACCCCTTCTGTACCCGTGACTTCGTTTTAATTTTATTCTATTCTCTATTTAAACTATTTTGTGCAGTTTAAGGAGGATCTGTGTGTTAAACCCCTTCTGTACCAGTGACGTATTTGTCATTTAATTCTAGCTATATTTAGACGATTGTGTGAAGATTAGGAAGGATTATATGGTCACTAAAAGAATGAATTAACCCTCTCACGTTCTTGACTCAAATTTGAGCCTATTAGGGATACTTTAAAGCCTTTGGTTACCATCAGGGGTATTTAGAAACCTTTAGTTTAGTTACTTTAGTCTGCAGTTTTCTTTGAGTTAGCTGTGGGCAGAAAACTAATTGTGGAGTGGTAATTATAAGAGTAAGAGCACTCTATTTAGTATTGCTAATCTGGCAACCTCTGCGTCATATGGTCGTGAAAGGGTTAAGGTAGTCTGTAGCAGTTTAATAGGTAAACATGGTTCAAGCTGAATAAAATCATCTAATAAGTTACCAGAATATAATGAAAAGGACGTCACTAGTACTGTCTATCTATTGCCTGACGCCGCAATCCCCGAAGGGGTGGACACGAACGGACCGCCCCCATGCACCTCTGTCCCCAGTCATTCGACGCCCCTCCTCCCAACCCAGCACCGCCTTCATTCATATCCTCACTCCATCCTTCCATACCAAGTGATATAGTGGGATCAAGAACGATAGGGAGCTTTAAGATAAAATTAGATAGGCATATGGACGAGACTATGTTATTGGAAGGATATTATATTTTCAATTCCATCGCAATAGAAATGATTCATAGATTACAAAAAGTCCAAATAAAACAGTTATGTTAATGTCTACAGGAGTTAGATAGATGCATTCGAGAGATAGATAGATAGAGAAAGAGAGTTGCAGAGGGGGAAGTGAGCGATAAACGAACTATTATGAGACGGACTTAATTGGTTCTGAAAAGACAAAGGAGACATTTTTATTGACTCTTTTTCATGTTATTATTTGTGTGCTGGAAGGAAAATATTGTTTTCAATTCCATCGCATTAGAAATGATTCATAGATTACAAAAAGTCCAAATAAGACATAGTTATGTTAATGTATTAGATTAAACAGATAGAGAGAGAGAGTGGCTAGGGGCGAGCGAGCGATAAAATACTAACATATATGAGACGGACAAAGTCTTCAAAGTTATGTTCCTATGTGATATTATTTTTATTAATCTCACCACCACACCCCCAATGAAATTAATTAAAGTATATATGATCCACCGGGATTCGAACCCGGGTTATCACACACATATTTTTGCCACCTTAACCATTACACCACCAGGACGGTTAGGGAGGCAAAAAAGGCAGAACTGCGAGTGCCTCCCCCATAGTTGAAAGAGTGACAGGGCCAAAATCAAGGGACGTTCGAGCCAAAATGCCTGGACACACGGAGTTTGAAGCAATTAGTCATAGGAAGAGGGAAAGACTGATTATGGGAGAGAGTTCCAGAGCTCAGCTGTTGAGTAGAACAGCATTACATTACATTAGCATAACATTAGATGTTATGCAGCTTGAGGACCTATATTACTAAGATTGTTTATTGACATAGTAATTTACCCATTTGAGTCATACAGGATTACAAACTAAAGAAAATCGTAACCAGATTACATAAAAATTACGTAATGGGGTGGACGGGCCTTTACTGACACATTTGTGTCCTATACAGGCCCTAAGCGTAGTCCGCGGGGGGGGGGGGGGGGGGGTCGTGAAAGGTCACTAAACATGAGGGAGAGAGAAGTGGGGCCAGAAAAAAACCCTCCTGTACCGGCGAAGTAAGTCTGGCTACTACCGATCGATCTATCGCTCGCCAGGAAAACTTTGACATCTAGGCCTAAATGCTTTCTTTCTCTTTCCTTATCTTTCTTTCTCTCCTTATCTTTATCACTCTTTCCTTCCCTTTCTTTCTCTTTCCTTCCCTTTCTTTCTCTTTCCTTATCTTTCTTGCTTTCTTTCTCTTTTTCTTTCACTCTTTCTCTGTGTCTTTCCTTCTTTTCTTTGCTATCCTTTCTTTCCGCTTTTCCCGTTAGTTACAAAGCCGGGAAGATGGCTATCATAGACGATTTTATTAAGTTTAGGAAGGAATTGTTGGAGTCAGATGGTCAATTATGACTACTGTCCTGGCTGGTTAACCCCTACTGTACTGGCGACGTCTTACACTAACTATATTATGACTACTGTCCTGGCTAACCCCTACTGTACTGGCGACGTCTTACACTAACTATATTATGACTACTGTCCTGGTTAACCCCTACTGTACTGGCGACGTCTTACACTAACTATATTATGACTACTGTCCTGGCTAACCCCTACTGTACTGGCGACGTCTTACACTAACTATATTATGACTACTGTCCTGGTTAACCCCTACTGTACTGGCGACGTCTTACACTAACTATATTATGACTACTGTCCTGGTTAACCCCTACTGTACTGGCGACGTCTTACACTAACTATATTATGACTACTGTCCTGGTTAACCCCTACTGTACTGGCGACGTCTTACACTAACTATATTATGACTACTGTCCTGGTTAACCCCTACTGTACTGGCGACGTCTTACACTAACTATATTATGACTACTGTCCTGGTTAACCCCTACTGTACTGGCGACGTCTTACACTAACTATATTATGACTACTGTCCTGGTTAACCCCCTACTGTACTGGCGACGTCTTACACTAACTATATTATGACTACTGTCCTGGTTAAACCCCTACTGTACTGGCGACGTCTTACACTAACTATATTATGACTACTGTCCTGGTTAACCCCTACTGTACTGGCGACGTCTTACACTAACTATATTATGACTACTGTCCTGGTTAACCCCTACTGTACTGGCGACGTCTTACACTAACTATATTATGACTACTGTCCTGGCTAACCCCTACTGTACTGGCGACGTCTTACACTAACTATATTATGACTACTGTCCTGGCTAACCCCTACTGTACTGGCGACGTCTTACACTAACTATATTATGACTACTGTCCTGGCTAACCCCTACTGTACTGGCGACGTCTTACACTAACTATATTAGGACTACTGTCCTGGCTAACCCCTACTGTACTGGCGACGTCTTACACTAACTATATTATGACTACTGTCCTGGCTAACCCCTACTGTACTGGCGACGTCTTACACTAACTATATTATGACTACTGTCCTGGCTAACCCCTACTGTACTGGCGACGTCTTACACTAACTATATTATCTAAGCGTTTTGTGCAGTTTAAGAAGGATCCTGTTGTCGTAAAATGGGTTAAGTGAGATAGTTCGAAACCTGTTAAATTGGTGGATGCCCTTTTTAGACTAATAAACAATTTACGGGTACACCAATCATATATATTTTAGTCTTATAAACGACACGAAAGGTCTTAATATGTACATATTAATGGACCGAACGAACGTTTTCAAATCTGAAAGCTATTGGGGCTAAACATGAGGGAGAAGGGGGGGCAGAAAACCCCCCCCCCCTTTACTCGAGTACTTGAAGGGGTAATTGGTAATTGGCGAGCTTATCGCACGCCGGAAAGAAATCGACACCTAGATGGGGGGAAAAACGTCTTAAACATAGTTGGCTGAATGGGGCCGAATGGATACAAGCCAGAGAAAGAGAGAAAATAATATTTTTTCCTAAATATTTTAGCCCGCCGACTGGTCAAAATTTTCGCTTCATTTAACGCTCTATTTAAATCTCTTTTAAGGATCGATACAGTTTTCAGATTTTAAATACGTATATCGGCAAATAATAGAGATTATTATTTTCAAAGAACCAGCTCTGTAGGACAAAAACCAAATTTTATATGAATATTTTCATATGCGCATCTTACGTCCATCGAAAATGTCCGTCGGCCATGTTTTTCACACCTCTTCTCTCCCACTCATTTTCACCGATAAAATGTGAGACAGTGGATATATTTTAAATCGCGCTATTTAGGACTTTTCATTAGCTTTCCAATGTATATCATCAATGTACGATAAAAACTTCTATTTTTGCCGAATATTTTCTCGTCCATGCGCCAAAATCACCGAATGGTCAATATTTTCGGTTCACTTGACGCTCCATTTAAACATCATTTAAGGGTCGACACAGTTTTTAGCCCTGACATACTCCCTGACCCCCTGACATACTACCTGACTGACACTGACAGACATACTCCTGACCCCCCTGACATACTCCCTGACCCCCTGACATACTCCCTGACCCCCTGACATACTCCCTGACCCCCTGACATAATCCCTGACCCCCCAGACATACTCCCTGACTCCCTGACAGTCTAATAGTAACCAGAATATGACGAAAATTACGTAATAGGGGTGAAGGGGTTAACAAAAAGAGGGGGGACTGAGGTAATTGGCAGGAGGGAGGAGGGGGGGGGGGGGGGTGCAGTCTGTCGTTGGACGCGGTCAGAGGCGGGCGTGTGTTCTTCATTCAGTGTTGTTGTTTGCGAAATGTTCGGCTATTAAGACTTTTTATCTTAATTTACTTTTTTGTTCAAAGGTTAATTGACTTACGTAAGAAGGGTTACTTTATATATTCGTTTCTATCTTTTTTATTACGTATTTGCTCCCTACACCAAGTCCGCAATCGTTAAAAAACACCCCCTAGATCCCCCTTCAGATAAATGTGTACATTTTTCGGTAGAAAAATGTCTTGGCCGAAGGTCAGTTCCTACCATATACTGGTTTGTTATCGCTCGTCTTGAAGAATTCGACACCTAAATGAGGTCTTATAATCGCCAAACTATTGGGGTAAAAAACATGAGCAAAGGGCACTATTCGTTGTAGAGAGTGGAGATGCTGTGGACAGATCATTAACCCTATATCTCAAGCAACCCTTTAAACTACCACAGATCCTTCCTAAACTTGCATAATATCGTCTAAATAATAGCTATGATACACTAGAACCCTCGTTCTATGTTGAATAGTTTGGGTAAGTGTAGGAACAGGTTTGTATATTTCACTCGATATGAAAAATTGAAGCTTAAATATTGCTGATAACAATTATTGATCAAAACATACTTGTTGCCGATACATCACATTAGCGGGACTGTACAGTATTAATTTATTAATTATTTCTTTTTGTTTCCTCTCTAGACTTCCATCAAGCTTAAAATAACATCCCCAAGATACATTTTTACATTTTTCGGTAGAAAAATGGCCCGGGCCAAAGGCTGGTTCCTTCTAAAATACAGGCTTGCTATCGCTCGCCAGGAAAAATTGACACCTAAATGGCACGGAAGGTCTTAATATTGACAGATAATAGGGGCAGAGTCTTAAAACCGACAAACTAATGGAACGAACGTCTTAAAATCTCAAAACTAATATGCTAAACATGAGGGAGAAGGGGGTCCTGATAAAGCGACTACCTTCCCCCTTAAACCCTTCAGTACCGGCGACGTCCTTTTCATTGTATTCTGGCAACTATTAGATGATTTTATTCAGTTTAGGAAGGACGTCTACCCATGTATAGTTACGGACTCTCTCCATTATATGGCTTTTAGCTACCATATAACTTTCCGTAAATTATTCAGTTTAGGAAGGACGTCTACCCATGTAAAGGTTACCGACTCTCCTCATTAACCCTCTCCGACATATGACGCGATTTTGAGCCTATTAGGGATACTTTAAAGTCTTTGTTACCATCAGGGGTACCGGTATTTAGAAACCTTTAGTTTAGTTACTTCAACCTCTGCAGTTGTCTTTGAGTTAGCTGTGGGCAGAACATTAATTTTGGAGAGGTAATTATAAGAGTGAGAGAACTCTATTTCTTATTGCTAATCTGGCACTGCGTCATATGAGTCTGAAAGGGTTAAGGATTTTAGCTACTATAGAACTTTCCAAAAGCTTCATAAAATCGTCTGAATGTCGCTGAAATCCAATAATAAAGACGTCGCTGGTACAGAAGGCGTTAATTTTGAATCATGTAGGATTCTCACAGGTCATTCCTAAGCTGTATGAAATAGTCTAATGATAATCACAATACTGTTAAAATGCATCATTATTTTCAAAGGGTTAGAGGTAAAAATAATTTTAATTAAGGTATTGTGCAGCATAATTTACTGGTTCGCCTCAATGGTTTAAGGAGGGGAGTTTGCTTTTTAAACCTCTATCAAACTTTAAAAAAGACCCACAAGACCCCTTCAATATAAATTTGTACATTTTTCGGTAAAAAAAAATCCACGCCAAAAGCCAATTCCTCCTCAAATACAGGCTCACTATCGCTCGCCAGGAAAAAAACGACACCTAAATTGCACGAAAGGTCTTAATGTTGGCAAAGGAATGGGGCAAAAGGTCTGAAAATCGCCAAAATATTGAGGCGAATGTCTTGAAATCCCATAACTAATAGGGCTAAACATGAGGGAGGAGGAGGACTCGAAAAACCAACTGCCTCCCCTTAACCCTCTGAGTACCGGGTATGTAGTTTATATATTATTTATATACAGTATATTTGGACTATTCTATGCAGCTTAGGAAGAGTCTGTTTTAGTTAAAAGGATTGGTAAATATATTTTGTACTCTTGTTATTGCTAGAATATCTTTCCTAAACTAAATACAATTGTCTGACAGTAGCCATAATACCACACAAAGGCTACTTCCGGTTAAAATAGGTCCTTCTTAGGATGATTAAAATCGTTGAAGGGTTTATTTTTATGGTCTCCCTTTGCCCTCATGGTTAGCCCAGATTTTAAGAAGTTCACCATATTAGTTCGGTGATTTTAAGACCTTTCGTCTCATTTCTTTGTCAAATTTAGACTTTTCGTGAAATGTAGGTGTCCATCTATTCCTGTCGAGCGCTAATTGAGGAAGAATCGGCCTTTGGCCGGGAAATCTTTCTGCCGCAAGATGTACACATTTATCTCGAAAGTGTGGGGGGTGGGGGGGGGGGGGGGGGGGGGGGGCTTAGGGGTGTTTTATTAAAGCTTGATGGAGGTCTAGGGAGCAAAAAAAAATTTTTTATACAAATACGAAATCTAAAATCCAATAACCCCCTCTTAACCCCTTCTGTACCGTAGACATATTATTGTGGCTCCTACTAATTGATGTTATTCAGTTCAAAAATGCCTCCAGCAATGAACAGGTTTGGTACTATGTCACTTTTTGCTATCACAGATCCCTCTTAAACTGCACAAAACAAAATCGTCTACATGATAGCTAGAATACAATGATACAGACATTACCGGTACAGTAGGGGTTGAAGGTGGGATGGGTCATTGTCTACATAATAGCTAGAATACAATGATACAGACATTACCGGTACAGTAGGGGTTGAAGGTGGATGGGTCATTGTCTACATAATAGCTAGAATACAATGATAAAGACATTACCGTACAGTAGGGGTTGAAGGTGGGATGGGTCATTGTCTACATAATAGCTAGAATACAATGATACAGACATTACCGGTACAGTAGGTGGGATGGGTCATTGTCTACATAATAGCTAGAATACAATGATACAGACATTACCGGTACAGTAGGGGTTGAAGGTGGGATGGCTCATTTTTCTGGTCCCCCTTCTCCCTCATGTTTAGCCTCATTAGTTTAGAGATTTTATGACGTTCGGCTCATTAGTGTGACGATTTTAAGACTTTTTAAGCCTCGCACGTTCTTGACGCAATTTTGAGCCTATTAGGGATACTTTAAAGCCTTTGTTACCATCAGGGGTATTTAGAAACCTTTAGTTTAGTTACTTCAATCTCTGCAGTTGTCTTTGAGTTAGCTGTGTTGAGCCTATTGGGGATACTTTAAAGCCTTTGTTACCATCAGGGGTATTTAGAAACCTTTAGTTTAGTTACTTCAATCTCTGCAGTTGTCTTTGAGTTAGCTGTGTTGAGCCTATTGGGGATACTTTAAAGCCTTTGTTACCATCAGGGGTATTTAGAAACCTTTAGTTTAGTTACTTCAACCTCTGCAGTTGTCTTTGAGTTAGCTGTGTTGAGCCTATTGGGGATACTTTAAAGCCTTTGTAATCAGGGGTATTTATAAACCTTTAGTTTAGTTACTTCAACCTCTACAGTTGTCTTTGAGTTAGCTGTGGGCAGAAAACTAATTTTGGAGAGGTAATTATAAGAGTGAGAGAACTCTATTTATTATTGCTAATCTGGCAACCTCTGCGTCATAAAAACGTGAAAGGGTTAACTCCATTTCTTTGTCAATATTAAGACCGCGTTATTTAGGTATCAATTTTTTCCCGGCGAGCGAGAGCGAGCCTCCAATTTAAGAGGAACATTAAGAGGAACATAAGCCGGGACATTTTTCCATCGAAAAATTTACAAATTTATCTTGAAGGAGGGATTTTATACAACTTAGGAAGGATCTGTGGGGATTAGTCATGAAACGGAACAGATTTTCTTCATCGTATCTTTGAGTACCAACGACGATATTTTATTCTCACTATATTTAAACGATAATATGCAGCTTGGGAAGGATCTGTGGTAGTTAAACGGGTTGGTGGAGATAGTTTGAAGCCTTAACGACATTATGCAGCTTGGGAAGGATCTGTGGCAGTTAAACGGGTTGGTGGAGATAGTTTGAAGCCTTAACGACATTATGCAGCTTGGGAAGGATCTGTGGTAGTTAAACGGGTTGGTGGAGATAGTTTGAAGCCTTAACGACATTATGCAGCTTGGGAAGGATCTGTGGTAGTTAAACGGGTTGGTGGAGATAGTTTGAAGCCTTAACGACATTATGCAGCTTGGGAAGGATCTGTGGTAGTTTTAAACGGGTTGGTGGAGATAGTTTGAAGCCTTAACGACATTATGCAGCTTGGGAAGGATCTGTGGTAGTTAAACGGGTTGGTGGAGATAGTTTGAAACCTTAACGACATTATGCAGCTTGGGAAGGATCTGTGGTAGTTAAACGGGTTGGTGGAGATAGTTTGAAGCCTTAACGACATTATGCAGCTTGGGAAGGATCTGTGGTAGTTAAACGGGTTGGTGGAGATAGTTTGAAGCCTTAACGACATTATGCAGCTTGGGAAGGATCTGTGGTAGTTAAACGGGTTGGTGGAGATAGTTTGAAGCCTTAACGACATTATGCAGCTTGGGAAGGATCTGTGGTAGTTAAACGGGTTGGTGGAGATAGTTTGAAGCCTTAACGACATTATGCAGCTTGGGAAGGATCTGTGGTAGTTAAACGGGTTGGTGGAGATAGTTTGAAGCCTTAACGACATTATGCAGCTTGGGAAGGATCTGTGGTAGTTAAACGGGTTGGTGGAGATAGTTTGAAGCCTTAACGACATTATGCAGCTTGGGAAGGATCTGTGGTAGTTAAACGGGTTGGTGGAGATAGTTTGAAGCCTTAACGACATTATGCAGCTTGGGAAGGATCTGTGGTAGTTAAACGGGTTGGTTGAGATAGTTTGAAGCCTTAACGACATTATGCAGCTTGGGAAGGATCTGTGGTAGTTAAACGGGTTGGTGGAGATAGTTTGAAGCCTTAACGACATTGTGCAGCTTGGGAAGGATCTGTGGTAGTTAAACTGGTTGGTGGAGATAGTTTGAAGCCTTAACGACATTATGCAGCTTGGGAAGGATCTGTGGTAGTTAAACGGGTTGGTGGAGATAGTTTGAAGCCTTAACGACATTATGCAGCTTGGGAAGGATCTGTGGTAGTTAAACGGGTTGGTGGAGATAGTTTGAAGCCTTAACGACATTATGCAGCTTGGGAAGGATCTGTGGTAGTTGTTGTTGTTGTTGTTCCCTAAGCTGCCTGGCCGAACAGCCCCGAGTCCCTGAGAAAGGCCATGGCCACGATCGGGCTTTCCCACAGAGCTCTCATTGAGTGTAGATTGTGTTGTTGGCGTAAGTGGTTGTGTGAAATGCAGTCTTCTATGATGTGTTTAATGGTATGGGGTGCTGTGTTACATCCCGGGCAGGTGTCGACAACGGAGTCATCCAGTCTCTTCTGATAGCTCAGGAGAGCTGGATGGTGTCCGCATCTCAGCCTGGCCAGGTGGACTCTGTCCTCGCGAGGAAGGGAGGATTCGGAAGGATGGATTTCGGGAGGTCGTGCATGCAGCTGCGTGTTGTCTGTGAGTGAGTGGATGGATCGGTGAGAGATATGAGTATGGATGTGCTTCTGGAAGTTGGTTCGGGGTGGGCAGGGAGGGAGAGAGGACAATAATTGTGTGTGATACCGTGTGCTGGGTGTTGTTTTGATATTTCTTGGTGTCTGTGGGTGTGTTGCCATGTAGTTTAGTGGGTGGTCTTGGTTCGTGGAGGCTGCTGCCAGGAATTGAGTGCCTCTCATGTCCAGATGGTCTTTGACTTTGAGGATTTTGGTTTCTTGATGTAGGTGATCTGTGGGTGCAGTAGCTGTGCAGCCTGTAATGATCTTCAGGGCTTTGTTTTGAATAGTCTGTAAGGTCTTATGATGTGTTTCAGCTAGGTTAGAAGCCCAGGCTGGGCTTGCGTATTCCATCACTGATCTTATGTATTGTTTATATACTGTGGTGGTAGTTTCTTTGTTGTGTCCAAATTTTGTGTGAGCAAGTGACCTGAGTGCGTTAAGTCTGGGTGTCAGTTTCTTTTTAATGTTTGTGGTGTGCTGTTTGAATGTCATATGAGTATCATATGTTACTCCTAGGATTTTGGGTGTGTGTGTATGTGTTAGGGGTGTGTTGTTTATGGTGAGTTGAGGGATGTATTCGTGTTCTCCTGTCCAACTTGTGAGCAGGGTTGCGGTGGATTTGGCTGGGGCTAGATTAAGTCTGTTTGTAGTGCACCAGCCATGTAGTGTGTTGAGATAGGGTTGAAGGAGATCTGTTGCTCTTTTTGGGTCATGGTGTGTGCATGTGAGTGTTATGTCATCTGCATAGGAGGCTAAGTTTATTTGGGGCGTATTGGGTGTAGTTATATCGTGCATGTACAGATTGAAGAGTGCGGGCGATAGGACGGATCCTTGTGGGACTCCGTTTGGAAAGTTTCTGATTTTAGATGACTGACCGGCAAAAGATACGTGTGCACATCTGCCTGCTAGGAAGTTGGCCAGCCACCGTTTTGTGTTGTTGTGCATGTTTGTGTTGTAGATTTTGTTTGTTAGGTTGTGGCGGGGGATGGCATCGAAGGCTTTACTAATGTCGAGTGTGGCTAATAGTGATCTGTGTGGTGGTCTAGCTGAATTGATGCCGTCGAAAGCTCTTTGTGTAAGGTCTGTGAGAAGAGTGTTTGTGGAGTGCAGTGGCCTAAAGCCATGTTGTGTTGGAGCTAGGGGTAGGTCAGGTGTAATTAGTTGTAATACTAGGCGTTCCATGACTTTGGAGGGGGAGCAAAGGAGTGTGATGGGGCGGTGCGAGGAGGGTAGCGTGGGGGTCTTTGTTGGGTTTGGGGAATGTGATGATGATACCATGCTTCCAAATGTCTGGTATTGTGTTGTGTGAATAGCTGTAGTTTGATATGTTAGTGAGTGCTTGTATGCCTTGTGGTCCCAGGTGTCTGAGGTGTATGTTGCTTATGTTGTCTAGGCCACAGGCGGGTGAGTGCTTGAGATTGTTGATGATATGCTTTGTCTGGTGATTGGTGAAGGGTGTATAGTCAGGGTCTGTGGGGAATTGTCTCTTACGTCGGATGACACGTCGGTCGTCTTTGTGAGGTTTTAGGTGGCTGACATGTGAAAAGTGATTGATGAGAGTGTTTGCTTGTTGTTTACATGAAGGAGTAGAGTCTGTTGTGATTGCAGCATGTGATTGTGTTGTGTTGCTGTTGGAAAGTGTGATGCTGTTTAGTGTTTTGTATAGTTTTTTGGGGTTTGTTTTGTGATCAAGTGTTTGTAGGAAGTTATTCCAATTTAGTTTTTGTTGTTCTTGTATTTTGTTGTTAGTTTGGGTGTTGAGTGCTTGAATTTGTTGTGTGATGTCTTGTGTGTGGGGTGCTGGGGAGTGTTTCAGTATGTCGCGTTGTCTGATGAGGTTTTGAATTTCTGGTGTGAAGTTGGGGTTGTGGTAGTTAAACGGGTTGGTTGAGATAGTTTGAAGCCTTAAGTTTTTTTTTAGTTTGTTCTCCATCAAGCTAAAAATTACACACCCTTGACCACCTTTCAAGATAAATTTGTAAATTTTTCGGTAGAATAACACCCAGGCCGAAGGCCGGTTCCTCTTAAATTACAGGCTCGCTATCGATCGCCACTCGCCAGGAAAAAATCGACACCTAAAGGTCTTATATTGACAGAAATGGGACAAAAGTTCTTAAATTCGCCAAACTAATGGGGCGAACGTGTTTACATCTCAAAAGCAATGGGGCTAAACATGAGGGAGAAAGGCGTCCAGACTAAATCCCTCAAGCGGAAATCTCCTCTTAACCCTTTCTGTACCGGAGCCGTTCTTTTAACTATGTTCTGGATTCCATTGGGTCTGTTTATAAAAGGCATCTAGCAATTAACAGGCTTAAAGGGGAGGTCTTTAGTTTGCACCCTAGACCTCCATCAAGCATAACAATATACCCGCAAGATCCCCCTTAGAGATAAATTTGTACATTTTTCGGTAGAAAAATGTCCCGGCTGAAAGCTGGTTCCTCCTAAGCTTAATTACAGGCTCGCTATCGCTCGCCAGGAAAAAATACACCTAAATGGCTCAAAAGGTCTTAACATTGTTAATTACCGCGGATCCTTCTTAAGCTGGACACAATCCTCTAAATATAGCTACAATACAATGAAAAAGACGTACCCGGCTAGAGGTCCTTCCTAAGCTGAATAAAGTCGTCTACCAATAACCAGAATGATACAGAGGACATCGCCGGTACTGAAGGGGTTCAGTACCGGCGACGTCCTTTCAAATATACACTAATACACTAGCTATATTTAGATGATTTTGTGCAGTTTAAGTAGGATCTGTGGTAGTAAAAAAGATTGAGTGTTAATTGGTGGAAGTTCTGTTGAAACTAATAAATATTACCGGTATACTATTAGCCATAATAAAGTTAAAACGACGGCACCGGTACTGAACGGGTTAACAATTAAGGTTAATTAATTGGAGCTGTTCGGCCAGGCAGCTTGGGTAACAACAACAACAACAACAACAACAATTAAGACTTTCAAACTAGAGACCCCTTACACTAACAGAGATCGGCCAACCCTCCGCCATTACCCATTGAGGATTAGGACGTGTTTAGTTTGTTCCCTAGACCTCCATCAACCTTAAGTTTACACCCCCTAGACCTCCATTGAAGATAAATGTTTACATTTTCCGGTAGAAAATTGTCCCGGCCGAAGCCCGGCTCCTCTTAAAGTACAGGGTCGCTATCGCTCGCCAGGAAATAATCGACACCTAGATTACATGAAAGGCTTTAACATTGACAGATATGGGCCAAACTAATTGGGCGAACGTCTTAAAATCTCAAAGGCAATGGGGCTACACATGAGGGAGAAAGGGGTCCAGAACAAAATCCCTACAGTGTAAATCTCCCCTTATCTGGGGGTATACTTATTACCGAGACAACCACGAATGTTTTCTCAATATTTGAAAGCTTAGAATGTTGACAAGATCATATACATATTCTGTACCGGCGACGTCTGTTTAATTTTATTCTAGCTATGTTTAAACGATTTTGTGCAGTTTAAGGAGGATCTGTGGTAGTAAAAAGGGTTAACCCTTTTTGTACCAGTGACGTATTTGTCATTTAATTCTAGCTATATTTAGACGATTGTGTGAAGCTTAGGAAGGATGTATGGTCACTAAAAGAATGAATTAAGGTACCGGTAGTCTGTGGCAGTTTAATGGGTAAACGTGGTTCCTAAACTGAATAAACTAATCTAATAGTTGCCTGAATCTAATGAAAAGGACGTCAACGGTACTGTAAGGGTTAAGTTAGATGTTTCCAAGCCGTTATTTGATGGAGGCCCTTTTTAAACTGAATTAAGGTTTGTGGCAGTTTAATGGGTAAACTGAATAAACTAATCTAATAGTTGCCTGAATATAATGAAAAGGACGTCAACGGTACTGTAAGGGTTAAGTTAGAGGTTTCCAAGCCGTTATTTGATGGAGGCCCTTTTTAAACTGAAGAAAATCGTCCTAACGTTGCTAGTGTATTGAAAAGGATGTCATCGGTAATGAAGGGGTTGAAAGTTGTTTCAACCACCGGAAATGCATTTTGTGTGCACTATATTAAGCACAGTAATAACAAAAGAAACTCCTCCCTATACATCTCCCTATTGACGGCAGTAAAACTCATATTAAGGTCCTTATTGGCAAATTGGAAGCTGATTTCAACACAATCCCACCCCTACTCTATGCAACTACCCAAGAGTGAAACTTTATTCTCAATCTTTCTTCAATTCAACAGCCAAGCTCTGGAACTTTCTCACATAATCAGTCTGTCCTTCATCCTATAACTTTTAAATTGCTTCAAACTCAGTGTGTCCAGGCATTTTGGCTGTATCCGTAGGCAAAACATGTTTTTTTGTTTACTGAGTGTTTTAAGGGGAGATTTTCACTTGAGGTATTTTATTTTATCCCATTTTCCCTCATGTTTAGCCTCTTTACTTTTGAGATTCTAAGACGTTTGCTCCATTAGTGTGACGATTTTAAGACCATTCACTCCATTTCTGACAATTTTTACTTTTCACACGATTTAGGGATTAATGTTTTCCTGGTGAACTGGACCGAGCCTGCAATTCAAGAGGAATCGGCCTTTGGCCGGGACATTTTTCTACCGAAAAATTTACAAATCTATCTTGATAGGGGGTCTTTGAGGTATTGTTTTTAGTTTGATGGTGGTCTAGGGAGCAAACTAAAAAGCTCCCCTTAAGATCATTGGATAATGGGAACAAATAATTTCTTCGGGATTATAACTAATCGAAGGGGTAATTGAGAACGAACATCCGTTGATTAATGAATTACACTTGCGAGTTTGTCTATAGGGAAGTTGGAGCCGTGCAGATGGTATTAAACAGAAATACAATAATAATATATAGGTTTTTGATGGATAACAATTATGGTATATTTGATTTTATGTATTTATGTAGGCAATACGGACAACCGGTATTTATGTAGGCAATACGGACAACCGGTATTTATGTAGGCAATACGGACAACCGGTATTTATGTAGGCAATACGGACAACCGGTATTTATGTAGGCAATACGGACAACCGGTATTTATGTAGGCAATACGGACAACCGGTATTTATGTAGGCAATACGGACAACCGGTATTTATGTAGGCAATACGGACAACCGGTATTTATGTAGGCAATACGGACAACCGGTATTTAAGCTGGTAATTCTACATCTCGATGTCTATACCTTTAATTTCCTTATAGCATGACACTCACGTGTTATCTAAGAGAGAGAGATATTATTACATATAGTTACACAGTTACAGGCTTCACAGACCTAGTGGTCCCTACTAGGCAGTCCAAACTAAAGTCTAACATGGGATTTGCTACAAACTATATGTATGTATGTATGTATGTATGTATGTATATACCCAGGCACATACCCCATAGCTGGCGGTGGCCGACATGAGACAGATCCCGAACAGAAACAAAATGTATAGTTACAATTCTTAGGGTCTGGGACCACTTTTGCGTTCCCTCTCCCCTTTGATGTCTTATCTTGTTGGTGAATATTTAAGGGGAGGAGGATTCCTAGACTCCCGCCCCCAGAAGGAAAAGTAGAACAGTAAAAAAAGACACAGAAACAGCTAAGGTTGGGTAGAGGATGCCAAACCTCACTCTGGATAGGACCAGCCCTCACCCTCACTGGAAGGTAAAGGCAGCAAAGCAGAAGGCTCTCTCCCCACCCACGAGAGAGAGAGAGAGAGAGAGAGAGAGAGAGAGAGAGAGAGAGAGAGAGAGAGAGAGAGAGAGAGAGAGAGAGAGAGAGAGAGTACAAAGGAGTACAAAGGAAATCAAGCAACAACAGGTCTAGTGACCCTTCTAGGTTGCTTGTCCTCCAAAACACTGAGGATCAAGTGTCCAAACAGTGGTTTAGAGTGGGTAAGGGAACATTGGAAAGGGAACTACTGCCCTGCCACTAACGTGGCAGGACTAGGAGTAGGGGACATATGGGTTAGTAACTGATGGGAGGATAAAGTTATTCATTTACAAACGCAGTCAGTCGCGGGTTTGATGCGAGATATTTGTCTAGGCGGAATTTAAATGAATCAACGGTGCTGCAGTCTATAACGTCTCGGGGAAGCCCATTCCACAAGTTGACAACTCGATTGAAGAAGAAATTCTTAGATTCGTGCGAGTTAAAAGATTTACCAATAATTTTGCAACCGTTTCCCCGCGTGTAATTAGATTGGTCGATAGTGAAGTACTTACTACAGTTCATATGTTCGATGCCTTTGATGATTTTGAACACTTGAATTAAGTCGCCTCTTAATCTGCGCTGGGTTAAAGGAAATAGATTTAATTCTCTAAGACGCTCTTCGTATGGTTTGTTCTTTAGGCTAGGTATCATTTTGGTAACTCTACGTTGAACTCGTTCTAGCTTGTTTATATCTTTTTGGTAATAAGGGCACCAGGATTGAACGCAGTATTCCAGAAGAGGGCGGACTAAGGAATTGTAAAGGGTTAGGATAACTTCTTTGGATTTATGCTCAAATGACCTGCCTATAAGCCAATTATTTTGTTTGCCTTCTTAACAACTTCTGAACATTGTTGACTCGGTTTTAGGTTACTCGATATTGTTACTCCCAGATCTTCTCTGTTTACATTCTTAAGCTGAGTGCCATTCATCGAATAGTTTGCTTTCTCATTTAGGTATCCGACATGTAGTACTTTACATTTATCCGCATTGAAACTCATTTGCCAAATTTGTGGCCCAACATGACAATTTATCTAGATTGTGTTGCATATCGTCAACTTGTTCTTTTGAGAGTACGCTATTTGCAATTTTTGTATCGTCAGCAAATTTTGAGATTGTGCAGGTGAGACCCTCATCTATGTCGTTGATGTAAATTAGAAAGAGAATTGGTCCTAGTACCGATCCCTGGGGTACCCCGCTACTTACATTGGTCCATTTAGATGCCTTACCGTTTATGACTACCCTTTGCTTTCTGTTGCTGAGCCAATTTTCTATCCATTTCAACACACCGTCTTGTATTCCATGCGCTTTTAGTTTTAGCAGTAAACGTTTGTGGGGAACTTTGTCAAAGGCCTTTTGAAAATCAAGGTATATAATATCTACAGCTTTACTCTCATCGTAGAGGTTGAGGATATCGTGGAAGAAGTCTAAGAGGTTTGTTAAACAGGAACGTTTTTTACGAAAGCCGTGTTGAGTATCTTTAAGTATGTTATTTTCCTCTAAGTGATTTACGAGAGAGAGAGAGAGAGAGAGAGAGAGAGGATAGGAGAGAGAAGAGAGGAGAGAGAGAGAGAGAGAGAAAAGAGAGAGAGAGAGGAAGAGAGAGAGAGAGAGAGAGAGAGAGAGAGAGAGAGAGAGAGAGAGAGAGAGAGAGAGAGAGAGAGACTCAACTCTCTGCATTAACGAAATTGGTTGGGGATACGTGTATGGTAACTGATAAAAGGTACAAGTAGATAATATTTAGACATTGTCGGTGCACGAGAGATATTGCAGTTTTCTTTGACATTAAGGGGAGATTGGTTGTTTTTCTGGTGCCCCTTCTCCCTCATGTTTAGCCCCATTAGTTTCAGATTTTATGGCGCTCGGCTCATTAGTTAGCGCGATTTTAAGATTGTTCGCCCAATTCCTGTCAATTTTAAGATCTTTCGTGCCATTTAGGTGTCGATATTTTCCTGGCGAGCGATAGCGAGCCTGTAATTTAAGAGGAATCTGCATTTTCTGCCGAAGAAGTCCAATTTATATCGAACTAAATCAACATACATTCCATCCATCAAAACCTTACTTTATTATTCTATATATCGTTGTTAAAGGGATAGTGGTTACTTTATTATTCTATATATCGTTGTTAAGGGGATAGTGGTTACTTTATTATGCTATATATCGTTGTTAAGGGGATAGTGGTTACTTTATTATTCTATATATCGTTGTTAAGGGGATAGTGGTTACTTTATTATTCTATATATCGTTGTTAAGGGGATAGTGGTTACTTTATTATTCTATAATCGTTGTTAAGGGGATAGTGGTTACTTTATTATTCTATATATCGTTGTTAAGGGGATAGTGGTTACTTTATTATTCTATATATCGTTGTTAAGGGGTTAGTGGTTACTTTTTGGTCGACTTACTTATTTCTTTATATATTTTTGTTTCCTCGCTAGACCTCCAGCACGCTTTAAAACACCATCTAGACTCACTTTCAAGGTAAATTTGTAATTTTTTCGGCAGAAAAATTTCCCGGCCAAAGGCCGGTTCCTCTTAAATTACAAGCTCGCTATCGCTCGCCAAGAAAGAATCGACACCTATATGGCACAAAAGGTTTTAAAATTGACAGATTAGGAAGGGTGTATGGCAGTCAGGATTAATTGTGATAATCTGTACACTATTAATTCCCACAGGTCCTTCCTAAGCTGTATAACTAGCTATTATTTGACGATGTTATTCAGATTAGGATGGGTGTATATGGCAGTCAGACGTTTTTTGAGATAGTTTGCACCCTTTTAATTCCCACAGATCCTTCCTAAGCTGTATAAAACCGTCTAATGATAGCCATAATAAACTGCTAAAACGTGTCATATTCCTCATTAATTAAGTTTGGATTAATTGAGATAGGGTTTATCCCTCTGATTGCTTGAGGCTCTTCCTAAGCTGCATAAAATAATCCAATGATAGCCAGAATTTATTTATTTTTTTTTTTTGGGCCCCCTTCTCCCTCACGTTTACCCCCATTAATTATGACATTTTAAGACATTCACCCCATTAGTTTGGCCCTAAGACCTTTCGACTCATTTCTTTGTAAATGTTGATGCGCTTCGTGCCAGTCAGGCGTCTTTTATTCTTGGCGAGCGATAGCGAAGCTGCAATTTAGGATGATTTGTTTGAACACAAAATGCATACATTTATCTGGAAGGGAGTTCTTGGGGGTATTTTTTTTAAGCATGATGGAGGTCTAGGGAGGAAACTAATGAAGTAATAAATGTATCTATACAAATTCTCCCCTTAACCCCTTCTGTACCAGCGACGTCCTGTTCATTATATTCTGGCAACTATTAAACAACTTTTTGTCAGCTTATGAAGGACGTCTGTTCATTAAATGGCTATACATACTATCTCGATACATCCTTTTACCTACCATATATCCTTCATAAACTTCATAAAATATTGAGGTTAGGAAGGACGTCTATTCATTAATAGGCTAGACTCTCAATAATCCTTTTAGCTACCCGGTACCATATATATCCTTCCTAAGTTTAATAAAATGGCTTAAATGTAGCTGAACTCAAATATGACTTAAATTGCTTCAAACTCTGTGTGTCCAGGCATTTTGGCTCGAACGTCCCTTGATTTTGGCCCTGTCACTCTTTCAACTCTGAGGGAGGAACTCGCTACAGGCAGTTCTGCTTTTTGTCTCCCTCACACATAGAAAACAAAACATAAGAAAGACGTCGCCGGTACAGAAGGGGTTAAGGGGGAGGTAGTTGATTTTCTCCCTCAAGATTAGTCCCATTAGCTTTGAGATTTTAAGACGTTCGTTCTGTTAGTTTGGCGATTATAAAACCTTTTGCCCCATTTCTTTGTCAAAATATAAAGTCCTTTCGTGCCATTTAGGTGTCGATTTTTTCCTGGCGAGCGATAGCGAGCCTGTACAAATTTAAGAGAGACCGGCCTTGTGCCGGTATAATTTTCTATAGAAAAATGTACAAATTTATCTTCGAGGGTGTCTTGGGAGTATTTGCTTAGGCTTGAGGTTAATAATAATTTATCTTCGAGGGTGTCTTGGGAGTATTTGCTTAGGCTTGGGGTTAATAATAAATTAAATAAATATATAAACAAATAGACCAAAAACTAGCCACTACCCCCTTAAGTTGGTTAAAATAGAACACGAATGTCAAGCAAGCGATTTGTTAACTTTCTACGATAATTGTTTACAATAGTTGGAGTATTAGAACATTTTATGCAGATTAGGAAGAATCTGTTCGCCCTCAGTTAGTTCACTATGGCACATTCTTGCATTTAAGGGGAGGTTTTCAGTTTGTTCCCTAGACCTTCATCAAGATTAACATTACACCCCCTAGACCCCCTTTCAAGATATATTTGTAATTTTTTCGGTAGAAAAATTTCCCAGCCGAAGGCCAGTTCCTCTTAGATTACAGGCTCGCTTTCGCTCGCCAGGAAATTATCGACACCTAAATGACACAAAACTTATAATATTGACAAAGCAATAGGGTGAAAGGTCTTTAAATCGCCAAACTAATTAGCCGAACGTATTAAATCTGAAAACTAATGGGGCTAAACATGAGGAAGAAAGGGGACCAGAAAAACGGCCCATCTCGCCTTACTGTACAGATATACAGTCGTTTATAATATGGACGAATGGTATTGGGATGGGGGAAAGGGGGTATGGGGGAGGGGGGGGGGGGGGTGATAGTTTGGAAGGTATATGGTGGAGTGAACAGGTGAATTGAGATAGTTTTATACCCCCTTCGATACCTAGAGATCCTGCTTAAGCTGAATAAAATCGTCTATTGATAGCCAGAATTATGTGGAAAATGGCTTTAATTTACGGAACGCTTTGAGGAGTTGGAGAGTAAGGAAGGAGGGGGTATTGGGGTGGGGAGGGGGGTTCACCTTAGTTCACCTTAAGCTGGTATCACACGAGCACTTTTTCCCTCAACATGTATCCTCAACACTGGTCTGGCAGCTTACGAGGTCAACATTTAAAATGTTTCAGTTGCCTAAATGCATCCACCACTAGTCTAGTTTTCGATACCGGTTCAACATATTCCAAAAATGTTGCCAGAAAAATGTTGATCATGGAATGTTGACTATAAAATCTCTCGTGTGATACCGGCTTTAGTTGAATCGTCTCGATGGACACAGCTAACGTGGACGTCCGCTGGTGATACCTTATAAAAGGTAAGCAGGATAGAATTGACCCTAGAGAGCCTTCCAAAGCTATGTAAAATCGTCTAATGAGGGCCAAAATGGCATCAATTTACGAAAATATTTCATAGCCTGTGATAATAGTTTAGGGAGGAGGGAGGGGGTATTGGCCGGGGGTGGGGGGGGGGGGGGGGGCTTGGCTGGGGGCCGGGGGCCGGGCGGGGGGCGGGTGATAGTTTGAACGGAGTTAATAGATCAATAGAGATAGTATCAACCTTAGAGAACCAAATTTCCTAAGCTAACTAAATTCGCCTAATGATAGCCGGAGTGAAATTAAGATAGGGCATCAATAATAATAAAAAGTATGTGATGAAAGTTTATGGAGGAAGGAAGAAATATGAACACCAGTGGTATTGAAAAGTCTCTCATAAAAGTTCGTGGCCATCACCTATTTCGGATGTATATCTCTGGACAGGAATACTATATAAATATGATTATCTATATATCAACTACACAACTATATATATATATATACCATCTAATGACAAGCAAGTTCCATCCAAAAATCAATCCAGAAAGTTACTAATTGCATAAATAAAACCATAGGGAATCCACGATTACTTAGGAGTGGGCTAATACTGTGCAGTGAGGTTAGGTTTAGAAGATGATTGAGATAGCCTTTACGCTTTTAATACCCACAGACCCTTCCTAAGCTGCATAAAACCGTCTAATGATAGCCTAAATAAACTGCTAAAACGCGTCAGAGCTTCAAAGGGTTAATGAACAGTGTTATAATGGAACTACTAATGATGAGGCAACTATAACCCCTTCTGTACCGGCGACGTCTTTTTCAATATATTCTTGCTATATATTTAGATGACTTTGTGCAGCTTAAGAGGGATCTGTGGTAGTAAAAAGGGTTAAGCGAGATAGTTCCTAGTCTGTATATTTGCTGGAGGCCCTTTTGAAACTGAATAAAATCATCTAAGGGGTCACCTCGCTTTTTATTTTTTATTTTTCTCCTTTTCTCTCTTTCCCTGGCTTGTATCCATTCGGCCCCATTCAGCCAACTGTTTTAAGACGTTTATCCCCATCCAGGTGTTGACTCCTTCCTGGCGAGCGATAGCGAGCCAGCATTGTATGGAGAAAACCGGCTTCGCCGGAGACATTTTTCTATCGAATAATGTACAAATTTAGCTTGCTGTCAAAACAAAAATATATACTGTATATGCTGACTCGCTACCGCTCGCCAGGAAAATATTGACACCTGGATGGGGGTAAACATCTTAAAACAGTAGGCTGAATGGGGCCGCATGGATACAAACCAAAGAGAGAGGGAGAGAAAGAGAAAAAAGCGAGGTGGGCTCCCTTAAGTGAGTAGTGCCTGTGCAAAGGGAAGTCAAAAGCTGTGGCCTAATTATATTGAATAATCTATAAACTGAAGGTGGACTGTTATACTTGGTTGATATTATTATTATCTTTGAGGAAGAGGTCTTTCATCAATTCATTTAGGTGACAAAATGGCGGAGTGGTCTTTAGGGAGGGTGGGGGTAGTAAGTAGTAGTTAAGCACCAATAATTTTTAACTTTGATTTCTTGCGCTAAAATTAAATGATTTTATGCAGTTTAAGAAGGACCTAAGAGGACGTGTATTTTATGCAGTTTAAGAAGGACCTAAGAGGACGTGTATTTTATGCAGTTTAAGAAGGACCTAAGAGGACGTGTATTTTATGCAGTTTAAGAAGGACCTAAGAGGACGTGTATTTTCGTCTAATGGCGAAAAATGTCCCGGGCTGGTCCTTCTAGAATTTACTTGGTGGGGTAGGGGGGAATTGGAGGTGGGGGAAGGGGGGTGGTGGGGGCAGGTCAGGGGATGGGTTCAGTCTGTGCTGGAACTCAGTGGGGGTGAGACGTGTGCTCGTGTTCTTAAAAGGGGGGTTAGGGTGTATTTATTGGTTTATTCATGCAGACTCCATCTAGTTTTTCGGTAGAAAATTGTGCCGGCTGAAGGCTGGTTTCCCCATATGTGGCCAGGACATCTAAATAGCACGAAAGGTCTAAATATAGACAAAGAAATGGGGAGAAAGGTCTTAAACATGCAGAGAGACGATTGGCCCCCCATGCAACAAACAGATCCCTTTCAAACCCAACCTGTGGTGAGTACTTACTTGGTTGGTGTTAAGAAGATGCTAGATAATAAATACCAATTCCATACTGTATTCTTTATATACTATTTAAGTTTAATTTCTTAGCTATAACTATTAACCAGTGTGTGTGTGTGTGTGGTACCGGTACCCGGTGGAGGAGTGGGGAGGTGGGGTGGGGGAGAGTGTGTGTGTTTGGGGGGGGGAGGGTGGAGTGGGGGAGAGAAATAGGGGGAGGAGCCCCTCTACAGTACATGTACAGTATATCAGTATATTTAACTGCCACAGGCGCTTAAGGAGGACCTATATATATATAAGGTAGTCTGTAGCAGTTTAATAGGTAAACATGGTTAAGCTGAATAAAATCATCTAATAGTTTACCAGAATATAATGAAAAGAACGTCACCAGTACTGTTTATCTATTGCCTGACGCCGCAATCCCCAAAGGGGTGGACACGAACGAACCGCCCCCATGCACCTCTGTCCCCAGTCATTCGACGCCCCTCCTCCCAACCCAGCACCGCCTTCATTCATATCCTCACTCCATCCTTCCAAACCAAGTGATATTAGTGGGATCAAGAACGATAGGGAGCTTTAAGATAAAATTAGATAGGCATATGGACGAGACTATGTTATTGGAAGGATATTATATTTTTCAATTCCATCGCAATAGAAATGATTCATAGATTACAAAAAGTCCAAATAAAACAGTTATGTTAATGTCTACAGGAGTTAGATAGATGCATTCGAGAGATAGATAGATAGAGAAAGAGAGTTGCAGAGGGGGAAGTGAGCGATAAACGAACTATTATGAGACGGACTTAATTGGTTCTGAAAAGACAAAGGAGACATTTTTATTGACTCTTTTTTCATGTTATTATTTGTGTGCTGGAAGGAAAAATATTGTTTTCAATTCCATCGCATTAGAAATGATTCATAGATTACAAAAAGTCCAAATAAGACATAGTTATGTTAATGTATAAGGGAGTTAGCATTAGAGAGATAAACAGATAGAGAGAGTGGCTAGGGGCGAGCGAGCGATAAAATACTAACATATGAGACGGACAAAGTCTTCAAAGTCAAAGACGGATGGTCTTCTGAAAGACAAAGGTGTACGTTACGTCCACATGTACGACGCCTATTTAACTATGATTCTGGCTAAAATTAGATGATTTATTGCAGTTTAAGAAGGACCTATGTTATTAAGAGGGACGTAGTATTTATTTACCCATTTTGAGTCGTCTATGGTACGATGCAAATTATGTAGTGGGTGGGGGAGAGGGGGAGGTAGGGGATGGTTTTATTCTGGCTTATTCAGTTTAAGGAAGGATCTCTAGCATATTATAAAGGCTTCGACCTATCACAATCGACCTAAACAAATAATAATCACCGAATAACCAGAATACTTGTCTTGAGATAACCCAGCACAACACAACACAACACAACACAACACAACACACACACACACACACATACAAACAGACTGTACACTTTAAAAAAAAACACATATCATTGGTCTTTCTTTTGGGGAGGGAGATGGGCGTCTCTTTGTTTATTTCTGACCTCCATAATCTATATTTTATTAATTTCACCACAAAAACATTAGGGAGAAAGGGGGTCCAGAAAAATGGTCTGTCTCCCCTGAAGCTGCATAAATAACATCGCCTAAATGTACCTAGAATAAAATACTACGCACGTCGTGGGTACTCAAAGGGTTAAACTGCATTTCTGGCGAAAAGTAGTAGCCTTACTTAGCCTCAGACCAATTTGGTTTTCGGACACTCGAGATATGCTGTTCTACTCAACAGCTGAGCTTTGGAACTCTCTCCCATAATCAGTCTTTCCCTCTTCCTATGACTAATTGCTTCAAACTCCGTGTGTCCAGGCATTTTGGCTCGAACGTCCCTGCCTTGCCTCCCTCGTATCACATAGGAAAAAAAAAAAAAAAAAAAAAATCAAAGGTAAAAAGACGTCATGGTATTGAAGGGGTTAACTAGCTACCCCTCCCCACTCCCCTAACGACCCTACAGTAACGGAAATCGGCTAACCGACGCCATTTTGGTTCCTTCCAGCTATTGTTAGGAAGGGCATGTGAAAGTCAGAGAGTTACTTGAAATAGTCTTTACCCCTTTGATGATCCTTCCTGGGCTGTATAAAATCGTCTAATGGTGGCCAGAATAAACGATCAAACACGTCTAGGGGTCAACAAAATTGCCGAATCTCGAACCGTTGAACGATATACAAAGAAATGCACGAATATATTTGAAAAACTACGTTGTATCAAATGCCTTCATTAATTATCGCTCAGCTCCAAAATCTTGACCTGGCATAGTTAACGAAATAATGGAGCACTCTGGTTACTAGACAATCAAGGGGGTGATGGAGGTCTAGGGAACCAACTAAAAACCTCCCCTTAAGCATTGGAAAGTGGATGATAACTAAAAGGATTAATTGGGTAGATGTCCTTCCTAACGTTACTGAAGTAAATCGTCTAATAGTCGCCAGAACAAAATGAATAGGGCGTCGCCGTTACTGTAGTGGGTTAACCCCTTCTGTACCGGCGACGTCTGCTATATTTTATTCTAGCAATATTTAGACAATTTTATATCGCTCTCCAGGAAAACTTTGACATCTAGGCCTAAAATGCGCGAAAGGTCTTGACTACAGTATATATTTACACGCCGCAATGTTGCATCTGTCCACTCTTCTACAATAATCAATGTTCTTCAGAGCTCTCTCATTGTATAACCCCCAACCTTACAGAGAGTGGGTGTTACCCGCCTTTCAACACCCGCCCTTATCTATCCTATCAACCCAAGATTGGATTTTTTTCCCAGTGTTTCTTCTACTCAACGATGTTGGAGGTCTCTATCAATCTGTCTATCCAATCAATCTGTCTATCCATCATCCTATGAGACTTCATTAAACTGCTTCAAGCTCTGTGTGTACATACCTCGATTTTGGATCTCTGTCACTCTTTCAACTTTGGGGGGAGACATTTGTTACAGGCAGCTTTCCCTTGTGTCTCGTTTTACGTAGGAAAAACAAAATCATTATATCTTGTAAGTGTCACTAAGATTATCTATATCTCAAATTATTGCCAGGTATCCAACAACACAATAATAATTTGTACCAGGGCTCTGGTTACTCTTAGTTTACAATTTATTCAATTTCTATATACCTGTTGTCTTGGATGGCGTCACTGATCAAATGTAATATTTTGAATGAGGTCAACCAGTACCTGTGCCACATTTTATACCACTTAACCCTAACACAAAATCCACCAGTGTGGGCTTGCCCATTGGGACTGGATTCAGTGTTTTTTATACTCCAATAATCTCTCTCTCTCTCTCTTGCTTTCTTTCTTTCATGTTTATCTTTTTCTTGCTTTCTTTCTCTGGGGCTAAACATGAGGGAGAAGGGGGGGGGGGGGGCAGAAAAAACAACCCCCCTTTACTCACTTGAAGGGGTAATTGGTAATTGGCGAGCTATCGCACGCCAGAAAGAAATCGACACCTAGATGGGGGGAAAACGTTTTAAAAATAGTTCTGGCTGAATGGGGCCGAATGGATACAAGCCAGAGAAAGAAAGAAAAGAATATTTTTTCCTAAATATTTTAGCCCGCCGACTGGTCAAAATTTTCGCTTCACTTAACGCTCTATTTAAATATAATTTAAGGATCGATACAGTTTTCAGATTTTAAATACGTATATCGGCAAATAATAGAGATTATTATTTTCAAAGAACCAGCTCTGTAGGACAAAAACTATTTTATATGAATATTTTCATATGCGCATCTTACGTCCATCGAAAATGTCCGTCCACCATGTTTTTCACACCTCTTTTCCCCCACTAATTTTTACCGATAAAATGTGAGACAATAGATATATTTTAAATCGCGCTATTTAGGAATTTTCATTAGCTTTCCAATGGTTAAGTATATCATCAATGTACGATCAAAACTTCTGTTTTTGCCGAATATTTTCTCGTCCATGCGCCAAAATCACCGAATGGTCAACATTTTCGGTTCACTTGACGCTCCATTTAAACATCATTTAAGGGTCGATACAGTTTTTAGCCCTGACCTAAATGAGGTCTTATAATCGCCAAACTATTGGGGTAAAACATGAGCAAAGGGCACTCTTTTCAAGATGGGAGGACGAGTATACGATTGTATTACGTTTTGAAAGTCAGAGGCTCAATTGAGATTATTCACTCCTTTGATTCCCAGAGTCCTTCTTAATCTGCATAAAATTGTCTAATATTTGCCAGATTAATAATGAAGAAACACGTCCTGGTATCCTGAATGGGTACCTGAATTTTTTGGCCTACTCATTTGGAACATGGTCTAGCTTCCTTCCCTCATGTATGTACAGTCGGGATTATAACCCTTTCAAGATCCGATCACGCATTTATGTTCTGTTTTCTGTCTGTTATTTAACGAGTTTATTCAGATTATGGTGTATGGAAGTAAGAGGGATAATTGAGATAGTCTTTACCTTTATAATCCTAACAGTTCCTTCCTAAACTGTATAACATCGTCTAATGCTATACTGTTAAAATGCGTTATCATCTTCAAAGTGTTGATTCTATTACACATATTTTGGAAACTGTATTGGGCTGAAATACATCTTCTTCCTAATTCTTTACCTATTATTGGGCTGAAATACATCTTCTTCCTAATTCTTTACCTAATATTGGGCTGAAATACATCTTCTTCCTAATTCTTTACCTAATATTGGGCTGAAATACATCTTCTTCCTAATTCTTTACCTAATATTGGGCTGAAATACATCTTCTTCCTAATTCTTTACCTAATATTGGGCTGAAATACATCTTCTTCCTAATTCTTTACCTAATATTGGGCTGAAATACATCTTCTTCCTAATTCTTTACCTAATATTGGGCTGAAATACATCTTCTTCCTAATTCTTTACCTAATATTGGGCTGAAATACATCTTCTTCCTAATTCTTTACCTAATATTGGGCTGAAATACATCTTCTTCCTAATTCTTTACCTAATATTTGTATAATCTAATTTATAAATTTCACTTCCAACACCAAACACCTCCCAATGAAAGCATGTGATCCTCCTGGGATTCGAACCAAATAATCAATACACCATCAAGACAATTAAACACCAACTTAGTAATCTTTAATCTTCTGGTGTACAATAGGTACAGTTGGCCACATAAGTTCTGTTCCTCCTAGTGATCTTATGCATGAAAGTAAAATAGTAGGAATGAACTGCGAGTGTGGGTTTCTTTGAATTATCCGTTGACTAGTCAGATGAGTTAACCACTGCATAAAAAACTACACTCGTAATTCAATCATGTACATTATATTTCCATGTATAATGTCACAGAGAGGAACAGGACTTATGTGGCCAACTGTACATTATAAAACTTCATCGTATTAAGGGGAGATTTTCTGTTTATATATGTGTTTAGTTTCCTCTATAGACCTTCATCAAGCTTAATACCACCCAAGACCTTCTTTCGAGAAAGATGTGTTCATTTTTTGGTATAAAAAGTGCCCCGGCCGTCAAATTTGCGTGCTTGCTATCGTTCGCCAGGAAAAAAACCCAACACCTAAATAGCACAAAAGGTCATCAAAATGACAAAGAAATGAGGCGAAATATCTTGTACTAGCTAAACTAATTGGGCGAACGTCGTATACAGTCTTAAAAATAATAGGGGCGAACGTCTAACAATCTTAAAGCTAATGGGGCTAAACATGATACATGGACGTCAGACGGGTTAACCAATTGAGATAGTCTTTACCCCTTTTGTATGTATGTATGTTTGTATGTATATATGTAATTATGTATGTATAGGCCTATACTCAGGTATACCCCCATTGCTGGAGGTGGCCGACACAAAACAGAGCCCGAACAGAAACTACATTTAAAGTTCCTATTCTCACTTTCGCTTCCCTCGCCCGTTTCTCTGTCTTGTCGAGTAGGAGTATTTCTACAAGGGGAGGAGGATTCCTAGCCCCCTGCCATGACCATATTGAATTGCAAAGATAGACTCAGGAATTGACCACTTGCGAGTTTCAGGCTAGAAGGAAGTTGGAGCTGTTAGACATTGATATTTACAGAATTACCAGCTAAAATGCGGCTGTAGTACATTTCTAAATACATCAAATCAAATTCAACTCGCTTCCTATCCTTCAAAAACCTACATGAGTATTGCATTTCCGTCTAAAATCAATGCTTACGACTCCAACTTCCTTATAGCCTTAAGCTCGCAAGTGGTCAATTAGCTGATCTTTGTAGTAAACTATAGGATCTCTACTTCCAAGACGTTGCCATATGAGGGATAAAAGTAGTAACTGTTTAAGGAGAGATGGGTCGTTTTTCTGGAACCCCCTTCTCCCTCATGCTTAATCCCGTTAGTTTTCCATTTTAAAAAGTTCGACCCATTACTTTAGCGATTTTAAGACCTTTCGCCCCATTTCTTCGTCAATATTAAGACCTTTCGTGCCCTTTACGTTTCGATTTTTTTTTGGCGAGTGATACCGAGCCCCTTCGGTCGTGACATTTTTCTACCGAAAAATGTACAAAAAAGTCTAGAAGGGGGGATCTAATGGATGTTTTTTTAAAGTTTGATGGAGGTCTAGTGAGGAAACTACAAAATAATGAATTATATATAATTATACAGTACATAACTAGACCCAAAACAATAACCACTGTCCCCTTTAACCATTGTAGTTTAGCCATTGAGTAGTTTTCTATCATATTCTATATTTGATTAATTTCACCCCAACACCAAACACCTTCAATGAAATTAATGAAAGCATATATGTGATCCACCGGGGTTCGAACCTGTGTTATCACATATATTTTTAAACACTATATAACCAGGCGATTTCATCAGTTTAAAAATATCCTCTGTATATCGATGGGTGTCTAAAATATCAAGATGCAATGTAACAATAATCAATAGGATAATGACGCATATTGGATGTTTATTCTAGCTATCATTAAACAATTGTATACAGCTTAGGACGGAATTGTGGGAATTAAAAATATATGCGGCAATACTGGTTCAGGATTTATAGTTTGTTCGATGGAGATAAATTGTACGGTTGACCAAATCAGTCGTGTCTCCGTTGTCATAACGTATTGCTCGCTGTGGGCTGTATTAATGTCTGTCAGATGTTGAATAGGGTGTGTAAAGGTAGGACCATGTTTGTATATCTCACTCGATACGATGAATTGAAGCTTTGACAGTGCTGACACCAATTATTGATCGAAATATAACTTGGTGCCGTGACATCACATATTTGGCCGACTGTACATTATTATGTTCTCTCCACCAACCAACTTTACTCCTAAACTCGATTAATGAATTTAACAAACACATGTGGCAGTCCGGGGATTCGAACCTAGGATGCTCACACCGAAAATCAACACACTTATGCATTGCACCACGAAGACAGTTAAAGAAAGGTGGACAAGCCTACGATTTATTATGCAGTTTCGAATCCTGCATATTAATCTAAGCATGTACACACTTTCCAACTGCGCTATCATAGGCTATGCATAGGTGAAAGGAAATAGTAATTAATGGGGCACTTAACCCTAGGGAAGGCCTCTCGATAAACTGCTACTGAACCTGAATGAATTATTATTATCAAATATATATAAACTCACCCCGTTATTATTATAAACCGTCAAAAAGAGGCACCCAGTGAAAACGATAGCCGCTCTCTCCTACTGTGGTTTCAGAACCAACCAACCAAATTTGATACCAAGAAATTGAGCAAATAAGGTCCTTATTTTCGTCATTAATTTCAACTGAATCATTGTATTACTTATTATACCTTAATTGCGTCCTTAGTTATGTATATGTGTTATTAAGTATATACAGTATATGTAGCAGAGTCCTTCAGTTGTAGATTTTGTTTGCAGTATTGTTGTGTGTGCTGTTTTTTATAGTTAGAACACTGCCGAATGCCCGAGAAAGATCGGTGTCCATAAAAGTGTGATGCCGGAAAGACGGGATTTTTGGAGCGCGAGTGAAATATCCTGTAAATCAAGCGTTTTTGTAAGTTTATCAATCAATATATTGCTATAAATGACATATCGAGAACTATCTATCTAGAGGTGGACACTAACGAAACGGCCCCATGCACCTCTGTCCCCAGTCAGTCGACGCCCCTCCTCCCATCCAGAACCGCGTTCATGTATTTACCCCTTGCGAATTTCATAAGGAAGTTGGAGCCGTAAAGATGGATACCTTCCCGTGGCGTAACTGACAGCGCGTCTGGCTCACAACCAGAAGGTCCCGGGTTCGAGACCCGGGCGGGGAAGAGACATTTGGGCAAGTCTCCTAACGGTGTAGCCTCTGTTCACCTAGCAGTATAAATAGGAACCTGGTATAAGTGGACGAAGTTGTGACGTCCCATCTGGGGTTGGTGATCGGTTACAAGGTGAGATGGGTATCGTACTGGTCAACCTAAGCTACTGGTCAACCTAAGCCTTCGGGTGAGACTGGTACCGTAGTGAGAATGGTACCGTACAGATTAACCCTAGGCCTTCGTATCCAGATGTCTCCAATTGGCTAAAATACAGACTACAAACACATCCACAGCCATTCCAACGATACATAAAACACTTAACATGCATTTCACGCAATACATTCCCAGTTAAGGAGGCGCGATAATAATGAGCTTAGCTCGCATTGCGTGGATTCCCCTTGACGAACAAGTAACTGAGCAAACAAAAAATGTATTATGTATGTTTCTGATGGATAGAAATTATGTTGTATTTGGCTCTATGTATTTAGGCAGCGAGAGAATGACTAATTAAGAGTGTACAAGAGTCAGGTGGAAGGACAAAGAGAGAAAGGTAGACCGAGAGAGAGGTGGGAGGATGGAGTTAAGAAGTAAATCACTCCCACCATTCTTCGCAAAGGGGAGATTATCACTTGAGGAATTTGTTTCTGAACCCCTTTCCCCCTCATGTTTAGCCCCAATGCTTTTGAGATTTTTGGACGTTTGCCCCATTAGTTTGGCTATTTAAAGAACTTTCGCCCCATTTCTGTCAATTTTAATACCTTTTGTGCCATTTAGATGTCTATTTTTTCCTGGCGAGCGATAGCGAGCCTATAAATTAAGAGGAACCGGCCTTCAGCCGGAACATTTTTCTACGTTAAATTGTACACATTTATCTTGAAAGGGGGTCTAGGGTGGTGTAATTATTAGTTTGATGGGGAGGTCTAGGGAACAAACATAAAACCTCCTCTTAAACTGACTAAAATTGTCTACTACTAGCCAACATTCAAGGAAGAATGGCGTCCGCGTATCATGAAAGGGTTAAGTGGTGGGTGGTTGGTTTATCGGGACCCCCTTCTCCCTCATGTTTAGCCCCATTTGTTTTCAGATTTTAAGACGTTAGGTCCATTAGTTTGGCGATTTTAAGACCTTTCACCACATGTCTTTGCCAATATTATTAGGACCTTTCGTGCCATTTAGGCGATTTTTTCCTGGCGAGCGATAGTGAGCCTGTAATTTCATGAGGAACCTTGACCTTCGGCAGGGAAATGTTTCTACCGAAAAATGCACACATTTATCTTGAAAGGGGGATCTTGGGGGTGTTTTTCAAGTTTGATGGAGGCCTAGCGAGGAAACTAAGACAAATATACAAGTAAATCAATAATAGACCAACAAATAAGCCCTACCCCCCTTAAAAGAATAATAGACCAACAAATAAGCCCTACCCCCCTTAAATAAATAATAGACCAACAAATAAGCCCTACCCCCTTAAAAGAATAATAAAGTCAATCGTCCCCTTCAAATGTTAACCCCTTCAGTACCGGTGACGTACTTTTCATTATACTCTGGCAACTATTAGACGGTTATATTCAGCTTGGGAAGGATGTCTACCCGTTTAAAGACCCATTGTAGAGTACAGGCTACCTACATTAATTTATTTAGCTACCGTACCATACATCCTTCCTAAGCTTCATAAAATCGTCTAAATGCAGCGTAAATACAAATAAAAGACGTCGCCGGTACATTAACCCTTTCACGCATTTATGACGCAGAGGTTGCCAGATTAGCAATAAGAAATAGAGTTCTCTCACTCTTATAATTACCTCTCCAAAATTAGTTTTCTGCCCACAGCTAACTCAAAGACAACTGCAGAGGTTGAAGTAACTAAACTAAAGGTTTATAAATACCCCTGATGGTAACAAAGGCTTTAAAGTATCCCCAATAGGCTCAACACAGCTAACTCAAAGACAACTGCAGAGGTTGAAGTAACTAAACTAAAGGTTTCTAAATACCCCTGATGGTAACAAAGGCTTTAAAGTATCCCCAATAGGCTCAACACAGCTAACTCAAAGACAACTGCAGAGGTTGAAGTAACTAAACTAAAGGTTTCTATATACCCCTGATGGTAACAAAGGCTTTAAAGTACCGGTACCGGTATCCCTAAAAGGCTAAACATCGCGTCGCATGTCGGAGAGGGTTAAGGGGATATGGTTTATACTTCTCGTAGGTTTATTGATATAGTTATTTTAGTTTCCTCGCTAGACCTCCATCATGCTTAAAAATGGACCCCCTAGACCCCCCTTCAAGATAAATTTGTAATTTTTTTGGTAGATAGATGTCCCGGCCGAAGGCCGATTCCTCCTAAAATTACAGGCTCGCTGTCGCTCGCCAGGAAAACATCGACATATAAATGGCACTAAAGGTCTTAATATTGACAAAGAAATGGGATGAAAGATCTTAAAATCCAAAACAAATGGGGCTAAACATACATGAGGAAGAAGGGGGACTATAAAAACGGCCCACCTGCCCTTAAGGTTTAGGCTATATTGGTTACAGTGTCAACATCAATGGTTAGGCCACACTTTCTTCATCAGCTCATTATATTTGATTAGAACTTTTACTTGAGAAGATTTTTTTTTCTGGACCCCCTTTTCCCTCGTGTTTAGCCCCTATAGTTTTGAGATTTTAAAACGTTCGCCACATTAGCATGCCGACTTTAAGACTTTTCGCCCAATTTCTGTATTAATATCAAGGCCTTTTTATGCCATTCATCTGTCGATTTTATCCTTGCGAGCGATAGCGATCCTGCAATTTAGAAGACACCGGCCTTTGGACAAGAAATGTTTCTACCAAACAAATGTACACATTTATATGGGAAGTGGTCTTAGGGGTGTTTTTTAAAGCTTGATAGAGGTCTAGGGAGGAAACTAAAACCCCCTTAACAGTCTCATTAACCCGGTACAATACCCTGTACCAAAAAGGTAGGCCACAAATCCTGAACCCTAACCTCTGTAACTCAAAATGGCTAGAGCAAATTGGCTGTAATTTTCCACACCTATTCACTGCCAGACCCTTCCCAAATGGTAGAAATATTTGCTGGATTATTCTTTGCGTTTGTGAGTTACAGAGGTTAATGTTCAACTGTTTGGATTACTTACTTGGAACAGTGTTTAGTATGGTGGCGCTAATGAGTCATGTCTCAGCTGTCTTTACGTTTGACTCGCTCTGTTATGTATTAATGTCTGTCAGATATTGAATAGGGTGGGCAAGTGTAGGAACATGTTTGTATATCTCACGGAAAACGAAGAAATCATGCGTAAATATTACTGAGACCAATTATTAATCAACAGATAATTGGTGCTGAGATATCACTTATTAGGCGGACTGTACTATTTCCTACGTCATAACAGTGTAATGTCTCTCTAGGGTTCACACACATCAGTTAGGTTTCTGGCGGATTAATAATATTAGCTGAACCTTTAAGGTGGGTAGGGTTTATTTTTTAGTCTATGGATCCATATACTGAATATATATATATATATATATATATATATATATATATATATATATATTTTTTGACCTCCATCAAGCTTAAAAAATACACCCCCAAGACTCCCATTTGATATATATTTGTAAATTTTTCGGTAGAAAAATGTCCCGGCCGAAGTCCGGTTCCTCCTAAAATTACAGGCTCGCTATCGCTCGCCAGGAAAAAGTTGACACCTAAAGGACACGATAGGTGTTGATATTGACTAGGAAATGGGGTAAAAGGTCTTAAATTTGCCAAACTAATGGGATAAACACCTTAAAATTTCATAACAAATGGGGCTAAGCACAAGTAAGAAGTGGGTCCAGAAAAGCCCTATATGCCCCTTTAAGTTATTATAATCACTCCTGTCTGTCTGTCTGTTCGTGTGTTCGATAATTATCTCCAGAGTAATGAGTGTAATGTAGGCTAATTGTGAGGCACATTGACATAATTTGTTTGACTAAATGTATGTATTATATTGATTTATTAACATTGCAGAGGTCTTCATTGCATGTAATGTTTTGTATTGCATTTTATTGCAGAGGTGATCGTTTGGTTGTAATGTGTTTTATTGTTGTTTTTATTGTTTGTTGTTATTGATAGTGTTCGGAATACTGTTCCCGATTTGATTACACAATATTAATTCTCTATATTTCTTTACAGGTGTTCTGGTGAGCATCCGCTGTCAACGCTGGATAAGAGATCTAAAACAATGAACGAGGCCGGATCACTGAACAAGGTTTAATTAGTGAACAAAGCCAGATCAATGAACAAGGCCAGATCAACTAGTGTACAAAGTTAATACTATAAACAAACCAAATCAATTAGTAAACAATACTAGAACAATGAACAATACTAGATCAAGTAGTGAAAAATACTAGATTATTTAATGAACAATACTAGAACTATTTGTGGACAATACCAGCTTATTGAGCGAACAATACCAGAACAATTAGTGAAAAATACTAGAACATTGAACAATACCAGATCGTTTAATGAACAATACTTGAATAATACTCGATCATTAGGTAACAATGCCAGATCAATCAGTGAACAATACCAGAACAGTCAGTGAACAAGGCTGAATGAGTAAATAATTCCAGATAGTCGTTGAACAAGAATAGATCAGTCTACAAACCATTCCAGAAAGATCCAAATCGCTCTTGGATGACCAGAGAACAGTCCAGGATAAGCGAACACTCATCAATCCCCCTCATAGAATCAGCGAACGAGCCTGTCATCCTTCTCGGAAGATCAGCGAACAATCTTGAACCAGCAAATATGGTCCAAATCTAACCTGTAGGATCAGCGAACAGTCCTGAACCAGTATATATGGTCCAAATCCACCCTGGAAGATTAGCAAACAATCCTGAACCAGCAAATATGGTCCAAATCCAACCTGTAGAATCACCGAACAATGCTGGTTCAGAGATGAAGACTTGATCAGCGAACGTGGCCTGATCAGAGATGAAGGAATTGATCATCGGACGAGCCCTCTTAGAGAATGATTGGGCCCCACTATTGCTGGCAGTCCTCGCTGGTGGTGCGTTGACACCCCCATCAAGGGGTCGGTGGCAGTCGGACGTCTTGCTATCCTGGGATTTTTCCGTCGTTCCTGCAGGGCTGTGGGATATTCTGCACTTTCACACAAGGTTAGTTAATAGACTTTGTTATTATTATTATTATTATATTTGTTATTATTTTTTTATTTTTGTAGTATAGATTTTAGAAATACTTATACTAATAGGGTTGGAATATTTCGACAGATGTTCGAAAGTTTGTATTATATTTAACAAACTTAAAGGCAATCAATATTCCTCATAGCTAATGCTTCTCGATTCGGGTCGAAATATGTTCAAACTGAAGAGTTGAATACTTACGTCAATACAGTATACATTTCACCTCAGAGTTTTAAGTTCCCATTACAACCTATTTGTACAATCTCTATTCAGAGTTTGACCTACTTCGACTTTGGTCTCAATGCACAATAACTACTAATCTTGTTTAACGGAAACTATGGCAAAGTGATATATCCTTTAGTACGTTAATAGATATTACGCATGATCGATAGCATGCTTCCAACGAGGTGATATCTATAGTAAGAATATAGTTTCCGTATAACAAAAGGATTTCCAAATGGGGGAGGTTTGATTGCCAATCCTAAATATTTTATGTATGTATACTCAGGCACATTCCCCACTTTTCCTATTTTTTTCTTCTTCTGGGGGTGACCGACTCAAGACAGAGCCCGAATAGGGACAACACAACAGAAAACAATGAACACACAAAAACAAAATACAAATTCACACACATCTAGGTCACCCAGGAGAAGACCCAGAGAACAGGGTCACCAAGGTCCCTCCTGCACTCCCACGGCCCCCCGGAGAGGTTCCGGTCTCAGCAGGCAGACATGCAGCGAAGCTGAAGCCACAAGCCCGCCCACCACATTTCCAGGCACACCCTTCATATATACCGGCTCCCCGGGCCAGGCGCCTGATGGACTATTATCTAGTCCAACTTGTGCTCGACCCCCTCTCCCAAATGACCACGTGTTCACTCATCTATTCACAAGCATTCTCCATTCATTCCTGTTTATTACCACTTCCCTTGCCTGATCTATAGTAATTCCTCTATCATCCAAAGCTTGCCTTATACAGTCTCTCCATCTCAATGGGGGTCTTCCTACCCCTCTATCTCCCCTTGTATCTGACTCACATATTCTCTTTGTAAACCTTTCATCTTCTATTCGTTCAACATGACCATATCAGCTCAGCACCCTTCTGTCCACTCTGGCAGACAAATGTTACTGCTGCCCCACTCTCCTACGTATCTCTTCATTCCTCAATCTGTCACTGAGTAAGTCCACACATACTCCTCAAGCAGCTCATCTCCATCACATCCAGCTTTCTTTGCTCCTTTGCCTTCAGAGCCCATGTCTCGGCCCCATGCATCACTGTTGGCACAACAATTCCTTGATATATTGCACTCTTTATTTTCATTCCGAGATTTTTCACCTTCCACATGCTTCCCATTGCTCCGAAAACTTTCCTTCCTTCACATACTCTCTGTTTTACTTCCATTTCCATACCTCCACTCCTGCTTATCGTTCCTTCTAGATATTTAAACACTCTACTTGTTCCAATATTTCCCCATCCAGCCTCACATCTAGATTCACCCTACGATCACCCTTATTACACACCATTACTTTACTTTTATTGACGTTCACCTTCAGTTTCCTCCTCCCACAAACCACACCAAACTCGTTGACTACCCGCTGCAGTTTCTCCTCAGAATCTGCCACCAACACTGTGTCATCAGCAAACAGCAACTGATTCAACTCCCAATCTCTACCATTCTTTCCTACTAAACCCAATCCTCTTCCCATAGTTCTCATTTTCACCTTCCTCACGACACCATCCATAAATATATTAAACAGCCATGGTGACATTACACAACCCTGTCACAAACCTACATTTACCTCAAACCATTCACTCAACCCAGCTAAAACTCCACAATCACAAATCCTATAACTCTATCCTGCACAGATTGCAGGTATTTTCATTATTACCTAAAGGGTAAAGACTATGTTAATAAACCCTCTGATTTCCGTATACCCTTAATTACTAATTTGAATAAAATAAAGTGCTAGCAAGAAAACAGAACAGAAATGCGTCATATTATTATGAGAGGGTTAATATATTTCGACTGCATGTTAACCCTTTCACGCATTTATGACGCAGAGGTTGCCAGATTAGCAATAAGAAATAGAGTTCTCTCACTCTTATAATTACCTCTCCACAATTAGTGTTCTACCCACAGCTAACTAAACTAAAGGTTTCTAAATACCCCTGATGGTAACAAAGGCTTTAAAGTATCCCCAATAGGCTCAAAATCGCGTCATATGTCGGAGAGGGTTAAGGGGGTAGTACTCACTTTTTATGGACCCCCTTCTCCCTTATGTTTAGCATATTCCTTTTGAAATTTAAAGACGTTTGTTCCGTTAGTTTGGCGGTTTTGAGACCTTTAGCCTAATTTGTTGTCAATATTAAGACCTTTCGTGCCATTTAGGTGTCTATTTTTTCTGGCGAGCGATAGCGAGCCGATTTTAGAAGGAATCGGCCTTCGGCCGGGACATTTTTCTACCGAAAAATGTACACATTTATCTTGAAAGGGGGTCTAGGGGATGTTTGTTTAAGATTGTTGGAGGTCAAACGAGGACACTAAAAACTACATAAATATATAGATATATAGACCAAAAACCAAGCACTACCCCCTTAACCAAAATCGATAGTTCGCCCTTTGAGGATTATGACGCATATTGACAGTATATTTGGGCTATCATTTGACGATTTTATGCAGTTTAGGAAGGACCTTTAGGAATCTTATGTTCAAAGCCAACTTAATTATGCCTCCGACTCCCACAGATCCTTCCTAAGCTTAACGAAATTGTCTAATGATAGCCACAATATACTGCCTAAACGCATCATAATTCTCAAGGGGTTAAGCAATTGTGAGGGTTTATTTGTTTTAGTTTTCCTTTTACCTATCAACCTAGCTATTAATCTATCCATCCATCTATCTACTTTGTGTTAGTTTTCCTTCTATATCTATCTATCTATCTATCTATCTATCTATCTATCTATCTATCTATCTATCTATCTATCTATCTATCTATCTATCTATCTATCTATCTATCTATCTATCTCATCTATCTATCTCTCTTATCTATCTATCTATATCATCCATCCATCTATCTACCCATCTACAGTATATCTATTTAACCATCCTTCTTTGAAAATCCATTGTGTGAAGCCATTTCTGTGACCAGTACGATTTGTCTCCCATAACACAAGTGTTGACTTAACCCCTTTTAGAAAAGCTGACGCATATATTTTCTGTTTTCTGGCCATCATTAAACTATTATATTTATATTTGGAAGGTTATATGGAAATCAAAGGATTAATTGAGATGGTGTTGTTTTTTTCTATGTGAGTGAGGGAGACAAATGGCAGAACTGACTTTGGTGAGTGCCTCCCCCAGAGTTGAAAGAGTGACAGTTCTCATTGGGGGTTTACAAGGAGAAAATGTGGAGTGCGTATGAAGTACCCAGGAAAACAGTTCTATACACCATGTTAAATACCACACAAGTAAGACAGAGTTCAAAGTAAAACCAAACTCACTTCAACGCCCAGTCAAAACGCTACTCAGTGAGGACAGTAAAATTCAAAATTCCACCACTCCCCCCTCAACACCGCCCACCCTAACTACCCCTCTACTTTGCCTACCCAAGATTATCAGGAATCAGAAGTAAGCATAAAAGACCTGATTATAAATCATGCCGTCACCTCTGATGTGATATTAGACTGTGACACTAACATTGAACCTAAATCTTTTAGCAAAGTATCAGTCTATGTGAATGAAACACCTAAACAACTTTGAAAGGCTCAGTATTGTTACCCTCTGACACCTGTTGCATTAAAGGCATCCTTATCAATGGAGCCCTTCATGAAAGCAAAAACCAGGAATTTTAAACAATAATCATGAATTACACTGATTTCCCAATGCACCTGAAGAAAGGAATTAAACTCACAGACGCTGAGATATTACCATTCATTTTCACTGATGTTGCTGATAACACACAAACAACTATTCTTAACGCATCTATCCACACAAATGAAATGGATAGACTAGAAAGAATTAGGAAAGAATTAAACACAATAGATTTTGAACATCACGAAGAGGCACTTATTCAACTACTAAATAAATATAGCAACACTGTAATGTTAGAAGGGGATTATATAGGCTTCTATGATGTACTAAAGCATAAGATAATACTTAAACATTCTGACACACGCCACATCTACTGTCCAGCCTATAGATTAGCACATGCTCAATGAGAGAATGTAGAATCAAGGGACGTTCAAGCCAAAATGCCTGGACACATGGAGTTTGAAGCAATTTAAGTCATAGGAAGAGGGATAGACTGATTCTGGGAGAGAGTTCCAGAGCTCAGCTGCTGAATAGAAGAACGATTGAGAATAACTTTTCACTCTTGGGCTTGGGAGTTGTATAAATTATATTATATATACATTGTGTTAGTTTGCTCCCTATACCTCTATCAAGCTTATAAAAACACCTGCCAATACCCCTCCGAAATAAATTTGTATAATTTTTCGGAAAACAAATGTGCCGGTCGAAGGCCGGTTCCTACTAAGGTATTGGCTCGCTATCAATCGCCAGGAAAATAATTGTACCTAAGTGACACGAAAGGTCTTAATAATTGACAAATACATGGGGTGAATTAATGGACTTAGTCGCCATACTGATGGGGCCAACGTCATAAAATCCCATAACTAATGAGGCTAAACATGAGGGAGAAGGGTGTCCATAAAGCCCCAAATACCAGCCCTTAACACCCTTTATCATGAAGGCTGTCCACGAATTATTGATTATGGTTGTACTGGAGGGCCAGTATAACATAAGAGTTAAGGGCACAGTGGCTGTTTGTTTGGTCTATTAATTAATTTATTTATTTATTTTATAGTTAACTCGCTAAACCTCCCTCAAACATAGAAAAAACACCCCTTATATCCCCCCTCAAGATAAATTTGTACATTTTTCGGTAGAAAATGTCACTCTTATAATTACAGGCTCACTATCGCTCATCATGAAAAAATCGACACTTAAATGGCACAAAAGGTCTTATAATTGACAACGAAATGGAGCCAAAGGTGTTAAAATCGCTGAACTAATGGGCCGAACGTCATAACACTCCAAAACTAATGGGGCTAAACACGAGGGAGAAGGAGGAGAGAGTCGCTTTATCTGGACCTCCTCCCTCATGTTTAGCATATTAGCTTTGAGATTTTAAGACGTTTGTTCCATTAGTTTGGCAATTTTGAGACCTTTCACTCTATTTCTTAATCAATATTAAGACCTTTCGTGCCATTTACAGTAGGTGTCATTTTTTTTCCTGGCGATCGATAGCGAGCCTGTAATTTTAAGAGGAATCGGCCATAGACCGTGACAGTTTTATACCGAAAAATGAACAAATTAATCTTGAAAGAGGGTATAGGGAGTGTTTTTTTTTAAAGCTTGATGGAGGTATAGTGAGGAAACTCAAATACATTAATGAATAAATACATAAGCCAAAACACAAGCACTGCCTCCTTAACCACTAACCTCTGTTACTCATATACGACTGGAATAATTGGGCTAATATTTCTTCTACCATTTGGGAAGAGTCGGTCAGGGAATAGGTGTTGGAAATTTACAGCTCATTTGTTCTAGCCCATTTTGAGTTAGAGAGGTTAGGGGTTACAATTTCTGGCTTACCTGTTACCTATATTTTATTAATTTCACCACAACACCAAACACCTCCAATTAAATTAATGAAAGCATATATGTGATCCACCGGGATTCCAACCTGGATTATCACACACAGATTTGTAAACCATTACACCACCAGGACGGTTAAAGGTTTATGCACACGCCTACGACTTATTATCCATTATCGAATACTGGATATTAATCTAATCATGTTCATATTCCCAACCGCGGACTACAGTACATTTTATAAGACTTGTAAGATTGTTTGAAAAGGGCATTTTAAGTGTCCATACTAATAAATCCCTTAATTTACCCTTTCAGGATCATCACATTTTGTCTTTCATAAGACAATATTATTTAGCTTCGGAAGAGCTTGCAGAACTTGAGGGGAGATGATCGCATTTATTTGCTTATTATTGTATCTGTATTATTTTATAGTTTCCTCCTTAGACCTCCATCAACCTGTAAACAACACCCCCTAGACATTTTATAGTTTCCTCCTTAGACCTCCATCAACCTGTAAACAACACCCCCTAGACATTTTATAGTTTCCTCCTTAGACCTCCATCAACCTGTAAACAACAAGTTTCGGTAGAAAACTGTCCCGGTCGAAAGCCGGTTACTCTTAGAATTACAGGCTCGCTATCGCTCAACAGGAACAATAGACGCCTAAATGACACGAAAGGTCTTAATATTGACAAAGAAATGGGGTGTAAAGTCTTAAAATCGCCAAACTAATGTGCGTCTTTAAATAAACAACAACAATGGGGCAAAAACGAGGTAGAAGGGGGCCAGAATAACCAGCCCATCACCTCTTAATTGAGATAGTATTTACCCCTTTTGATACCTAGATAGCCCTCCTAAATAAAAAAAACTCTAATTATAGCCAGAATTAATTGCTTAGCCCCATTTATTTTGAGATTTTAAGACGTTCACCTCATTAATTTGTCGATTTTAAGACCTTTCGCCTCATTTATTTGTAAATATTAAGACCTTTCGCAACATGTAGGTGTTGAATTGTTCCTGGCGAGCGATAGCGAGCCTGTAATTTCAGGAGGATTTTTCTGCCGAAAAATGTACACATTTTCTTGAAGGGTAGTCTAAGCGTTTTATTTTTTAAGCTTAATGGAGGTCTAGCGAGGAAACTAATAAATACATAAATAAATAAATAGATAAATACATAATTATACCAAACATGCCCAGTATAATGTATTGGTAGTGATACGGCCATCCAATATAAGGAAAGGTGTATATAATAACTAAAGTTATATTACCTATACCAACTGTCTTGATAGCGTAATGCCTATAATTATAATGCATAAGTGCACGGAATTTCGGTGTGAGTGTCCTAGGTTCGAGCCCTTGGAGTGCCATGTATTTGTTGATTTCATTATTTGAGTTTAGAAGTGAATTTGGTTGGTGAACAAATATAATATAATCTACACCGTTTAGCACCTTTAAGATTATCACGCGTTCTGACAGTTTATTATGGCTATCAGTAGACGCTTTATGCAGTTTAGAAAGTGATATGGAAGTCAGAGTTTAAGTGAGATAGTGTTTACCCTTACAACTCCCACAGATCCTTCCTAAGTTGTATACAATCGTCTATTGATGGCCAGAATAAAGTATGAACAATAGTGATAATCCTGGAGGGGTTAACTATACTGTATACTATAGCTTTATTATACCTTTGGTTGGTGACGCATGGATTACTATTATTATGGCTATCAATAGATCATTGTATTCACCTTAAGGGGAGATGGGTTTGCTTTCCGGTCACCCTTCTTCCTCATGTTTAGCCCCATTAGTTTTGAGACTATAAGCCTTAAGGACCATTAGTTTGACGATTTTAACATCTTTCATCAAATTTCGTTGTCAATATTAAGACCTTTTGTGCCATCTACTATGGGTTTCAGAGGCCGTGTTACATCGTTTTTTCGGGAATAACTTCTTAACAAACAGTTGGATCAGTATGATATTTTGACACAGGTTTTTTCACACCGTGCCCTAATTTTCGTCAATATAGTGCATTACCAAAAGTGTAGGATTAAGCCACTTGTCCCTGTGTCATGAGGTTAAAGTCACACATTAATGACACAGAAACGAACAAGGCTACCGTGGCTTACCTGTGAGAACCACCAAACCATTATTGCTCCTCTATCAAACACTACCGGTAGTTATCACCCACCACCCAACCCTACTATCACCTTTAAATTCAAGTTATCTGTCAATATCAAAATATAAATATACAAAAACACATACTTTTGCATATTTATATTTGATATTGACAGATAACTAGAATTTAAAGGCAATAGTAGGTGTCGATTTTATCCTGGCGAGCGATAACGAGCCTGTAATTTCAAGAGGAACCGGCCTTCGGTCGAGGCATTTTTCTACTGAAAAATGTACAAATTTATCTTGAAGGGGTACCTAGGGGATGTTTTGTTAAGCTTAATGGAGGTCTAGCATGGAAACTAAAAATATAAATGAATATATAATTTAATGGACCAAACAAATAGCCACTGTCACCTTAAGATGGAATTGTGGGAGTCAGAGGGATGACTGATATATTTGTTTACCCCTTTGACTGCTAGAGGACTTTCCAAAACTGAAGAAACTCGTCAACTAAAACCCAGCTCGAACTGTTGAAACGCTTGATAATCCTCAAGGGGTTAAGGGGAGATGGCCCATTTTTCTGGCCCTCTTTCTTCCTTATAATTATCCCCATTAGTTTTGAGATTTTAAGACGTTTGCCCCATTAGCTTGTCGATTTGATGACCTTTCGCCCCATTTCTTTGTCATTATTAAGACTTTTCGTACCCTTTAGGTGTCGCTATGGCGAGCGATAGCGAGCCTGTAATTGTGGAGGAATCTGTCTTCGGCTGGGACATTTTTCTACCGAAAAATATACAAATTCATATCGAAGGAGGATCTAATGGATGTTTTCTTAAGTTAGATGAAGGTATAGGGAGGTATCTAAAAACTAAATGAATATATAACTAGGCCCCCAAAATAACCACTGTCCCCTTAATGTATGGTTCTATTGTTACAGGTATGTCTGTCTGTCACTCAACTCGGTACACCAGAGAAACAACTTCAACAGAGTTACGTTATATAGTGTAAACCTGTACAGTTGCTGTCATTAAGGCCAGAGGGGTCTTTTTTCTGGCCGATTGTTTCATGTATTTATTTTATTTTTCTAGTTTCTCCCTAGACCTCCGTCAAACATATAACAACACCCGCCCAAGACCCTCCTTCAAGATAAATTTGTACATTTTTCGACAGAAAACTGTCCCGGCCGAAGGCTGGTTCCTCTTAGAATACAGGCTCGCTATTGCCAGCAAAAAATCGACACCTAAATGACACGAAAAGTCTAAATATTGAGTGAGAAATGGGGCGAAAGGTTTAAAATTGCCAAACTAATGGTCCGAACGTCTCAAATCTGAAAACTAAAGGGGCTAAGCATGAGGAGAAAGATGTCCAGAAAAACAGACCATCTCCCCTTAAGGGTGATAAGTACTATTAGGCCGGTATTATAGAAGCATAGATTGAGTTCATTGATATAGTCAACAGGTAGGGACAAGGAGCACACAAAGATACTATTATATCTATATTTCCTGTACTAAAAATGCAAAAGGAGAGAGACCGAGTGTCTCTCTAATCGTGACGTAATCAATTATTAGACAACTGTATTTATATACATAATTCGGGCATGCAAATACCTATTCTAATTATGTGCTGAATAGGCGTATAAGTTGTTGTTGTTGTCGATCCCTAAGCTGCCTTGCCGAACAGCCCTAAATCCCTAAGGAAGGCCATGGCCACGATCAGACTTTCCGACAGGGCTCTCAAGGACTGTTATAGATTATGTTGTTGGCGTGATTAAGTGATTGTGTAGAATGCAGTCTTTTATAATGTGTTTAATAGTATGGGGTGCCGTGTTGCATCCTGGGCAGGTGTCGAAGACGGAGATATCCAGTCTCTTCTGATAGCTCAGAAGAGCTGGATGGTGCCCACATCTCAGCCTATCCAGGTGGACTCTGTCCTCGCATATGTGGTAAACCCAGGTTTCGAATCCTGGGTGGAGCACATGCTTTCATTAATTTCATTGGGTGGTGTTTGTATGAGTGAAATTTATAAATTAGATTTATACAAAAAAAATAATAAATAGGACAGTGGGGATTGGCCTGCTGAGCATATAGATAGATAGATAGATTTATACACGTTATAAAATGAGGAGAGATGATGAAAGGAAGAAGCTCACGGCATAGTATTTTTGTGATACCATTGCATTATGTTCTGGCAACTATTAGGCGATGTTATCATCTTTGTAGGACGGCAACCCATTTAAAAGCTACAGATTATCTCCTTCCATACTTTTAGCTACCACAGATATTTACTAAACTGCTCAAATCGTCTAAATATAGCTTGAATCACTTGATAAGACGTCGCGGTATAGTATATAGTATAACTTTCATATTGGAGATTAATGGTCAGCCGTCAGCATGCAGTATGAGAGGCGCGGGAAGAGAACTAAAGGAACAAGGTAGGGTATGAGAGAGAAGATTGTGTGTGGGAGAGAGAGATAGATGAATAGATGGGCGTAGAGCGCAAAGAAGTAAAAGAGTTCGGTAGGGCGTGAGAGAGAGAGAGAGAGGTAATGGAGGAGTGGATAGCGGAAGGAAGTAGGCTAAAAGGGTACGGTAGGGTATGTGTGTGTGTGTGTGTGTGTGAGAGAGAGAGAGAGATAAGAGAATGGAGGGAGCGGATAGCGGAAGGAAGTAGGTAGTAGGGGTAGGCAGCCCCGCCCAGGGAAGTACTACCGCCAAGATTTCGGGAGACTCGAGGAATAGCCTGAATTCCATTTTCTCTCCCAGGCCTTGGTAGCTGGATACATATCTTTCTGCCTCACACATCAGGGGTATCAGGAAAACCCTCTTTATATAACATACACAACTTCACGACATTGCCCTACATTGCTATCCTCTATACCACTACATATCATACATGTACACATACACCTTACCCCATAAATATGCAGTACAATTGGTTAAGCAAACCTTGTGGTCCTTCGGATATCCACCCCGGCAGGGTTGGGTCATTGACGCAGGGCCCTCCCGTCGTCACATGCGACTGTGTCAAGAGCATTGCAACGTCCCAAAGCTGCTCGTCGGTGCCGCTTTTTCTTTCGCATATAAGGGACTTCACTCTAACATCAATTCTGTACACCATTTCTTCAGCAATCCCCTACTCTCCTTTTTTTGACAGAGACTCAAGTAATATCCACATCTGACACGTCCTAGATTTAATTTTCCAGGTTATCAACTGCTCCAAAATTTCAGACCTAAAGGAGGTGTATGTTGCTCGCAAAATCTGAAATTGCCCTGGAGGAGTTTACCTTTCATTTGTCCCTATTTTGATTATTCTATATACAATTAATTTCTCTGCTGGTTACATTGTAAAAGACATCTGTTTGCATCTAACCGTTCCCCCCCAATACTCCTCCCGAGCAACGTCTTTTTGTTTTGATTCTCATGTCCTCACAACACTCATTGTCTCAACTTAAAGTGCGTGTCCTTCTGAAATCACGTGTTGGGCGATGTTAATGTCCATAATGTTAATTGCTCACATTATTCAGCCAGGATGATGATGCTGTCTTGATGTGAGCTATTGCAGACTCATTTAATCTCACTCACGAGTCAAACCAACCCACCGTGTACAGATAATCCTAATCATATTCCCAACACTGGACTTATTTTTAATCAACCTCGAAAATATGATGTTACAGTGAGGTCCCCGCTTGGGATTTCTGATCAGTCTGATTCAGGCCCCTGTCTACACCTACCACACTTCCCTCTGAACCTGTTTTGTGACTAAATGGCATTACAATAGGGCAGACGGGAGGGTCCTTCAATGTTTCTTTATTGTATCCCTGTATACCTCTTTGTTGTTTCTACTGATGCACACTCCACCTTGAGCCCACATAAATATTTTGTAACATTGGAAGGAAACTTTTATTTAACTCCTCAAAGTACAGTAAATATCTATTCACCTAAATGTTTTGACTATAATTGTGCTGAGTAACTGAACAAAAAGCAGAGCCTACAATTGCTACACAAGATCAACTCCTTAAGCCTTAATTACTTTAGAAACATCAGAATCATGCCAAAACTGTATTTAAACCTAACTAAATCAAACTTTCTCCACACGCCAATAAACTTTCTCAAATGACTCCAAATGATAACAAAATATTTTTGTCTACTCTTTCACTCTCAATCCACTTCACACGGCTTCCCAATCCATTCCACCTTAAATCTCCGACTGGCCATCTTGTAAGTGACCCACGAGTAAAGCTTAACCCTTGCGGATATTTCTCCAGCCACTCCACCTAGATGAAATAAGCAGATGTCCCTGTACTTAATTTTAATTCTGCACTGAATTCCCTCACTTAGATCCACACCAGACTGCAAAACTATTTTGCAAATCTCCTAGTAGATAAGGCTCCTGGTCCCAGATAAATCCAATAGTACTAAGAATGCTCCTTGTTCTCGATCCTGTATTGGCAAAATTTTCCGTCTTGTGTACCAACCTCATGCTTCCCAGTACCCTGAAAGAAGCAAACATCCATCCAGTTTCCGAAAAAAGGTGCCTCTTCAGATCATCAACTACAGACCATAGCTCTACCTTCCCTCTTGTAAAGTCTTTGAAATATATTAAATAATCACTAATTAAGCATCTTGAGTAATATAATTATCGTTCTGGCCAATTGGTTTTCTACGTGTCGATCACGTGCTGCAGACATTTGGGGCCCCTTTTTTTTGCCTTCTGAGCATCAATCACCAAGCTACAGAACCAACATGGTGAACCATACATACCATAGCACTGGATATATCAAAGGCATTTGATAGGGGAGTCTGGCATCAATCCTTATTGTCGAAGATGTCACAAACTACGGCCTTGCATCATTATTTCCACTAATTTCTTCTTATCTTCATAACAGAAAAATACGTGTAAATGGTAATGGCCCTTATTTCTCACAATTTCCCCCGGGAGCGTCAGTTTGGCCCCCATTCTGTTTCCTCATTCATATCATGATAACTCATCTCATACCACTCATAATCCATCCCAACTTCCTACATGCCGACGCAGATGACTCAACCTCCACACGTTCACTTCACATTATTTACCAATTCTTTCACCCAACCCCGTCCTATAATATCAAATTCAAATAAACCCATCACTGCAATTATTCCTCTGAACCATGAACCTGTCTCGAGAATTAATGGATGGGACAAAGAATCCAGTTCCCTTTAATGCACAGAAAACCAAATACATTCAATTTTCTAAAACCGACAGAATCTCACTGACTCCCATACCCCCATATATTTTTCAATGATGTAAATATTCCCCCTTCCCCCTAGTATTGACATTCCTTTGTTGTAAACCATTAACTACTTACTAACTGGAGCTGTACACATTATGGTTAGAAGCATTGGCATAAGAATGCCTCTAAAAACCTGGGACCTTCCTGTACAGAGTGTTTCAGAGAAGGCTTCACTTACGACGCAGCAATTGGCCGGATAGATAAAAGTCCATGTGCGTTCTCCATATGGATTTACTGTTCACCTCTGTGGTGAATTGAAGTGGAGATGGGTTGCATTGAGGCAGTTGGACAAAATTCAAAAATAAAGCATTATTAGATAATCAATAACCCTGCAACTCACCAGGACCTTCCTACATTATCCATACGAAAGACACGTTGCAATCCCTTGCAGATTATTCTACAGATAGTTTTCACAGCAATTGTTCCGATACTTGCTTCAATTGTGCCGCCTCTCATCCACATCTTTCCCCCGTATAACTAGGGCAGCTGAGCTAGCGCCCCTGAATTTAACACTTTCCTCCTCCAACACATGCCCGAACTTCTGCTTATCAGAATCATTTAATCCCCAGAGCTACTCCTCTTTGGAATTCACTTCCCCTCGAATTGGCCTTTCTTTCCACAACCTTACATCGACAAATGTTGTAAACCAGTTGTTACCAAACATTTTATGAATGGAGGATCCCTTTAGGCACATGGACCTTTTTGTTGTTATAGTCTGGTGTTTTTTTTTTTCCCTTCTCTCATTCATTGTCTCTTAAAAAAAAAAAAAAAAAAAAAAAAAAACAGGTATGGTAGGGTAATGCCCCTTTCCCCCACTTATATATGTGTGGTGTCGTGTGTGTGGTGAAGGAGAGAGGAGAGAGTGAAAGTTTATAGTGGATAATGGGGGGTCAGGGGCGGGTGGTGTAATTATAGTGTACTGGTTTGACTTGATTCTTTTAATGAAATAGCATAAATACAAATCGATTACGTCCAACATCGCGTTCCTCAAAAAGGCAAGGTTTTATTATACATCGCCTTTATCCCTACTCCTTCATTTTACATACGTATAAACACAAAATATTAACCCCTTCTCTTGACTTCATTCTGGCTACTATTAGACGATTGTTGTGGCAGTTTATATAGGGTTTTCCAGCAATTAACAGGTTCGAAGTAGTCTCTCTTAAACCCTTCTTACTATCCTAGATCCTTCTTACAACTGCACAACACCGTCTAAACATTGCTAAACCATCAAATCCAAAAAACGAAGGCCGCCGGTATTGAAGGGGTTCAATATTACTCAATAGGAATCATCTTGGGTTAGCCTACCTGTGATGGGGGAGACAGAAGGTTGGGGAGAGAGGGAGGGAAAGGGGGGTGGGAGGGTCGTGGGGAGGAAGAAACACGGAGCAAGATAGGGGATGGGGAGACTGTTTGGGGTGAGGGGGGAGGAAGGAAACAACGGAGAAGATAGGGGAGGGGCTGGAGGGAATGGGGGGGGGGGGGTGGAGAAGGATGGAGACAACAGAGGATGTTATGGGAGATAGGGGTGGGTGGGGGGGGGGTGGGTTGGTAGAGATGAAGCAAAACTGAGGCTGAAAATAGGTTCTTTTGAGAATTGTTGTGATGGTGGATTGTTGGAGGAATTAACCAAAACGGACGGAACACCACTGTATAATATATGGGAGGTTAGGAAGGGACAGGGGTGTGGGGGGTGGAGATAGGATGTAGACAACATAGAAGATGGGAGAGTAGGGTGGGGTGTTTTGGGGGAGGGGGATGAAGCACACGTGAAGAAAATAGGGGTGGTGGGAGTAAAGGAAGGTCTAAGAAGATATGGAGTGGGTGGGGGAGAAGGAAGGAAAAGAGCGAGAAAACATCATCCCCTTCGATCTGTAACCGGCCAAAGGGTCTTTCATAATCCTTTTCTTAATTATATTTAGACGCTTTTTTGTTGCAGTTTCAGAGAGGATCGTGTTATTAAAAGTGTTAAGTGAGACGGTTCGCAGCATGATCATTGCTGGAGACCCTTTTTATACAGAATAAAATCGTCTAATAGTAGCCAGAATAAAACCACAAAGACGTCGCCGGTTAAGAAGGAGTGTGCAATACCACGACGATGAAGAGGGAGGAAACAATGGAGAACTATTGACTATTATTCATTCCATTAAGGTATTATATTCATTAGTTGCTTGTTTTTTGGTAGATATATTTAGCTGTTAATTTAGTTTTTAGCTTCCTCGCTAGACCTCCACCAAGCTTAGAAAAACACCTCTTAGACCCCCTTTCAAGATAAATTTGTACATTTATCGATAGAAAAAGTTTCCGGCCAGAGGCCGGTTCCTTCTAAAATTAGAGGCTCGCTTTTCGCTCGCCAGGATAAAATCGACAACCTAAAGGGCACGAAAGGTCCTTAAACATTTGACGAAGAAATGGGACTGAAACGGGCTCAAAAATCGCCAACAACTAACGGAACGAACGTCTTAAAACCTCAAACTAATAATGCTAAAGAAACATGAGGGGAGAAGGGGGGTCCAGAAAAGGGCGAGTAGTATTCCCCTTAAGCTGGCTATAACTTTGCGTCCTTCCATCATAATTAATTAGCTAGTACAAATGTTTTTGTACTCAAATATACTTTTGGGCCCTGTCCACTCTTTTCCAACTCTGGGGGAGGCACTCGTCACAGGCAGAGTTTTTGCCTTTTGTCTCCCTCATCCCCATAAATATATACACAATATTGGCAATAATTACGATGCAAGACATAGTTTTCCAATTGTGCCATTACTTATCGGTAAGTCGGCTCCCTAAGTATCCCTAAAATATTAGCGCGGAACGTTAAAAAATATAGAATAGGAGGGGAGGGTTTGGGGGCCTGGTGGGGGGGGGGGGGGGGGGGGGGGGGGGGGGGGGGGCACCGTGGCTGGGTGGACAGCTGATCGGGTTTGGTTGGCTGAGCGTACGGATTCATTATTATCCTTTCAATACCTTTCTACGAAAATAATTTGTCCACTGTTATTCATGAAGTAGACGTTTGTGATATTACCTATCGCACCTCATTTTCCGTGCAGTCATTTCGCCTGGATGTTTCCCTTATATAGAGAGAAGCCGATGTATATTTGTTTTGTGAAGATTGCTTCGTGTTTGTTGTCATAATTGATTCATTCAGCCTGGCCCCGGAACCCACAATTAAAAGCTGAGTCTATAAGTTTCCATTGATTTAAAATACGTTAAGCATTTGTTTTATCGAGGAAGGATCTTTTATTCAGAGCGGTATTATACGCTATTAATAAAAAGAACAATTATATACCGTCCTTTTAAAAATAAAGCTGAAGCACGATCATTTGCACTAGTCTGTGTAATGTGTGACGGGAGTAAATACGTTTGATATCTGTGCTATTTATGACAGAGACGAGTTTACATCCCAATATTGGTGTTTATTAGTTCTAGCACATTATTGACCTCCCATCACTTCCCCTGGCTTCATTCCTCTTTCAGTCCTTCTCTCGGTGCGATCGCCGCGGTGACTTAAACTAGTGGAGTGTTTTGTGAGTGTGTGTATAAAAAAAAAAAAAAAAAAAAAAAAAAAAAAAAAGAAAAAAAAAAAAAAAAAAAAAAAAAAAAAAATGATTTAAAAAAAAAATAAAAAAAAAAAAAAAAAAGTCCGCGTATTGGAGGGACAAGCCTTTACAATGGTACCTCAGCGCTACTTTTCTACTCTTCCTATGTTCTGAAGAGTGTAGAGAGGGGAGAAGGGGTGTTTGGAGTGGCTTTGTGTTATTTGTCTGTATACGTCGTGCGCGGTATCCCCCCAACTGGGTGCAAGCTGGACACGAGCGGACAACCTGGCGTGTATGGCAACATCAAATGGAGATAGTAAAAGTATGTTGATTTATTATAGTATAATCATTACTATACTAATATACTGACTTTCAATTCAACGATACGACCATTTTTTTTTTCCGGCAATTTTCGATGAGCAAGTTTTTGTTATCGTACTATTTTGAGGCATTGAAATAATTGAATACATTGAAATCGGAAACTAGAGTGTAGGTAGATTATGTTAACCCTCTCCGACATATGACGCGATGTTGAGCCTTTTGGGGATACTTTAAAACCTTTGTTACCATCAGGGGTATTTAGAAACCTTTAGCTTAGTTACTTCAACCTCTGCAGTTGTCTTTGAGTTAGCTGTGGGCAGAAAACTTATTTTGGAGAGGGAATTATAAGAGTGAGAGAACTCTATTTCTAATTGCTTCATCTGGCAACCTCTTGCGTCATATGTGCGTGAAAGGGTAAAGTGGTTTGATTGCTGATACAACTTAAATTTTTGAAGCCACCAGACTACAATTTGACCGTGACCGATTGACGGAAAAATACTCGTGTGGACCACCGGCTTAACTGTTATGTTGATCATTACTCAGCATGAAGCATACAGTTTTATTTGTGTTAAGGGCGGCCCACCTCGCTCTTTTTCTTTCTCTCCCTCTCCTCTTTGGCTTGATATCCCTTCGGGATCCCATGCAGCCTACTGTTTTTAAGACGTTTACCCCATCCATGTGTACATATTTTCCTGGGAGGCGGTAGCGAGCCAGCATAGATATATTTTTGTTTTGGACAGCAAGCTAAATTTGTACATTTTTCAAAAGAACCATTTTCTCCGGCAAGCCGGATTTCCTCCATACAAATGCTGGCTCGCGAATCGCTCGCTCAGGACAAAAATCGCCACCTGGATAGGGAATAAACGTCCTTAAAACAGTTTTGCTGAATGGGGCCGAATGGATACAAGCCAGGGAAAGACAGAAAAGGAGAAAAGAAAATAAAACAAAAGCCGGTGCCACCCCCCTTTAGGTCCCTCAGTCAGGGTTTGCTACTGGTACAACATAGTTTTTGTTTTGGGGTTTGTGCGGAGATGTAAGAGGTAGGGTGTGTTCGTACCAAGAGCTGCAACCAGACATCATATGGCGCAAAATGTCTGTTTTGAAATTCATTAAATTAATCGTCCCTGTATTATTCTTGATAGAACACCATACAATTACGCGGCCCTTTTTTACTAAACTACACACTTGTTCATTTGTGTCTTGGTTATATATTTTAGAACGTGCTGTTCCCACACTGGGCTAATGGGCTATTCATCGGGGATGCGGGGGCGACAGCCCCCACTATTCAATCATACTAGTTCAAGTTACATTGGGTTAGGTTAAGTTTATTTTTTACAGTAGATGATTATTTATATCGCCTTCACTTGTTTGGGCAAATTTTTTGCATGTATTCAATTATTTTTCTAGTTTCCTCCCTAGACCTTCATCAAATTTAAAAAAACATCCATTAGGATCCCACTCTCACTTCTACATTAATTTGTACATTTTTCAATAGAAAAATTTGCCGGCCGAAGGCCGGTTCTTCTTCAACATTACAGGGCTCCTAAATAGCACGAAACTTCTAAATATTGAAGAACGTGTGGCGAAAGGTCTATAAAATCGACTAACTAATGGGGCAAACATCTTAACCTCTGAAAAACTACATGGGGCTAAACATGAGGGAGAAAAGGTGATCCAGAAAACCGGGCCATCCCCCCTTAATGTTTGAAAACAATATCAACATTAGACGTGAACGTAACTTGGGCAAGCGTAATTGCATACATCAGCGATGATACACTCCCGCTTGGGCTTGCTGTGGTGTTCCCTGTCAATATATAACCGTGAGTGTGGATGTGTGGAGTGAGAGGGAGGGAGGGATTGAGGTGTCTGATGTGTTCGCCTCAAATATATACCGTGAGTGTGGATGTGGGGAGGAGGGACGGGAGGGATGGGAGGTGGTTCTGCTGTTTGGGTGGAAGTTGTTTTACCCGGGAGGGAGAGGGGCAGTTTTGTCCTTTTTTTTTGCCCCTTCTTCATGTTTAGATTAGGTGGAGAGAGACGAGTAAAGACAGATATATATTATATATATATATATAATAATATATATATTAGTAATATATATATATATATTATAGAGAGAGAGAGAGAGAGAGAGCGAGAGAGAAGCGAGAAGAGAGCGAGAGAGAGCGCGAGCGCGAGAGAGGGAGGTGTGGGAGGAGGGATATTATTGAATCGTGGTGCTCTTTCTAGGACATGGAAACAGGCACAATTTGTAGTGTGAGGTGACATGTTGATTGAGAGTAGGAGAAAGAAGAGAGAGAGAGAGAGAGAGTCACAAGGGGGGAGGTGAGAGAGAGAGAGAGAGCGAGAGAGAGAGAGAGGGGAAAGAGAGGAGGAGGGGAGGGGGATATTATTGAATCGTTTGCACTTTTCTGGACATGGAAACAGGCAAACAGTTTGGGTATGTGTGAGGTGATGACATGTTGTTGAGAGCGCGAGAGAAAGAGATATAGAGAGAGAGATAGGGAGAGAGCGCAGGCGAGAGCGAAGAGAGGAGAGAGAGCGCGCACCAAGGTGGGTGAGGTGGATTGCATGATAATGATACGGATGTCGGCATAGAGAAGTGTTAATACAGCAGTCATATACGATACCTACTGATTTTTTCCCTTTATACGAAGTTTTAACGCGCCTTTCCGGTTACAGTAGACGTCTTTTTACATTATACTCTAGCTATATATAGGACGATTTTGTGCAGTGTTTAAGAAACGGATCTGTGGTAGTAATATTAAGTGAGGATAGTTCAAAGATGTGTGTGATTTGTGTTTAGTCTGTGTTTTTTGTTCGCTGTTTTGTCTTGTGTTTTGTGTTTTCCTTTGTCTTGTTTCTGTTCTTGAGTCGGCCACCGGCCAAGAAAAAACCAAAACATAATACTGCCATGGAGGAAAACTAAAATAACACATATGGAAAAGTGGGGATAATGGGCCTGAGCATATAGGATGGATATCGTTCAAACAAAGGCATTAAATTGTTGGAGACCTTTTTTACACTGAATACACAATCCTCTAAAATACTAGCCCAGAATGAAGTTAAAAGGACGGTACCGGTACAGAAAGGGGTTATGGCCGACTAGGGTGCCAACTACTTAAGGTGACAGTGGCCGGTTTGTTTGTTCTAGTTAATTCATGTTTAATTCAGATATATTTTTTAGTTTCCTCCCTAGACCTTCCGATACCCTATCGCATCAAGCTTAGAACAAACACCCACTCCCTAGACCCCCCCTTCAAGATAGATTTGTGTCATTTTTCGGCAGAAAAATGTCCCTGGGCCAAAGGCCGATTCCTTCAACAATTTACAGGACTCGCTTTCCGCTCGCCAGGAAAAAAAACGACACCTAAATGGCACGACAAAGAAATGGGGTGAAAGGTCATAAATCCTAAAACTAATGGAACCAACAACGTCCTTTATTATCTCAAAACTAGTGGGTCCTAAACAATAGGAGAGAGGGGGGTCCAGAAAAGAGCGAGTACTACCCCCTTAAGTGAAGTATTGAGACCGTCTAGGGTGGTGCTACGTAAGCCGGTATCACACGGAGCTTTTATGGGTCAACATTCGATGATCAACAATTTTTCTGGCACATCTATCTGGAATATTTTAACACACTGGTGTCTCGAAAGTAGACTGATGATATATAAATTTAGGTTACCGGAAATATTATATATGTTGACACTCATAAGCTGCCAGAACCAGTTTGAGGGATAAATGGATCCATAGTGAAAAAGTGGCTCGTGTGATACCGGCTTAGATTACCTCTTTGAGTACCAGCGCGACGTTTGGTATGATTTTATTCTAGCTATATTTAGATTGATAGTATGCAGCTTAGGAAGGATCTGGGGTAGTTTATAAGGGCTGGTTGAGATAGTTTTGAAGCCTTATTATTGCTAGAGGTCCTTCCGAAGCTGAATACAATCGTACAATAGTTTTTTTTTTTTTTGCTATGTGCTTGAGGGAATAAAAAGACATAACTGGCCTATAGCCGAGTGCCTCCCCCCATAGTTGAAAGAGTGACAGGGCCAAAATCAAGGGACGTTCGAGCGCCAAAATGCCTGGACACACGGAGTTTGAAGCAATTTAAGTCATAGCAGAGGGAAAGACTGATTCTGGGAGAGGTTTCCAGAGCTCAGCTGTTGAGTAGAAGAACGTTTTTGAGAAGTAAACGTTTTGCACTCTTTTGGGTTGGAGAGTTGCAACAGAGTAGGGGTGGGATTGAGTTGCAAGACGGGTACCCACGTGCCCTACGTAAAGGATGTGGTCTTGCACTGGGATAGCTCTGAGGAACACTGATTATTAATAGTAGCGATGGAGAATAGTCGAGAGAGATGCAAACATTGCGGCGGAGAGAAGAGAGATTGCAGAGAGTTTGGTGAGTGGACGGGAGTTAATTGATACGAAAGGTCCTTCCTTTCACCTTGGTCCTAGGAGAGCGTTGTGAGAGGAACCTCCCCACACATGAT